>CM037873.1:41185719-41756529 GCA_021292105.1 Anadara kagoshimensis
CCGAGTAAAAGGACAGTAGTTTTACGATGTAAACAAATCGTGGTCACGGAATGCTTTTTTTCAAGAAACATACTACCGCGTGTTTTGAGGACAGGTGTCGATATTTTGGAATCAGTAAACATTTGTATTATTACACCACATAAATTTTATTTCCTCTGCTTGTGGATGACGTCTGCAGCAGCGCTTATATGAAACCCCTGTTCGGAACTGGTAAACGACTGTATTTAAAATTTGCATACAACACTGTACAAATTATCTCCCTTTCATGAAAGTAAAATCTAATCGATCAACATTTTAAATATGACACAATTTGCCTCACATCAAATACGTTATCTAACCTTCAAAATAAATTTAAATTTCCGTAGATTTCACGAAGAATTAATTAAACAACCTGCCGTTGCTGTTCATTTCATAAAAAGTTATGATTTTACATCGTAGGACGCAAACTTCTCGAACTACTTTTTATTTAAAACATGAGATCAGTTCGCCAAATTGCAGAATTATTAGATGCATCCGTCGCAATATTTTACTAGATTCCGAATGTATCTCGAAAATTTATTCCAAATGTGCATATGTAACCAAATGCATTACCCGTCTCAGAATACATATCTCACGATAAAACAGATATACTTCTTTCACGCTCATTTACCAGGCGCACTTTTTCCAGGTGTACTCATATCTTATAATTTCATAGCAAAAGAAGCTCGATATCTTGAAGAAAGCGATAGCAAAGTACGCGTTCACTTTGTTCACGCTGTACAAAAAGTATTACATATATACCTGTAATTAAAAAAAATGGCTCGTACCCAAGATCATTAAGTGGAATAAATGAAACAATTTCAGGGGTTCAAAATTATGTTTTGTAATGGAAGGTCCAGGACCTTTTGTCTTTATTTTTAGTACACCCAACATAGTTTCGAAAGTCCAATATCAACTAGAGCTGAAACGAATGTTCGAATATTCGATTACGAATAGATTTTTGGTGGTATTCGAATGCTAAATTGGTATTCGAATATTCGTTCCTATAGGAAAACATGTGGTTAAAAAATAATTCTGATGAAAGATTTAAATTATATTTCGTCTGGAAGTATAAATATGTGATACAGCAAAAACCTACTTTCAGATGCTTCCTTTCTTTCTTCATTTTTATTAACAAAAAACTTTTATTAATCCAAACAGTCACCAGAAAGTCTCTACAATCTGACAGATCCTGTTTACTTCCTGTCATTACATCATATCATGATTATGTCCCTTTAAATTCATTAAACATGTTATTCAAGGTAGCAGAGTCGGTAACGACTATTTATCGGGTTAACGTAAAAATATGGCTGTCACATGTTTTACTCCTTACATGGTCTTAATCGTTAAATCTGGTTTTTTAGAAGAATATTAAAGAGATCATGATTTTATCATCGTCATACAGCCTTCCTATGAATAAGGAATATAAAGGTAATTGTTTTATCTGTTTTCATGCACTCCCCTCATTCCATTCAAAAAATGCCTTATACATAGCTGTGTTTCAGAACAGAAGCAAAGTTTCTCTTTGGTGCCGAATATTCGAATAGGATTCGAATCAGCCCGAATATTCGAATCCTTAATTTGGTATTTGTTTCAGCTCTAATATCAACATTGAAAGATATATGTGCAGTTATGTTAACATAAAGATTATCCTGGTAAAAAATGGCAGGTCACGGACTTTCACTTTCAGTTTAAATTTCAAGGGTCCCAATGTAAAATTAATAGGTCCCAGACCTGGGACCCAGGGATTTTTTTTTAATCAGCTATTTATCATTGTTTATAAGCATTTTTTGGAAAAAAGTTCTAAACCAATCAAGCATTCTATGTTAGTTGTTGATGTTATATGTTTACAGTTGGGTTTTTAGATTTGACGTCAATAAACAGAGTGCATAGTAAACAAGGGGCTTACTAAATTAAATCATTGGTATATTATATTTAACTTAATGTTTTGAGACATGCAGAATCAATTGAATTAAAAGAAACGTTATTTAATTACAATTTTTAGATTCCCTGGGTATGGGTCAGGTATTAAGTTTTGGTTACCTAGGTACGAAAATTGGTACTGTGACAGCCCTAATTTATTGACAGAATAGGTATGATATTTGAACCAGGGACTGATTTTAATATCTAACATAAAACAATGCAATCACATGTACAATGTCAATCAATATATATATATATACACTTTTTCAGCTGTCTCTTTTCTTGTCAAAATCAGCAAATTCTTTGATCTGTGATGCTTTACAATTTGGACAACACACCATATCCATCAAGTGTATACTGTTTGGGTGAAAAAGACAAATCCGCCGTACTCGTCGCCAAACATTTGACCACAGGATCGACACAACACTGTTTTACACTTCTGTTACTATACAGCCTATTTTAGGGATGTCAATTACCTGTACAAGAAAAATCCAGAGTCAAACATAGGTAAAGGGAGATAACTCAAGTGTTAAACAGACCTTCATAAGTAAATTATTACCCTTTTCAATAGCTTATGTTCATTTTCATTTCATAATTTTTGTTGTATATTCCAGAGTCCCCCCCCCCCTTTCCAGGTTGACCATAATTTTTCATCCTTTCCTAAGTTGTCACTATCAGATAAAACAGTTAAGAGTGGACGTCATTGTCAATATAATAAACAATTTTCAATGGAAACTCCTAGTATTGTACTTTACATACAATATAAATGCATTTGTTTTATAATGTAACCATGATTGCAAGGATACAAACACTGTAACATGTGACTTTGACCTCTCTCCCAGTTTTCATTTGACGCTGTTGTATCATATACCATACATACTGTATTCAAATAGTCAAAACTGTGTATTTTAAAGGCCACCCAAAGGAACCAGTATAAGTGGATTTAATGGGCAGGTGGCCTTTATGTGGAAGATAAAATAGCATGAAAAAGATGAATTGGGATCGAATTTAATGCTTTTAAAAGCAGGAGGTCTTTATATACAGGTAGACTTAAAGACAGTTCAACTGTAATTGGAGATTTCTCAAATTCAATTTTTTAGAGGTTGTAGGTATTTTCTCAAAATCAGTGAGATTTTCTGTCTTGAATGTGGGTCAAAGCTAACTAGCTTTGCAAAAAAGTGATAGCACTAGTGTGACTAATAAAGCCCACTAAACCCCATATTGCACACACGCACGAAGAGGACTAAGTAAGTAAACCCCCATATATATATATATGTCTTGTTGGGGGTTTAGTGGACTAATTAGTCTGACTATGTATATGAAGTCTCGATCAAGCTTCTAGGCCTTTATGGTTTATTAAAAACCACACAGGGATTTCTCAAGGGCCTATTTAGGACCCAAATTAGAAAATCGTACCAGATACATAGCTGAAGTCTGGCCATAAATGTGGCTGCTTTCGCAATCTTCAATCAACTCAATACACTAAAAGCATTAGATTTAATTATTAATGATATCAAAAATGATGTCAAAGATTTCCCAAAATGAGCAAAAAGTCGAGTTTTTCACAATTTTTAGTTTAGGGCCTTTTCCCAAAAGACCCTGATAAATCCCTGCAACATATATCCTGGACCTAATGGTCTAACAATCATAACCTGACACAGATTATCTAAATTACTCAATGACAGGGTCAAGTGACAACTGGAATTCACCTGTCACAGCACTAATCTTGTCATGAAATTATCCTACTGAGAAATAATTAATTAAACTTAATTAAAGTCAACTGAATTACTAAATGTTAAATATTGAAATAGAGAAGTTTATCTAATTCAGAACATGTTCCCAATTCTGAACAAAATAAGAACAGCTGTAAAAAGTTTTATCAAACCATTGCAGATTCCTAGAATTTAACGTCATTAAAATGACAACACTACAATAATTTTCTTTTAGACAGCATGGCCAAGAAACGTGCATTTGAATATATTTCTATATTTTTTGACAAGTGTTACTATTTATCAGCTATTTTTATTGCACTTTTTTGCTAAGATATGTATTTTATACTCTATTGATACTATGTTGTAGACACATAAATACCATGTAATTAATTGTTTTAAGGCCACATCATAGAAATCAAAACTGTTCCGAATTACATGCATTTTTCTTTGAAAAAGCTATTTCAAAATACCTTGTTATTCATTGAAACACAAACTACCGATAAGGCATAGATCAAGCTCTGAATTGATAATCCTAAATCTATCTATACAAAAATACATTTGAAATAGATGTGCCTCTGTCAACACTTTCCAATGAAGCATGTACACCTTTTGCCAGGGGTTGTCTCTCTTTGACCAAAACTGTTCAGAAATCTGTACAGCATGAAAGGTACCCACCTCTGAATTTTCTGGAATCTTAATGTCACCTACCCATTATTACCAATTTTTTCTGGAATTCCAGAATTCTGAAATTCCAAGGTAATCTATACATAAATTTACTGGAATTCCAGAGAAGTTTATTAGTAAACTCAGTTGTCATCCATGCGGGCGGGGGGGGTCCGCAGTAAATCTAAGACATGTCAAAATATAAATTGTCTACACAGTACACTAATTATTATTATTATTAACATGACGATATACTTACTCCGCTATCTACAACATTTTCAACAGCGCTGGTGGTTTGGTTTGGTTCCACGGGCACATGGGACGTTCCGGATGTTGTTACCGGTTCAGATGGTTGACAGTGTGCAGTTTCGATGTGCTCAAATTTCAAAGAATGTAAATTATCTGAAGTTCTAATAAACGACACAGCATTATGAAGTGCTCGTCCTCTGGCAATACGAATAAATGTGATCTGAGTCGTGCACAGGACCGTGTGTATCCATGGTAGAAGCCAATGTCCCCTCTTCACACTCACTGTTGACGTTGAAATGAAAAACAAACACTGCTTCAGAAGATGATGTTATTCCACGTGACAACTAAGTTTGGATATGGCGGGAAAAACGTTCCGATTGTAAACGCGTTTTACTTATAAATATTTTAAATAAAACCAGCCAATATCGCAGATAAAAGAACACGTGTTAGCGAATCTAAACACGATGGGTTTATGGCTTGGATAATGGTGTAAAGGCGGATTGGAGTATTACATAATAGTTTTCACATGGTCCTAAATCAAGGTCAACCTTTGAATTTCAGTGACCTATGTAACACCAAGTGCTACAACTTCACTAGACAAGATCGCCCGGGGGCAGTGGTATAACACTTTTAATCTGTTAATTTGATCTTTTCAAGATTGGCCTAGCCATTGCTTTCTCAACAGATTTTCCTTAGTTTGATAATCTCTTTTTTTTTTTTTGAATTAATGTTGATTGTTTTTCAGTGTTATCTACTATGTTAATCTAGAAGTGATCGTAAATATGACAACTTAAATTCCTGAATATCAAATTAGAACATATGCATGTAGAAGATGTGATTTTTTTGCCAGATTAAGTTAACCGGGAAAAAATTGTGAAACCGGGACCCGAGATCTGTTGGAACGAGTTGACCTGTTGACCAGATACAAAAGAACTAGACGATTTGTCAGGAATATTTAGAAAATTGCAAAACTTGTTCAATTTTAAGGAAAAACTTTTAAGAAATAATTGTGAAACTGGGGCCTGACTTTATACAGTTATAATTGTCGACAAAACGAGTGCAATTTTCAAATTTCATGTATTTTTTCCCCCATCTGACATGTCTGGAAAGTGGCAAATTGAATTGATAAACGTCCAAGTTAATTTTATTTACTTTAAATAAGAATATCCTTGAAGGATATTTAACTGGCATAAATTGAAAATGACCGAACTCTGTCTAATTAGTTCATTAGGCAGCCCTTTTCCAATAGGTCAGGTGTTACTACAAACTGAATATCAAAGGAACGTACAAATTCCAAAACGGAGTCAACATGGCTTTTGATGCTGTACCAAACCTTGTAATGACGAAAACTTGTGCCAAGGAAGACAGGCATGGATTAATGACATTTTATAGCCATAGCCCATATTTTTCATTTATATTTAGACAGGCAGTTCTGGGATGGTAGAGAAAACCAGAGTACCCGGGAAAACCATCTACCTTGGGAGAGTGAGCTGACAATTTTTTCTTACTGGGATCTGCCTCAGTGGGATTCAAATTAGGTGGCGAGAAAGAAGCACTCTGATCTATGAGTGTATGCTTTTGACCAATTGGCTACCTAAAGCTAATCCTTTTGAAATGGATCTGCATGTGCTAGCTTTTGAATGCAGGCATGGGACATTTGGACTCCAAATTTAAGGACTTTTTAGGGTATTTTTAGGGTCTTCTTGCAAATTTAAGGCTTATCAGAGGGACAAGTTTAGCAAAAAAAAAAAAAAAAAAAAAAAAAAAACCACCACACACACACACAGAAAATAAAAAAGATGCAAAGACAACAATCAATAAAACAATTGCTTACATGTCCATAGTAACGACACTTGAAGTGGGGGTTGATTTTGGGTGTTCAGGAGGGCCAGGTACCTTTAAATCGCTCATTTCAACAACTTATTAATATTTTTTTATATCACTCTATTTGCAACCACTTTATATCAACACAGTGTTGGTCAAATTCAAGGGCTTTTTAGGTTGGTTGGTTGAATGTTGCTTAACGTCGCATCAGCAATTTTTCAGCTATTCGCGACCAGAACTATTTAATTAATCTCTATGGATTAATCTATGAACAATTTTGTGTATGCATGTGAAGTGCGAGTGTGTTTTTATGGTCTGCCTTGTACTAGCGCGCACTCAGGGCGACTTTACCGTGCTAGCTCACAGAGTCAGTACGCCGCAGACAAGCGTACCACTCCCCAGTCCATTATACTGATACCAGGTGAATCAGTAAAGGCCAACAGCAAGGAAAATTCACTTTTCCACATGTGGTCCGAGCGGGACTCGAACTCACAGCGGTGAGAGACCCTGGATTTGAAGACTGGGCTTTTTAGGGCCTTCAGGATAAATTCAAGGGCTTTTTAGGGTCAGACTTGTTTTTAGGGTCTTTTTAGGGCAAACCTAAAAATTTAAGGACTTTTCCAGCTGTACGAACCCTACAGGCATGATAAAATGTAAAATCAAAAGTTTTGATTTTTTTATATAAAATAATGGAATAAAAATTAGCACTAGACAGATGGAAACGCAGTAGTGGAAAGTTGCCCAGGGTACACATGTCTTTAGATTCAGTCCCAGATTAACAGTGTAGAGTAATTGTACTGAGGTGGAGACATCAGTAGTGGGAACATGTAAATGTACAGTTGTACTAAGATTTCAGTTATTAATAAGTAGAGTTGAGTTGAGTTGAGTATGATGTTAAACGCCCCAGTCACAAATATTTCATTTATATCGAGGCCTCACCAACAATAGGCAAAGGTGCAGAAATTTTGCCTGTGCATTGCACTGATGGCATACACAGGGTTCTTTGGTGCCACAACTACAGTGAACAGGACCTCATTTATTTTAAGTCCATCGAAAGAACCGTGACTTTCATTCATAAAAGCCAAGTGCTTGGCAAAAAGAACAGTCACTACATGGGTCAAATCTTGGGTCAGACCCAGACAGGGTTAGAACCCACAACGTTCAACTTATGGAGCAAGCACTTTACCAACTGAGGTACCAACAGGGTAGAAATATCAGTCATGAGGACTTGTACAATAAATGATTTGGAAAAAACAAACAAAACTTTGAAATATTACAAAAGCTTTAAACAATTTTATAAATTTCTTCTCATACAGTTGTGTATTTACAATTTTATACATAAATTAGGTACTAAAACTCGATCTTCTGTAATATTCATCTTGACTTGATATAATTCACACTTAAATGTAAAAAGAGAGTGACAATTATCTTGGGCCAGTTGTTTGAAGATTGATTAGTTTAATCAATGATAAATAAAAATTTAAAACATGATTAAGATCATTATATCATTATTAAATGATATTTCATAACAATTCACATTAATTTTGTGAAATTCTATCCATTTTTAAAATTTTCAACTTTAATTTTATTACATATTTGAAATTATGCAAAATTCAAATTTTGACTAATCAAGTGAATAAACTTATCAAGCTTTGAACAACTGACCCCTGAATTGTATAATAAACAAGGTGTTTCTAAGAAGAGGAACATAATGTCTGATGACTACAGTAAAACTACCATATAACTATCATGTAATACCACATACTTGTACTAGAAGGTCTAACCTGTCTAAAAATACTGCCAGTAAAGAACCTAACTGTGACATTAAAGGACTCAAGAAAGGTTTCCAGCAGGTCCCACCACCAGTAAGGAACCTAACTGTGACCTTAAAGGACCCAAGACCAGGAACCCTGCAGGCCTGACCTGTCTAGAAATACCATCAGAAAGGATCCTTACTGTAACCTTAAAGGACCCAAGACTGGAAACCCAGTAGGTCCGACCTGTCTATAAATCCCATCAGAAAGGAACCTATCTGTGACCTTAAAAGACTAAAGAAAGGGAATCATGCAGGTCCGACATGTCTATAAATCCCACCAGAAAGGAACCTATCTGTGACCTTAAAAGACCCAAGAAAGGGAACCATGCAGGTCCGACATGTCTAGAAATACCAACAGGAAAGAACCTATCTGTGACTTTCAAAATCCCAAGAAAGGAACCCAGGAGGTCTGACCTGTCTATAGACTCCACCAGAAAGGAACCTATCTGTGACCTTAAACAGAAATGCTGACCCTTTTAGAAATTCTGCCTAATAGGAAGTTAGGAACCTGTCTTGTACCTCTAAAAAGGAGGCCCTTATATACAGTAAGATTAAACAACAAGAGTAAAAGGAAACTGCATCAACATTTAAAAAATATATATGAAATTCACAAAACAATGATTATCACTGTTACTAATCAAAAGGTTTTTTCCCCTTTTATTCTTATAAACTTTATTTTGCAAAATGAATAAAGATTCTTCATCATTATTGTAAAATTCTGATAAATAGTTTTGGAGAATAACATACTCAAGACAAGAATTTTTAATTGATATCTTCAAAGGGTCATAACTCCAAAAGAAACTGACAAACCAACTCGGGTTAATAATATACACATCTCTTCTCACTGTTGATGCTTTGCACCAAGTTTTGTAAAATTGTGTTTCTTGGTTTTGAAGAATTACCATACTCTGGACAAGAAGTTGGAAGGACAATGGGACTTCAAATTTTATATCCTTCTTCTTTGAAGGACCGAGGATAAAAAAAAAATTATCCCACTTAAATGATATATAGAATTTAAAGACAGATTTGTCACAAAGAAGACATCAACATTGTCACTTAATTGCAATACACCAAGAAAGAAGACTTAAAAACAAACAAAATACTGGCACATCAGAACAAAACATAACACAATATCATTGTAATGTATTTAGAAAAAAAAACCCAAAACTTGCATCTCACCTTTTAACTTTCCGAATAGCATACATTTATATAAAATTATGATAAGGAGCCAGTTGAGTTGAGTAATGGTGTTTAATGTCCAAGTCAAGGATATTTTACTTATAATGAGCCGTCACCAGCTATAGGCGAAGGTATAGAAATTGTGCCTGTTCAATGCCCTGATGGCATTTTACAGCATGGTTCTTGAATGTGCCACGCCTACAATGACACTGGACCGGGACCTGGTTTATTTGAAGTTCCCATCGGAAAGTATTATGAATTTTATTTCATAATGCAGAGTCACCGCCCACTTTCAAGTCTTGGATCAGAAACGGACATAATGCAATGTCTCCCTTTTGAAAAAAATAACAATCAGTGTTTTATATTGGCCAAACACTACCTGTATATGTAAATCTCCTTCAAAATATTTGTGGTAGCATACAACATAAATCAATTTTATTTCACTGTCTTTTCATCCACATACTTCATGCCGATAAACTTGAAGTCCGACTGTAGTGAGGGTAACCGTACATTAAAACAAAATAACAGACAATTTACCTTGATCAAAGTGTGACGGTGAATTGTTTCCGTCAGGAATTTTCTCCGACAGGAATAAATCCTCTAGTGTTTTCAGTCCTTGGAATGAATATACCCGGTACCGGTAGAAGTAATTTTATTCTAACAGAGGAAAACACACTAGTGTTAAGATTCAGAGGTACAAACTGAACAGGTGATTTTTATTTTTTTTATGTTTCCATTTACTGGGAAAGAATTTATGCTTACAATCCAAGCTCTTACATACAGTGAGTTATATAAAATGATTTGTTGACATGTTAAGTTACAAGAGATTTACTTAAGAATATACACACACGTATGTAAATTGTTAATAATTATATATATACATGTATATATAACTTATTTCCTTCTCTACATGATGAGAATCAGACTGAATATATATACAGTAAAACCTCGTTGTAATGCCCCTCGATAACTTTGCCACCTCGTTTATCGCCACACTATTTTGAAGTCCCAAAATCCATTTTGTTTATGTTTTAGATTATGAGCCTCCCTCAATTTATCGCCAAACCCCTTTATAACGCCAAAATTTGACTGAACAAATGGTGGCGATGAATCGAGGTTTTACTGTATATATATATATATATAATATATATATATATATATACAATGCAACCTTAAATTAATAAATGGACAGAAATGACACATTTTAATCTAGCACTAAGAGCAAAAGAAATACCAACACAAAATAAAATCTCATTAAAACTGCATCAACATTCTTAGTAAATAAATAGGAGTAAATTCAGAACAAATGAATAATGTTGCATAACACGAGTCCTGCAGTATGACGGGTCTCTTCTCGGATGTACTGAAAACATATTTATTTTTAACATGTACAAGTTTTAGTGCAAATTAAAATTTGGAAAAATTCATGTCGTCTTGAGTAAATCTTGTTTGTTATGATCTTATTTAATTTGGCAGTAGATCTAAATTAGCACTCTAATATTGCCAAGGAAATCACTAAAGTTACGTTACTATACTGCTGAAATTGATACATTTACAGTGTATGTATTTGATGTTTATTTAAGCCTGTCGGTCAAAAATACATGTAAAACTTTCTGTAAACTCAAAAATAAACAAAACTGATATAGTCAAACTTCAATGACTTATTATTAGTAGTTGAATGAAACTGATATTGTGGACTTCACTGTGGACTTACTTTTAGTAGGGTATTTGAGTTCTGAAATTTGAAAGATTGGTTGGGGCAAAAAAAAAAAACAACAACAAAAAAAAAAAAAAAAACTTCAGACGGTTTAAAGTTTCCTATGGTATTCTGTGATGAAAAATGGTTATCAATCTTCAACAGTGTTTACACAAACAAATTGATTTTCACATTTTAGTTCCCTTGTATTCAAATTTTCTTATTTGTTAAAAAGTGAAGAGTGCTTGCGCAAGCATGACCAAGAACATGAATTACCGTACTGTGAGTGTCATTGCTCTGGGCTGAACTGGAGTTCTATCCCATGACTTTTAAGTCAGAATATGAATCTTTTACCTTTCTGCTACATGTGTTCATATAAGAAATCCAAGTGTCTGCATTGACACAGCAAATACCCCTTTGTAAAATAAAAGAATGATGTTTACAATACATCCTTGGTTTCTTCATTAAGTTCAGTCACATTGTTAATTAGAACAAAAAATCCTGCTAACACAGAATCATTTACAAATTTTGTGAAAATTTCAAAGGGACATAACTCTGTTAAAACTGATTAAATCTGGCTTGTAGGTCAATTATATAAAGGTACATATCAAATATGAATTCAATATGTCAACAAAAAAAGGAAAAAAGTCCAGAAAACTGATTGAGAACAGACAGACGGATGGAGGCCAAAACTATTGTCCTCTCCGGGTTTCATTGGGAGCAGACTGAAAAGAATATACAGACCAATAAGACAAGACGCATGTGTAATCCCTCAATAATTCTTGCTAAGTAAAACCGACCATCTCTATATACAGACCACCTGTTTTATAAGACCAGTGTTTATAGGTCTCTTAGGTTCATATATCAACCAAAAATATCCACTATATAAGGACCACCTGTCTATAAAGTTCATGTCTTAGGTCCTATGGAACGCAGGTTTTACATGTACTTTGAAATGAAAGTAATCATTGGGGCCCCATCTTAAGTTCTCATATTATTGTGCATATCTAAATTTTACAAAATATGAATTTACAAACCAAAAAGGATTTTCTATAAAATGATCAAACACAGCAATATATAAGGTTAAAGCTTTGTAACATTCAGATTTTTATTTTGAAAAAAAGTTTAGAAATTCCGCAGATCATGTGTTATGTACACTGAAACTGGCAAAATTCAAGTTCTTATTCATGAAAACATTGAAAAATATTTCAACAAAAAAATCAATAAAGTAATAATAATAAATTTGGTGATAAATTCCGAATGTTTGGATATGCACCAAAATCAGGGGTTTTATGTCAGAACTTGAAAAATGTGACATTTACATAACAAACCTGATGAACTACTAACGACCACGGATGTGAAAAATAAGAAATGCAGACGTCGCAATAACATCCTGCATTTATCACGATGACATCCTTCATTTATCACGATGACATAATCCATTTATCACAAAGAATTAATACAAACCAACTCGTCTTCAAGGCTTTGAACTTTCATGAAAACCAAAATAATTTGTGACACAAGATGGACAGCAAAATAAATGTTCATTAAATCTCATGTGCATCATGGGACATCCATTTCTAATTCTCTGATCGCAGGATGGTTAAGTTTTTAAATAGGTTCAGTAAATCCTAAATCCTTGAATACTGTATAAATGTAGATAATAAATTTCGTCCTTAATCTGCTGTAAGAGATCAAATATTTCCACTAGTAATGTCACAACAAAAATTGTTGCATGACTTAACTTTTAACATGGTTTCTTATCATGCTTCTTTTTTTATGTACCTAGAAATGAAAAAAAAATTCAAACTAACGAGACTTGCAGACCCAATTTAAAATCAAAATAAAACTATAATGATGACACCACATATCTGTGGTTCATTGTTACTTGTGGTTCCTGTTATTGGTGGCTCCCTGTTATTCGTTGGTGTTCTTTTTCTTGTGTCCATGTTATTGTAGGTCCATGTTTTTTTGTGGCTCCTTGTTATTTGTTGGTGTCTAATTTACTTGTGTGTCCCTGTTTTTGTGGGTCCCTGTTATCTGTAGGTCTCTTGCTATTTTTGGGTCCTTGTTGGTAATGTTTGAGTAACAAGGTTTGATTACTCAGAGATCAATATCGCCTAATAGTATTACCAACATTATATCACATGTCTAGCTTCTTATAATCTTAACATATACATGAAAGTAAATTGCACATGAAAATATATTGGTTTGTCATATCCATCTTTATGAACATGTAGCACATCTTTTCATATGAATTATATCATTTTGCACAGGTATTTAATGGACTACATTATAATTAAAACAATTTGAATATTCAGTCTTTGTACGGGCTAATGTCTAAATATAATATCAACTAAGAAGGGACTCCGTCGCTGCTTCCACGCTCCAGTTATGTGACGACAGGGCAACTATTGATTTTTGCTAAAATATAAAGAAAAAACCAAAATTATACATAAGAAGAAAAAAGCCAACTAGGGTTTTCAATGATTAACAACAAAGAAATTCAGTGAATTATTATTCTCATCAGTATATATTTTTGTGACTTGCACAAAAAATATGTTCAATTATATGCACATCTCCTATTATAGTTGGTAATCTCCACCAGGTTTTTTACAAGAACTTCCAATGGAATCTTCAAAGGGTCATAACTCCAAGCCGAGTTCATTATGTACACATATATTCAATCAATGTTGATGATTTCCACCAAGTTATTCTAAACTTTTGGTAAACATCTTTGGAGATTTACTTAGAACAAACATTTTTAATTAAAAACTCCAGAGAGAGATAACTTCAACTATTCGGTCAATAATATAATATACATATCACAAATTCCCGCTGATACTTTGCATCAATGCTGAGTGTGTGGCCAAAAACAGTCACTACCCACTTTCAAGTCTTGGGTCAGACCCGATAGGGGTTCCAACCCATGATCTCCCACTTACGGAGTGAGCACTCTACAAACTCAGCTACCACAGTGGTCCAAATCAATAACAGGAGCACAACAACAATTTCTGAACATTCAAGATGGGACAGTGTTGGCCCACTGTCAGTTTTTTTGCGGGCCTGTATTTCTATTTTTTAGGGCCAATGGTAAAAGGACCTCTTCTAGATTGAACAATGATTGTTAAACTGGGATTTAGTTTTGTAAATTTGCTACACACAAGAAGTGGGACAGAGGGTCAGATGTAACTTCTAACTTAATTACCCTTCTTTTAAAAGGCAGAGATGAAAATAGATAGAGTATGACATAAGCCATGCTAAACTATCGGTCAAAGTTCATATTTGTGTATGACAAGTTATGCCAGGCTTTGTTAGTCTGAAGCTCAAACAACATGTATGTATGCGGGCCATAACCTGCTACACTTTGGTCCAAGCTAACATGAGTATTTGTGTCAAAATTCTTTCATCAAGTTCTGGGATGGTGGAGAAAACCAAAGTGTTCAAAGAAAACCACTGACATTTATCAAGCGAATGCACAATTTTGGCATATAAGATCTGTCCAAGCACCTTAACCAAACAAATAATTCAATGAGACAGATTATTTTACACAGTGTATACACTTTACAAAGCCTACCATTAACCCCTTTGCTGTTGGAATATTTATTTAATATTTATCTTATCAAATCCCATATTCATCACTTGTTGTAACACACACACACACACACACACACACACACACACACACACACACACACTATTTACCTTATCAAATCCCATATTCATCACTTGTTGTCACACACACACACACACTATTTACCTTATCAAATCCCATATTCATCACTTGTTGTAACACACACACACACATTATTTACCTTATCAAATCCCATATTCATCACTTGTAACACACACACACACACACACACACACACACACACACACACACACACTATTTACCTTATCAAATCCCATATTCATCACTTGTTGTATCTTTTCAGCTAATTCTATATCTGTGTTAGGACCTAGATTGAATAAATTGTATGAGAGTTAGAGTTATTTAAGTTTATACAATAATAAGAAATAGTTGATTGATTGATTGAATGGGGTTTAACATCCCAGTCAAGAGTATTTCACTTATATAGAGACTTCACCAGCTTTAGGTGAAAAATTTCACTTATATAATGACATCACTAGCTTTAGGTGGAGTGGTAGAAATTTTTACCTTTGCAGTGTGCTCAGAGCAGTGTGCAGGGAGGGTTCTTTCATGTGTCATGCCTGCTGTGACACAGGACATCAGTTTTTAAGGTCTGTTCTGATGTGCCATGCCTGCTGTGATGCTGGACATCAGTTTTTAAGGTCTGTTCTGATGTGTCATGCCTGCTGTGATGCAGGACATCAGTTTTAAAGGTCTGTTCTGATGTGTCATGCCTGCTGTGACGCAGGACATCAGTTTTTAAGGTCTGTTCTGATGTGTCATGCCTGCTGTGATGCAGGACATCAGTTTTAAAGGTCTGTTCTGATGTGTCATGCCTGCTGTGATGCAGGACATCAGTTTTTAAGGTCTGTTCTGATGTGTCATGCCTGCTGTGATGCAGGACATCAGTTTTAAAGGTCTGTTCTGATGTGTCATGCCTGCTGTGACGCAGGACATCATTTTAAGGTCTGTTCTGATGTCATGCTGTGATGCAGGACATCAATTTTAAAGGTCTGTTCTGATCTGTCATGCCTGCTGTGATGCAGGACATCAGTTTTTAAGGTCTGTTCTGATGTGTCATGCCTGCTGTGATGCAGGACATCAGTTTTAAAGGTCTGTTCTGATGTGTCATGCCTGCTGTGATGCAGGCATCAGTTTTTAAGGTCTGTTCTGATGTGTCATGCCTGCTGTGATGCAGGACATCAGTTTTTAAGGTCTGTTCTGATGTGCCATGCCTGCTGTGACGCAGGACATCAGTTTTTAAGGTCTGTTCTGATGTGTCATGCCTGCTGTGACGCAGGATATCAGTTTTTAAGGTCTGTTCTGATGTGTCATGCCTGCTGTGATGCAGGACATCAGTTTTTAAGGTCTGTTCTGATGTGTCATGCCTGCTGTGATGCAGGACATCAGTTTTTAAGGTCTGTTCTGATGTGTCATGCCTGCTGTGATGCAGGACATCAGTTTTTAAGGTCTGTTCTGATGTGTCATGCCTGCTGTGATGCAGGACATCAGTTTTTAAGGTCTGTTCTGATGTGTCATGCCTGCTGTGATGCAGGACATCAGTTTTTAAGGTCAGTTCTGATGTGTCATGCCTGCTGTGATGCAGGACATCAGTTTTTAAGGTCTGTTCTGATGTGTCATGCCTGCTGTGATGCAGGACATCAGTTTTTAAGGTCTGTTCCGATGTGCCATGCCTGCTGTGACGCAGGACATCAGTTTTTAAGGTCTGTTCCGATGTGTCATGCCTGCTGTGATGCAGGACATCAGTTTTTAAGGTCTGTTCCGATGTGTCATGCCTGCTGTGACGCAGGACATCAGTTTTTAAGGTCTGTTCCGATGTGTCATGCCTGCTGTAATGCAGGACATCAGTTTTTAAGGTCTGTTCTGATGTGTCATGCCTGCTGTGACGCAGGACATCAGTTTTTAAGGTCTGTTCTGATGTGTCATGCCTGCTGTGACGCAGGACATCAGTTTTTAAGGTCTGTTCTGATGTGTCATGCCTGCTGTGATGCAGGACATCAGTTTTTAAGGTCAGTTCTGATGTGTCATGCCTGCTGTGATGCAGGACATCAGTTTTTAAGGTCTGTTCTGATGTGTCATGCCTGCTGTGATGCAGGACATCAGTTTTTAAGGTCTGTTCCGATGTGTCATGCCTGCTGTGATGCAGGACATCAGTTTTTAAGGTCTGTTCCGATGTGTCATGCCTGCTGTGATGCAGGACATCAGTTTTTAAGGTCTGTTCTGATGTGTCATGCCTGCTGTGACGCAGGACATCAGTTTTTAAGGTCTGTTCCGATGTGTCATGCCTGCTGTGATGCAGGACATCAGTTTTTAAGGTCTGTTCTGAAGGACCCCGTGATTTTCATTTCTAAAAGTCTAGTGCTTAACTAATGACCATTGACCAGTCACTACCTATTTTCAATTCTTCGTCAGACCACATCAAGGGTCGAACCTACGACTTCCCATATATGAAATGAGCACCCTATAAGCCGAGGTTTTACAGTGGTAACAAGAAATAGTGTTACTACAATACTTAACAATGCATGTACATGTACATGTAAATAATTATTTGATAAATAAATACCATAATCATTGTTTTCTTTAAAACTTAAGTAATCCCTGCATTGTCAGACATGAGTTTACAGCCTTGTTAACTCTCAATTACTAGACAATTACTTGTAGAAACCCAAGGAAATTTGTTGAACCCATTACACTTATTTTTGAACAAATGCCTGTCCAAGTTGTACTTAGAGTTTTTTAAGGTAGCCCACCTCTCGTAATGCCCTGTCTCGCCCCACAAATTGAAGTGTGTAAATACAGAACCTATCCATGATAACATAGCATTAAACCATTAAACTGAGGTTATATATTTATATACATACATACAGAGAGAGAGAGAGAGAGGGAGAGAGAGAGAGAGAGAGAGAGAGAGAGAGAAATCATATTTATTATTACTAAAACTCTGTTTTTCAGAAACTGTAGCTGCAATTTACAAAATTTTACAATTTTTGCTACTGGCAACATTTTATAATAAGTGACCTCATGTGAATTGTCAGTCTCTTTTCAAGGTCTTATTTCAAAAAGTCTGCATTCTCTGTAAAAATTTTCAATTTCTCTTCATGTTGAAAAAATTCTTTGTCCAACAACTCCACAATGCCCTAATAATTTAATTTATGTAATACAAACATGTATGTGCCTCCAATCTCTGAAAAACTAGGTTTTAGTAATAGCTAGAACTTCTCTTGGGGTGGTGGTGGTGGGGTATACCATAGGTATAATGAATATGGTTAAGTGATAAATACCTCCAGCATATATATTTGTCCAAAGTTTAGCTGTTCTGACAAATATTGAATTATTTTCTTTATACTGTCTAGCTACTACTGCATCCTGGGGATCATCTGGTTCTGCTGCTGCCATTAATGCTTGTAATGATAATAAAACCGTTCTTAACGTCATGGCTGCCGCCCTGGAATAAATAAAGCAGTCTCCTTGTTATAACTTCATATCAAGTATATCTACTGTTATAGATTAAAAATTATAATTAGTAATAAAAGGTCCAGGACCTTTTGTCTTCATTTTTGGCATGTCCTACATAAAGTTTCTACAATCCAATATCCTCACTATTATGATTAGAAGTGTTATTATCCAGGTGAAAATGGCAGGTCCATTGGACTTTTACAGTTTAAATATGAGGGGTCCAAATGTAAAATTGATAGGCCCCAGACCTCAGCTCCAGGAGGTTTTTGAACCCCTGAACTGTTTTTGTGTCATAAATGCAGCTCTAGAACAAATAAGTAGTTTTCTTGTGTTATGATATCATATCAAGTATAAACTGAACTTAATGTCATGGCTGCCAATCTAGAAATTGCTAAATCATTGTAAAAATTGTAATAATCCATGAAATAAATTTTCAATTTTCCCAATTTTGTGACCTCTGGATATATAAAACAATTCAAAGATAGTGTCAGAGTTCCCTATGCTGCAAGTGAATAGGGAATGTTTTAAAAAAAATTCACAGATACCTAGCAAAAGTTTGGAGTCATGCAAATCTGACAAAATCACTGAAACCCGCAAAAAGTGTTGTCATGCAACATCAAATGTCCAACTGTTGGCAATTTACATCACATGATAAAAACACAGGAAATATTGAAAACTTGATGGCTCAGAAGTCTAAAACGCCAGCTTCTAATTGATCAGGTTTGTATCTCCCATATGCAGATCTTAGTGTGAGAAGGTTTGTTATGTTTGCTAGCTGATGATCAGTGATGTTTGACACAGTGCTCCGGTTTTCTCCAACATACCAGAACTGTCATACCGGTACTCCATACTAGTGGAAGAATCTTGACTGTAATGTAAATATAATGTCTCCATTTCACCGATACAAACATGTTTCTCATCAAATTCATAACACAAACAAGCAAATTCAGTGAATTAGGATCCCCCGCCTGCAGGTTGTTGTTGTTTTTTTTTGTTTTTTGTTTTTGCGATTTTTCACTTATATTCAAAGGGCCAAACCTCCAAGTAAAATGAGCAAACCAAGTCAGTAAATGATATGTGGACTCATATCAATGTTGATGCTTTGCATAAAGTTTCGTGAAATAGTGCTTCATAGTGTTGGAGAATTTGCACAGACAAGACGGATGGAAGGATGGAAACTCCGAACTCTACAAAAGGTGAGGGATAAAAAAAAATTTTGATGCTGCATTACCACTGATCTCTGAGAATATCCAGACATATTGCTCCAGTCACAGAACTCACATTTGGATGCCATATCTTTGTTACAAATTTTACCTAAAAAACAAAAACAGAAAATATTTTACTTCAAGATCACTTCGTACTCATTGAAAATTACTGTATGTAAAACAGTTACACATGTCTTGGAAATAACTGATGTTTCATATAGTTTGATGTTCCTTTCAATCTCAATTTGGATTTTAGATGTGGTGGAAGTAGCTATCTAAAAAGGAGATGCTTACACTTTCGGAGCAACTAGCCTCACTTCCCTGGTGGAAGTTTACAAGTTTAACTAAATTTGTCAGTTTTCAAAGTTTTTACTTTTGGAATTGTGATTTAAACATAGATTAGTAAACTTGTTGTTGACTTTGGGATTGTGATTTGAACATGGATTGGTATGTTTGTTGTTGACTTTGGGATTGTGATTTGAACATGGATTTGTATGTTTGTTGTTGACTTTGGGATTGTGATTTGAACATGGATTGGTATGTTTGTTGTTGACTTTGGGATTGTGATTTGAACATGGATTTGTATGTTTGTTGTTGACTTTGGGATTGTGATTTGAACATGGATTGGTATGTTTTTGTTTGACTTTTGGGGTTTTGATTTGAACACGGAGTGGTATGGTTGTTGTTGACTTTTGGGATTGTGATTTGAACATGGAGTGGTATGTTTGTTGTTGACTTTGGGATTGTGATTTGAACACGGAGTGGTATGGTTGTTGTTGACTTTTGGGATTGTGATTTGAACATGGATGGGTGTGTTGGTTGTTGACTTTAGGGATTGTGATTTGAACATGGATGGATATGTTTGTGGTCAATTTTGGGGATTGTGATTTGAACATGGATTGGTATGCTTGTTGTTGACTTTTGGGATTGTGATTTAAACATGGATTGATATGCTTGTTGTTGACTTTTGAGATTGTGATTTGAACATGGATTGGTAATTTGGTATGTTGGTTGTTGACTATTGTGATTTAAACGTGGATGGATAAACGTTTGAACATGGATTGGTATGCTTGTTGTTGACTTTTGAGATTGTGATTTGAACATGGATTGGTATGTTGGTTGTTGATTTTTGGGATTGTGATTTAAACATGGATTGGTATGCTTGTTGTTGACTTTTGGGACTGTGATTTGAACATGGATTGGTAATTTGGTATGTTGGTTGTTGACTTTTGTGATTGTGATTTGAACATGGATTGGTATGTTTGTTGTTGACTTTTGAGATTGTGATTTGAACATGGATTGGTATGTTGGTTGTTGATTTTTGGGATTGTGATTTAAACATGGATTGGTATGCTTGTTGTTGACTTTTGGGACTGTGATTTGAACATGGATTGGTAATTTGGTATGTTGGTTGTTGACTTTTGTGATTGTGATTTGAACATGGATTGGTATGTTTGTTGTTGACTTTTGGGACTGTGATTTGAACATGGATGGATATGCTTGTTGTTGACTTTTGGGACTGTGATTTGAACATGGATGGATATGCTTGTTGTTGACTTTTGTAACTGTGATTTGAACATGGATTGATATGCTTGTTGTTGACTTTTGTGATTGTGATTTGAACATGGATTGGTATGCTTGTTGTTGACTTTTGGGATTGTGATTTGAACATGGATGGGTATATTTGTTGTTGACTTTTGGGATTGTGATTTGAACATGGATAGGTATGTTTGTTGTTGACTTTTGACATGTCACATACCAAATTTATGTGCATAAGTCAAAGGTCAAGGTCAGGAGGTCAATGTCTGGGGCAGGGGGTTCTAGTTTTTAAAGTAATTATGGAGAAACCATGAAAATGGCTCTTGTAACACTTCCATCAACAGTCAATTATTATTTACCAATGGTATAAGACAAAAATTCAGAAAAAAGGTGCATTTATTAGGACTTAAAATGGTTATAACTTTGGTTCCAGTTGAGATGTCAACATAATTCAAATTGTTCTGAAAAGTATTTCTAAATCTATTTCTAAATGATTAATTTTAATTTTAGATGAACTGAATTTTTACCTTGGGTTGCTAGCAGATACAGTATTTAATATCAAACTACCAAACCATATTTGGTCAAAAATATCAAAGGTAACATAATACCAAAAATAAATAAAATTTAAAATTACCTTTGGAGGATTAAATGGATATGTTTCTGGAATCTTTATATCTAGAATAAAACTTCCGCCAGCATAAGGTGTGTCTGGGGGTCCTTCTATTTGTCCTCTTAATTCAGTCAGATTATCATTCACCAGATCTACTTTAATGTGACATTTCTCCATCTGAAAACAAAATAAAAAAAATAATACATAAATCAGAGCTGTCACTCAATCTTTTGTGACCCAGACCAGGGCCTTTACATTTTAAGAAAGTTACATTGTGTAATTAGTCCCGATAGTGGTCTGTGAAAACAGAATTTTACCTCTTACATTTTTTTTTGATGTGCTTCCGAGACCCATTTGTTACTGTGTCTAATTTCATAACCAACAAATGTATATGAAGTGAATTGTCTAATGTCACATTATGCTAAACTCAGATTCCTGGCCTAACAATCACATTACCAAGCCGTTACTGACCCAAGAATTTTGGAAAGGGTGGTGTCAACTTTTCGTTGATGCACAGACAAGCTAGTGGGTTGGGAGAATGATCTTCTGGAAAATTTTGAAATGTAGTATAAAATCCTGCAATTTTCGGAGCAATGATTCAAGCATACATAATATCATGGACAAAAATAAAGGAGGTTCTAATACCAAACTCCCTCCCTCCCTCATCTGGGCCTGCCACAGAGCAAGTGACATTTTACAGAATTTTAAATCTACTATTGCTGAAGAGCTCACTAGCTGTGTTCGTGAACGTGATTTATACCAAGTTTTATAGAAAATCCAATACCTAGAATAAATTTGGTATATTTAAGTTAATTAAACCTGGCTGTTGTGGAAAATAATAATGTGTATCAATGATTATCATGGGTGGGTGGGTCGATTGGTTGGTTGGTCGATTGATTGATTGATTGAATGAATGAATGGAGTTTTACATCCCAGTCAAGAATATTTCACTTGTATTGAAATATCACCAACTATAGGTGAGGTGGCAGAAATTCTGGCATTTGCAATGCTCTCAGGGCAAAGTGTAGGGAGGGTCCTTTATCATGCCACACCTGCTGTGACACAGGGCATCGATTTTTAAGGTTTCTTCCAAAGGACCCTGTGACTTTCATTTCTAAATACCAAGTGCTTGGCGAAAGAACAAACACTACCTATTTTCATTGAAAATCATTGCACACAATTAAAACTGTCACAGCAAAGTGAATGACAGGCCCTTTTAAACCATAATAAGTTACCAAGGAAACCACTATTAGAGTAAACAACACCATTGTCAACATTCTCAAAGCAGCAACATTTGTTATCGTACAAATTTTTTTTCATAGAAGTCAATAATGTGATTTCAAAGCTTTCGCCATAGATAAAATGTGTAGATAATTCTTAAACCAATTAAACTACAAAATGTCCATTACTCTAACACAACAATCTGTGTACTAATGAGATGAAAAATTTGTGTCAAATTCACACAGAATTTCCCCCAATATGTTGCCGTTTTGACACACAAACAAAGTTTGATCATCAGGATTCTCCCGAGATCTTAAGAGATATTAAAATCGAGTTAATGTGAATGAATTCTGGATTTTCCTTAAGAAATATTTAGAAGAATAGGTGAAGGCTTTGAAAGGTTTGACCTAGTAAATAATCTGCATTAGGTATATAGCTATGCTAAAATTAAAATAAATAATTCTGCCACAGTAGTCTGCAGCACTTTCATAATGGTCAATCATATTATGAATTATGACTATGCTTACATAAGTCATCATGAACAATATAAACATGACCCACAACCTAGCACCCTGGGTACGATTTGTGTAGACAGGGGTTTAGATTTTGAAGTATGTAAAGTGGGTATGTTTAGACAACCTAGCACCCTGGGTATGATTTGTGTAGACAGGGGTTTAGATTTTGAAGTATGTAAAGTGGGTATGTTTAGACAACCTAGCACCCTGGGTACGATTTGTGTAGACAGGGGTTTAGATTTTGAAGTATGAAAAGTGGGTATGTTTAGACAACCTAGCACCCTGGGTAAGATTTGTGTAGACAGGGGTTTAGATTTTGAAGTATGAAAAGTGGGTATGTTTAGACAACCTAGCACCCTGGGTACGATTTGTGTAGACAGGGGTTTAGATTTTGAAGTGTGGAAAGTGGGTATGTTTGGACAACCTAGCACCCTGGGTACGATTTGTGTAGACAGGGGTTTAGATTTTGAAGTGTGGAAAGTGGGTATGTTTGGACAACCTAGCACCCTGGGTACGATTTGTGTAGACAGGGGTTTAGATTTTGAAGTGTGGAAAGTGGGTATGTTTGGACAACCTAGCACCCTGGGTACGATTTGTGTAGACAGGGGTTTAGATTTTGAAGTGTGGAAAGTGGGTATGTTTGGACAACCTAGCACCCTGGGTACGATTTGTGTAGACAGGGGTTTAGATTTTGAAGTATGAAAAGTGGGTATGTTTAGACAACCTAGCACCCTGGGTCAATTTGTGTAGACAGGGGTTTGGATTTTGAAGCATGGAAAGTGGGTATGTTTAGACAACCTAGCACCCTGGGTATGATTTGTGTAGACAGGGGTTTGGATTTTGAAGCATGGAAAGTGGGTATGTTTAGACAACCTAGCACCCTGGGTCAATTTGTGAAGACTCGTAAGGATTTGGAAGTGTGGAAAGTGGGTATGTTTGGACAACCTAGCACCCTGGGTACGAATTGTGTAAGATAGGGGTACGGATTTTGAAGTGTGGAAAGTGGGCATGTTTGGACAACCTAGCACCTGGGGTATGATTTGTGTAAACAGGGGTTTGGATTTTGAAGCATGGAATGTAGATATGTTTGGACAACCTAGCACCCTGGGTACGATTTGTGTAGACAGGGGTTTAGATTTTGAAGTGTGGAAAGTGGGTATGTTTGGACAACCTAGCACCCTGGGTACGATTTGTGTAGACAGGGGTTTAGATTTTGAAGTATGAAAAGTGGGTATGTTTAGACAACCTAGCACCCTGGGTCAATTTGTGTAGACAGGGGTTTGGATTTTGAAGCATGGAAAGTGGGTATGTTTAGACAACCTAGCACCCTGGGTCAATTTGTGAAGACTGGTAAGGATTTGGAAGTGTGGAAAGTGGGTATGTTTGGACAACCTAGCACCCTGGGTACGAATTGTGTAAGATAGGGGTACGGATTTTGAAGTGTGGAAAGTGGGCATGTTTGGACAACCTAGCACCTGGGGTATGATTTGTGTAAACAGGGGTTTGGATTTTGAAGCATGGAATGTAGATATGTTTGGACAACCTAGCACCCTGGGTACGATTTGTGTAGACAGTGGTAAGGATTTTGAAGTGTGGAAAGTGGGTATGTTTGGACAACCTAGCACCTGGGGTACGATTTGTGTAGATATGGGTACAGATTTTGAAGTGTGGAAAGTGGGTATGTTTGGATTTAACATTTCAAAATTATTGTTATAAGGATAATATAAAAAATCTCTGGTATTCTATGAAACACAGTGACAAAAATGGTAAGGGCTATGTCTTTTAGATACATAAAAGTGATGCTGGTAATAACCATACACTTCAACAAATGTTCGTCAAAAATGTTTTTCACATGCAATATTATATCATATCCATTGCATATTCCACACTGCTTCAATTATCCTTGGAGTTTCAATAAGTTGAATGACTTTTTCCAATATGTTCAATACTATTTTAAAAATAATATTGACCTTTAAAAGATACAAAATATACCCGGTACTTTTGATTTAGTAAAGCAATGTGAAGAACGAGGTAAGGAGTAAAATCAGAATTTGTGACATTCTGGGCCAATTGTTTCTGTTTTTTCTTATACCATATTTATATTTCTGTATTTTACCTATATGGTTCTTAAAAACAACTATGTAAAACTAAAAACAGCTGTAGAGATTCAAAAGTACAAGTGTGGACATCAAAATCGGTTAATCAATTTCTATTTTTCATTGATCATATTCCGACTAATTTCAATAATACTTTAATTTGCCGACAACAGTAACCAAGCCTTTCATGTAATTCTAACAATACTTGTCAAAATGGGTACTATAAATGATGGATGACAAAAAAGTTTAAAACCAGTATTGATGTTTTATTAAGTATCTATTTGTTTAAATTCCAAATTTCTGTGAACAAAAACATACAATAATGTATGATCGATTTTAGTCGATCATCGGTCACTTAGTGGAGAGTGACGATTGATCATGATTTTAGAAGCGATTTCCAACACTACTACTAAGATTACTTTCCATGCTTCAAAATCCTTACCCCCTTGTACACAAATCATTACTGCATAGCTCAAGGTTAAAGACGGTGATAAAACAATCATTCAAGTTTATTGGACTTTACATGTATAATTTTCATAATTCACTGTCACAAACAAAGTGATTTCTGTAGTAGAATGTGTATCGGGTATTTTGTCAATTTGGAGTTTTTTCGAGAGGGAGATTTTGCGCATTCAAATGAATTTATGTTGGTTCACCTCCTGACTGTCCTTCACTTCCTTGAACTCTCTCTTGATTCTTTGCTGTGCTATGTTCGCCATCACTTCCCTTAATATTTGGCGAGGATTGCATACATGTATTCTTGTTGTGTTGTGTTGTGTTCAGTAATTTTCAGTTCTAGAAAACTAACTTCCGGAGAATCAAAGCAGTGTGTACACGGAAACCAGTTTTGTGGGCGAACTCGATTTGTGATGTCTGACTGCGCCTTCGGTAACCTGTTGGCCTGTTAGTTATGCTGAACAATCGAATGTCATAATTTGCAGTAATGCAGTATTCAGACAACATATAAACAGATAAATAATTATGGACGTGTTAGTCACAGTTACTTGGGAACGGGTCCCTTTATATTGTCTCTTTTTTTCTGGATAAAATCAGGAAAATATATAGCTTTTTATGCCATTGATTACTTTCAGGACGTACTCTGGTGTGTTAGATACATATCCAAACATTTTTTACCCGATACGTTAAAAAAATCCCATCATAATCGTATAATAAATAGCTTCTGTTTTTTGTTATACGACTGTGAACCAAACAGGAGGTGCTTAGCCTTCCGGAGCACTCGACCTCAATATTCCTGGTGGAAGTTTACGTGTTCGACCTAATTTGCCAGCTCCAAAGTTTTTACTTTTCTTTGAGATTGTGGTTTGGACATGGATTGCTATGTTTATTTCTAATCAAAACGTATCAAACGTAAAATAATCAACAGCAAAAGAGGCTATATATTTTCCCTTTTTCCCGAAAGGGGGAGGTCCCGTCCTATAGTACCTGTGCTTTGGACTATTGCAATTAATTAGGTATAGTCATCGTTTGCCAATAGTTATCGTATTGCGCATGCGTAAGTGTAATTTAACGCCAGCCTACTACCTGCGTTATTCTACCAGCGACATTTAATTCTTATTTAATGTCGCTGATTCTACCGAAAGTGTAAATAACGCTAGCCTTCATCTTATCTCACCAGCCAATATTCCCTCGACCACAAGTTATGAAAACACCCCCTTCCATCCAATAAAATATAAAACGTCGTATTTTATTTCAAAAAAGGCTTATCCCCATGTGCTAGACTGGACTCTTGACTGTTGCCCGATTGGTAAATTTTATCAAGTTCAAATTTTGTCAAAAACTTTTTCTGTGGTTGATCTATAGGACCTAAAAACATTCTGACCAAGTTACATTTCACCAGTCTAAAACGGCATTTCTAGGGACATCGTAAACCGGGCCACAGCCGATATTCGTATGCATTTTGTAATAAATGTCACTCACTCAGTGTCGATGATTGACCTCAAATATAATTATCATAATAGTACTAATAAAGATTTATTTACAGTTTTTCAGTTTTATTTAAAAATAAGGGGAAACTAATCCGATTTTCTCAAATAAACATAGTCACTGTGGTACAGCGTACACGGGATATTACAGCATAAAATGAGCCAAACAGCCCATGTAAACAACACCAGCGTTAGTCGAAAGCCGATTTTTGACTTATCTGTTCATTTTAACATCAGATGGTGTATTGGGTCATCAATCGGACACATAAATGATTCTACTGAAATAGTTAACTGCATGTGATACACTGTTTAAACACTGAAACAAATTGATGAAGCGCAAGTGCTCACCTGTGATTTTGACGTCGCTGGGAGTTTCTTTCAATATTTCAATTTTCACTTGATAATTAAAAATTCTGAAGCGTACAATTCCTCAAAGATGTTCAGAACTACATGTCCACCAATTTTAAACTCAATGTTTTGCGAAATAAAGGAGCAGGAGACATTTAAAGATCGACGCGGTGTACTGGGAATTGATTCTCGCCATCGTTTTAGTGTACCGGGAATTGCGAGGTTACGGTTACCGAGAATCGTGTATAACATTATTTTCAAGTCTTAATTTTTAAAGAAATTTGGGATTGCGAATGTATGATACAGTTTGTATGCATGGTGCATACAATAATAAATAAGTTTCACGGTGCAAGTTAATATTAGGTGTTCATAGAAAAGGCTCTAACCTTGATTTCAAAATTTAATTAGGTAGATCGCCAATATTAAGAGGCATATAGTGATCCAATATTTTCATAAGAAATGTTTAACACTTAAGGATATCCAAACTTACATGGTATTCGAACTGGGAACATATGACCTTCCAACTCTAAAGTAAAAGTGTGGGTGGTGGGATTTAAACTCAACAGAAAGACCCTTGTTCTAGAAGACCTGCCATTGATGCAACCCCACTCGGAAAAGTCAATAAAGTCAATGATATCGTTACGACTAACAGGCAAGTTACAGAATGGTATGTAGCCAGTTGTCATTTCACAGGAAATATATGTATTACATTTAATTCTGACAAAAGATCTTCCAATGAGAAATGCTTTCAGTTGGGGGCAAATGACATTCTGATGGTCAGAAGCACACACAGAGCACTTTTTCATGTGCTTTTTCAGAGATTGTTTACTATGGCTGAAACATGGGTTTATCATTTCACCCCAGTAGCCAAAGTTTATACTTGATCACCGCGCCAAAGAAGACGAGCTTGAGAGGGTATGATCTCGGACGGCTTCCAGTAATGCTGGTAGAATATCTCCAAAAAGGACAAAACATCAATAACACCTACTATTCATCACTTATGAGGCAGTTACGGAAAATTATTAAACTTAAGAAATAAGGAAAGCTCAGTAAAGCTGTGCTGTTTCACCAAAAGAAGCCTATTTAAATCAGACAAATCTTAAGAAATGATTGTGAAACTGCAGCCAGTTGGTGCTTGGTATATGTATCAAAAACAAACATACTAATCCATATCCGAATCACAATCCAGAAGCAAAGTAAAAACTTTGGAACTGACAAGTTAGGTTATACGCGTGAACTTCCACCAGGGAAGTGAGACCGGGTGCTCCGGAAGGGTAAGTACCTCCTGTTTAGCTAGCTACATCCGCCACGCATGTAATCAAAATTGTGTGAAAGGAACATTGAACTTTGAGACGTCAAATATATCCAGGGCAATCCTGGACACAGAGACATCAAACTTGTCAACAATACTGTGATGACGGCCATAAAACTATTTGAGAACCTTGAAAATCCTAGGCTTGCAATATCCCCGAGTCAACAATTTATTTGCAAGCAGCCTATTTCGTTGTACAAAGTCCCCGTAGTGGGAACAAGCTCTACCATAGCGTATTAATTGGGAAACAAATACACCTTAAGCAGGAGAAGCAGATATATTGCTGCATAAAAATGGAAAGTTGACAATAGAAAAATTGAAGTCATCACGTTTGTCATAAAGTTTCAAATGTGTCATAATCCAGGTATAAATCTAAATATGAAGCAGAATTTGAGGAATCAGTCGTGTCTTTTATTTCAAGCTCACTAGGAGAGATGACATTCACATAGTCTCCAAATTTAGGATTGTTAAGAGACAGAACGTCATCTATATATCTGTATGTTGAGTTGAATAGTTTGGCGACAGTCTTCTCTCCAGATTTAACAAGGTTCTGCATAAATTCTGCTTCATAAGAATAAAGACACAAATCAGCAAGCAATGGTGCACAGTTTGTACCCATTGGTATACCGATTGTTTGCTGAAAAACTATATTGCCAAACACAACAAATATGTTATCTATCAAAAACTCCAACATTGTGTTGATGGTATTTTCAGTATATTTTTGTTTGGAATCCGTATGATGCTTGACAAAATAACCAGAATCCCAATTCAGCACCAGATATTTGTATCTTGGCTTACCGTTTTTGTAAAAGAAAGACTCAAGTGAATAATTTCTGTAAGACGTTCTTTCAATTTAGAATGAGGGATAGTGGTGTAAAGTGTAATAATACTTTATCATTATGATTAGAACTTGTTCTATGGAATGATTATAATTGCCGATTCAAGGTAAAGCAAAACACGTTTCAAACAGCATCACGGATGAGTGGCCATTATATAAAATATATAAGCTGTTCTTATTTAGAGGTGGTGTTTATGTTAATATCACTAGACTCAAAATAGACAATATAGCGTTATGACGTATAGAATGTGTAGAGCTTTTTTCTATCTCATTTTACGAGGGCGACTCAATAAGTAACTAGCCATCTCATTTCCGATTGTCCGACACTGTACATGTTTATACCCGGATACAAAATTGCACGCGTATCGAGATGTCAGTATGGTTTTAGGCACAGAGCAGCGTAACAGAACACATTTTTGATTAAAAAAACCCGAATAGTTGCACATCTAATATTATAAAGGAATGAAAAAAGTCAAATATAATATTTTAGCAATTATATTATTTCTGAAATGCTATGGTTATTCGCGTAGTAATGTGATAAACTAACAAGTCTAAAATGGTAATGTCTAAAAACTGGAAATTTTAAATACACAAAATTTGACCTTGCAAACCTTCATCGTGGATTTGCAGAAAAACGAATCAGTTGACATTAGAATTTTTTCTATATTATTTGATAAAATATATTTGCTTTTTGAACACACGAATTAAAAACAAATCTATAGAGGATTTTTTGTAACAAAAATAAGGAAAATAACTTCAAAATAGGCACCAGTTGGGCCCCAAAATCTCTTAGCAATGTGCAAATGGCAACCAAAGCATTAACATACAGCGCCCTATTGAAGCGTTTTATGTCAAAATGCGTCTAAAGAATGTATATGAGATTTAGATTCATTAATATGAGCCAGACAATAAAGCACAGAGTCGTCAGTGGATAGGGCCTGGGTCCCCTAGGCAAAGAAGGCTAAGAAGCATTAATCTGCTGGCAAGGTCATGGCAACAGTATTTGGGGCGCAAAAGGTGTTACTGTGTGGTTTTTAACCAAAGAGACCTATAACTGGATTGCACTATGCAAATTTGCTAGGCCAGCTGAGAACTGATATCCGTGAAACTGCCGCAACAGGACAACGCAAGAGTCCATAGTTGCAAACTTACACTGAAGGCTGTTGGGCGAGACGGGTATGAATTAATATCACATCCTGCCTAGCTCGTAGCGACTTATTCCTGTTCCTAAAAAAATGATACCCGAGGATGTCATTTCAGGTTTGACCAAGAAGTCGTGACGACAGTTGAGGATTGGGTCAATGGAAATCGCCCTGTCTTTTTCAGTTCTTGGGTGATGAACACCGTTGGTATAAGTGTATCACACTAGAGGGCACTGAATTACATTAAAAAATAAGAGGTGGATCTAATCTGTAAATAAGTTAAGCTGGTTTCTTATTGATTCGCCCTCGTAAATAGAAACTCAAACATAGCACATGACAATGAACTATGGTTAACATTTTAAAACAGAAAAATGTGTTATATTGTTAAAACTATTTATTTCTAAATCTGTTTCAAGACTTTTGATTTTAATCTCGCCACATTTGTGGAACTGTTTTACACCAGACACTCCCTTCCGACGACTCTCTCATTTTGACCTGTGATGTAAATAAGCCATCTTGCATTAATTGTAGCTGGTAAATTCAATCTATTGACATTAAGTTAAATATTTTGAAAGTTTTCTCAAATTGCAATCTTTATTTTTCTGCTCAGTGCCAAACTACAAATTTTTTCTTTGCTTTCACTTCACTAGTTGCGTTTGCTATGTTACTGTCAAACTTAAACTATTTAAGAACGAATTATATTTTGACATTACACACGGGCCTTTGTAATGGATTAGTTAACACTTATACATCTCCCTCAGTCTACATATATCAGGAAAAATTTGTTTATGATATGGTCTATGTGTTTCATCTTTATATGGTCTATGTGTTCTATCTTCATATCGTCTGTAATGCATGATTAATAATTACAGATGTTGAAGTTTTTCACTAGATAATTAATTGCTTTGCTTCTCGATGAAAAAGCCATATAAATTTCTATATAAATTCATTAAAACATGAAAATCGCACAGCTGACAAGATATTTGACTCTCAATTCCCAGTACACCTATTTGCTCCTGTAATGCCAATTCCCAGTACACCTTTTTGCAATTCTCAGTACACTGCGTGTTATCCTCCAACGTCTCCTGCTCCTTTATATCGCAATACATTGAGCTTATATTTGGTGGACATGTAGTTCTGAACATCTTTGAGGAATTGTACGCTTCAGAATTTTTTTAATTACCAAGTGAAAATTGAAATATTGGAAAGAAACTCCCAGCGACGTCAAAATCACAGGTGAACACTTGCGCTTCATCAATTTGTTTCAGTGTTTAAACAGTGTATCACATGCAGTTAACTATTTCAGTAGAATCATTTATGTGTCCGATTGATGACCATATACACCATCAGATGTTAAAATGAACAGATAAGTCAAAAATCGGCTTTCGACTAACGCTGGTGTTGTTTACATGGGCTGTTTGGCTCATTTTATGCTGTAATATCCCGTGTACGCTGTACCACAGTGATAGTGAAATCAGGACTATTTACTTACTTTACTTATGTCTGTGGTACCGGGGGGGGGGGGGGGGTACATAGGCAAGTGACAAAACTCCTGCAGAGACATATCATGTATTTTACACGTCTCTGATTCTTCCATTTGGTTCTATTCTGTGCTAATCTGACCAGATCTTGATCTTGATCAAGAGAGGGATGCAAATGGCAGTGAAACCAGGACGCAGAACATAAATTACAACATAGCCTATATCACGTGATTTCTCCTTCATTAAGGTGAAGTCGCATGACCATCTTTAATTATATTTCTTTCGAGTGTCACAATGTTTATACATATTTTTTATGTATAACAATATAGGCATAAAATGACTAAAAAAATTTCTCCGTCACCAAGACAGAATTTATATGGTAATTTTAAATCTTCGCCTAAGCGGCTTATAAAGGCACCCTCAAAACTTGGTTTTATCAGTTCGGTATAGCCGCCATCACAATAATGTTGATAAGTTTAATATCTCTTTATAAAATATTACCCTGTATATATTTGTCGTCCCATAGTTTAATGTCTTTTTTTATTCTCAATTTTGATTAATTTTTATTTCACACATGATGGACAGGTGGGTGTAGCTCAGTACCCTTCCAGAGCATCCGGTCTCACTTCTCTGGCGAAACTTCACGAGATTTGTCAGTTCCAGAGTTTTAACTTGCTTTGGGATTGTGATTTGGACGCGAATTGTTATGTTTGTTTTTGATTTAGTACACGAATTGACTTTTGGTGTATCTAATAACGAGTGAGGCGTTACTGGAGAAAACAAAACAAGTTCGACCATTTCATTAACCCAAGGAATTCAAGCGAAGTTGAGCTTATTAGTCGCACGTGTTTGTTTTGTAGCAACGGGAGGTTATTTTCTTCTGACCTGAACCCGTCTAGCCTTCATGAGTGAATAAACACTGGTTCAGCAAAACGTTTGAAAGGTTTGTGTTTTGTACACACAAGTAAAGAGATTATACAACGTAAATCAATTTTCTCGTGCGCCGCCAAACACTTCTCACTTTCACTACTGTGGCTGCACTTCTGTAGTGTGTAAACGATCGAAGTTGATGCCTGGGAATGTTCGTATTCCGGGCTTGAAAAATAATAATCAAGATCTAAAAGATTACACCAGGATGCCGAACATCAAAGTATTTAGTGGCAGTTCTCACAAAGATCTTGCCCAGAAAATTTGTGACCGTCTTGGAATCGAGCCAGGAAAAGTTGTCACCAAAAAATTCAGTAACGGGGAATGCAGGTATTATTGTCGTTAAATAGTTTTCATTTTATCTTACAAAGTAGATGCCGTAGATATGATTGATAAATTTATTTAAACAAAGTTTTGAGTCCTAATCAAGATTAATTCACTTGAATCAGTACGTCACCAGCCATCTATCTATCTTTAAAGTGGCAGAATGTTTTACCTTTTGAATTTCCGTACATACATGTCAGTTACTCCTACGTGTTTTTTAGCCGGTCCCTAGAAAATAAGCCCAGGGAACAAAATAAGCCCAGGGAAAGCCCAGGGAAGTTTCCCGCGCCCAGGAAGTTATAAGGCATTACATAGATGTGAAATTCACATATTTATTATAGATCATATCATATTTTATCATGTTAAAAAATTGTATCGACCTAAACCAGAATGACGAAGTATTTTATCATTGATTTTTTCACCTTACAGCAGTACAGTATGCGTCGGTGAGTGAAGGGAGATAACTCGCTATCATAGAATACTCAATTATTAACGTGGGGGAATGTTATCTATTGTATTTCTAGTTTTGGTTTTTGAATTGAATTTGTTATGCAAGGTGACGTAAATAATTTAATAAAAGATTTCTGAAGTACAGAGATGAGATTTAAAAGATAATAACGATGAATACGGTATATTAACTTTACAAGTGATAAATACTAATTTTTCACTTCATTTACAAAATGTTACTAGTCTATAAAACAAAAAAAGGAAATAATAAATTTTCATAATCGAAGTTTTTTCTGAGTTTTAACGAAGTAATTCTCATGTCTAATAACTGTTTTAAAGGACTTTTTGTGAATTTTTGGTTTGATAGTAATGTATTGGCTAATACTAATACTATGGAGTTTCCCGACGAAGGACAGCTAGTATGTTAAACACATTTTAATGTCAACACTGAAATTATTGTTCTTGTTTTGTTTGGCTTCTTCTTTGAAATTAAAATAAAATCGTGTGTAAAACAATTTGCTGTTATCAAATTCTTTGTCTCAGGTAAGCCAGACAAGTCTGTTACAAGGTTAACTCGTGCCGTGAATAAACACCCGCCGGGTATAACAGACGACCTCAATATACTGTGACAGATATAAAGCCTGATCAATCAGTACTGAGTAATACTCCCAATTAACGGATTAATTTACATCTTCGGTTAATCGAATTATTAATATATCCCGTAAAAGTGTTAGGAACCTTATGCATAGTATATATTTGTTTTGGTATTTGATCCTTATTATGGAGAAAATATTTCCAATCATGACATACCTACACATTAATAAATAAATAAATTATAAATTAAAAGTTGTGTAGTCGACATGCATTACTGTACATGTTATAAATAGGGGAGTATTTGCCCGTTTTGTTTTCGTACATTAGTGTGAATATATTTTATGGAGGGACTCAATAAATGATGATGGTTGTCATAAGAAATGTACGAGATGATTGTTTCATCTTTGTAATAAATATCCTATAAACCGTCACTCATAGAATCCAGTATCGGGTTAGTGTGTTAAATTCTCTAAGAAAATTATTCTATTACATTGAAATGTGGGAACACGAATTCGTCCGCATATTTACAGTATTGTTCGGAAAATGCCGTCATCTAACGGTGGAGAATCTCTCTCTCTCTCTTTCTCTCTCTCATTGTACCAGATTAGGGGATCGAAAATGTCGACTTTACACCATAAAAAGATGGAGGGGCATTATTAAATATTAAATACTTAACATACTCCTAAAAAATTTGCGGTCTGTGAAAAAATCGTCTCGAGGGGATCTATGTCTTTTGTGAGTACAATTGTTGTCTGTCAAACTCTAGAAATATTGCGATGAATATTCACACAATAAATACAACAATCCCGATAACAGAATATGGCGGGAAATGGCACGTGGCGACGGAATCTTTTAATATCTTCTCATATCCTCAGTGTAATTTAGGAAATCAACTTTTGATAAAACTTTTTTGAAAAATTCAAACTTTGGTTCATGAGTTTAAATTATGAAGTATTAGTAGGTAAATAGATTTCACGGAGAAATAAAGAAAATGTATACTTTCGTCCTTAATACTTTTGATATTACAATGCAGCAAGCCGCTAAATATTACCCGGACCGCTTGTTCATTAGTCAATTCCTTTTCCACCGTGTTCACTTGTTCACGATTAATATGAATCAATAGTTTTTAACTGGCACAGAAAATTGAGTGTTATACCTGAAACGATGTTTTTTGGAAATATAAAGTTTTATTTACAAAATTTAAGGGTTGTAGTTTAGAAATATTCTGAATTGAATGAAGCCTCGATCATTTCGGATCTCCGATACATGTATTAAGCGGGAAAATCATGGTAAGTTCCAAATTGTAAAACACACCGAAACTGTATATTAAAATATTATGGATCAACGAATTTTGAACGATCAAGATGTAAAAATCACTAAGTTTTGACAGCTATCGGTTACTGATACAAGATTTTGATGAAAGAATGCTGCGCGACTGTAGAATAACTTTGCATCATATCAGCGAATGGTCATCTGCTAGATGGTCTGTGTATTTCTGATAAATGAATTTGTAATTAGTGGCCTCATTTACTGCGATAGTCATTGACCGTAGACTTCTGTACAAAATAAAATGAAAACGGGACCGACCGTTTAGCTTGCGTGAAATATGTCAGATTGTGACGAACCACTTGATTCTACTTTTGATGACTACATGGAACATTTGTTTTTTCGACAACAAAAATTTTATTCAATAAGTACAATTACAAATAATGAAATGATAGGATTCTGGTTGTTGAATCAACTTTACACCCGGCAGTAATAACTTCATAGTATGTCTCGTTCACACTTGTCCTTCAATGACAGTAATGTGATGCAAGTTACAAATTGTCATACATTACTTCTACGGGGTAATGGAATAAAGTAAATCATTAAAATGGTTATTATGATGATTTATGAATTTCTTCAAAAAATATTTTTACGATTATATCTATAGATAATAATATTCATTTATAGATAGTGTGTTTTTGTTGTATCACACACACACACACACACACACACACACACACACACACACACACACATTTATACACTAAGAGATCCAAGTTCTACAAGAGTTATCTCTCTTTGATGATAAAGCCTAGCGGTCTCACTGTGTCGGAAATTCAAAGTCAAATTATTCCATTTTTCTTTCACCAATCTCATGCATTTTTTAACATGATTATAAATAACACATGTTTATCAGTATTTCAAAATCACAGACTTCTACCATGCACTGTAAACTCCTGGGCGGAAGAAATATGCATAGACTGTACAAGCATGGAGTCGCTGCCGATATCAAAAACGAAAAGTGAAATTTCTCCATTTAAACTCAATCAATTTTAATGATTTTTTCACAAAAGTATAAATAGCATATCATAAGTAATATTACAAAATTTCAACGTTCTAGCATGTATAGAATACTCCTGGGCGCGAGAAACGTCCCTGGGCTTTCCCTGGGCTTATTTTGTTCCCTGGGCTTATTTTCTAGGTACCCTTTTTTAGCTAGTCTGATGGCAGCACATTGTATGGAAAGTTGCTCGCCATCATTCTGGAACTCTTAATTAGTTTGGACAGGTCATTGGTCAGGGAGGGTTCTTTAGTAGTATTAAACACCTACCATCACATGGGGTATTGGTTTTTAAGGTCTTTACTGAAGGACCCTCTTTACTTCTGAAAATGCTAAGTGTTTGGCGAAACAAGCTAACTTTTTTTCCTGTATAGTTCAGATCTGGCCAGGATTGGAACCTTATCTCTCATTAGATAATGATATGACAATGAAATAATTTATGTCTAAGAATTTGGCATCAATCTATTTACTGTTCGTTTACTCTGCTGGAGAGAAAGGAACAACGCTAATATTTCAAAGATTTGAATAAAACAGTTAAAAATCAATTAATCATTTACTTACATGAGCCGAGTCGTTGCTAACAATCCTAATTTCCATCTAATCCACACATTATAGCACCTTTAATACACCAAAATGTATTTTGGATGGGTGTTTACAATGGTAAAAACTTTGACAAAATGGCGGTGTCTTTCGTGTGACGTCATGATGACAGAAGTATTTATTCTTTACGTAGGTGTGCAAGGGGTACAATGAAGGATAGCTCAAGGGTCGAGTTGAGTTTAAAAGTTTGAATTTATTTCAATTTTTTCAAAAGTTAGAAAATACAGAAAGGAAGTTGACTCTTACTTTATTAAATCAATTTTGGTCATTCCAGTTATGCAAAAATCAATCCGTTCTTGAGCTGCACTAACCTACGTAAATAGTCAACTCTTACGTCATGACTACGTAACATAAAGAACCCTGCCATTTCGTAAAACAAATTACCATTGTAAACACCCACCCAGATAATATTTTGTCCCATAAAATGATATATGGAGCAAGGATGGAGCCAAAACAGGAATTTTTAGTAACGACTCGGCTCATGTAAGTAAAAGAATCATTGATTTGTACCCGTCATATTGAAATTCATAAAATATTTTGCGATCTTGCGTTCTCCGAAATAGGCTAAATAAATAGTAATACCTTTTTTATATCTCATTGTTATCCATATTTTAAATGTTTAAGTCAGAATGTAATTATTTTAAACAATTTTAAATTCAGCAGAATTTTTTTTTAAAATTGTAACAAAATCATTAAGACAAAAATAAATAATTAAATAAAAAAAAAAATAAATAAATAAATAAAGAAAGAAAATCAATATCAAGATAAAATATTCTCAAAAGTTTCATTTTGTGTCTTGATCATCTGCCATTTAAAACAATCACAAGAATTTCCTGATTTACATTTCAAAAAAAAAAAAAAAAAGAAAAAAAAAAAAAAAATAATAATAATAATAGTAAAAAGAAAAAATAACAGATTGATTAAGGGATTTTATTTTTGTACATTTGTTGTTGTAGCGTGGAGATAGGCGAGTCTGTCCGAGGGGAGGATGTATACATCATACAAAGTGGCTGTGATGAGGTCAATGATATGTTGATGGAACTACTTATTATGATCAATGCTTGTAAGATAGCTTCAGCTTGTCGTGTTACTGCTGTGATACCATGTTTTCCATACGCAAGACAGGACAAGAAAGATAAGGTTAGTTCTACAGTAGTTTTCCTGGTATATTCAAGATTGTTTACTGCTTACAACTAACAAAAAATTAATTGACTTGTACAGCCAAACCTGCCTTAAAGGCCACCTCTATATAAGGGCTATCTGTCATCAAAAGACAGTAAAATTTTATCCCTTTGTTCTTTATTCATGTTATTTGAACCTCAATATAAGGATCGTGTGCCAGTAAAGACCACTTCTACTGATTTTATTGTGTGGCCTTTATAGACAGGTTTGACTGTATTAATGATGAATTGACTATCAAATAAAATAGATTAAATAAATACCTGTAAACTTTTTCATGCATTTTGACAAATGTAAATGTATTGACCACCAACAATGAAAGTATAATGACCAGTATTGACCTCTCAAAAAATCTAATTAACTACGGTAGTAATAATAACCATATTTTAACCAACCTATACAGTCAGGTACATTTTTTTCCAGTTAAAACTAGGGGTGGTTTTTCCAGGTTATCACTGGTAATGTATCCGACAATCGAAACATATCCATGTTGTATTTCATTAAATATTACTCGTGTGTACAAAACAAAAAATTTGTTGACACATTTTACCTAACCAGGGCATTATCTTATTGTTTTGTTATACCACTATGGTAGCTCAGTTGGTGTAGTGCTTGCTTCTTATGTGGGAGGTCATAGGTTTGACCCCTGGCCCTGTCTGAACACAACTTGAAAATAGGTTAAGTGACTGTTCTTTCGCCAAGCACTCTGCAATTAGAAATGGAAGTTGTGGGGTCCTTTTGAAGACGTTAAAAACTAATGCCTTGTGTGACGACAGGCAAGTCACGTTAACAAACCCTCCTTGTACATTACCCTGAGTGCACTGCAAAGAAAAATTTCTGCCATGTCACATGTAGCATGTGATGACATGTAGCATGTGACGTCTCAATATAAGTGAAATATTCTTGACTGTGATGTAAAACCTCATTCAATCAACATTTCAATAATATAAAACTAAAACTTTTTCAGTGAAAGTTTGGTAGAACCTATAGCTGGTGACCTCTCAATATAAGTGAAATATTTTTAGATTGGGCCTTTTTTTATATCAGTTTATATTACACATCTTGACATCAAATTGTAACAATAGATGATTTCAGTCACCTTTCACACCAAATGGTCTGTGACTATATATATACATTTGTATAGTACTATTTAATGATACAGATTCCAGGTAACAGGACAAAATTGTGATTTTAACTTAAAATAAAAATCAGTGCACAGCTGCAAATTATTTAGCATTTGAAAATGTTTAATCGAGTTTAAAAAAATTTAAAACAAAACTGGTAACCAAATTAAAATCGGCTAACAAACCTCTGAAAAACACTTATCACATATTACAACAGCTGGATATAATTTATTCCCATTTTTATAGCGACATAAATTCATCACTTATATAGACCTATGAATTTTGGTTATAAAAGATGAGATGAATGTCATAGTATGATCAAATTTAATTTGCAGAAATTTCAGTTAGGATAATGATCAAGTCATTCAAAACTTCTGAAAGTATTTCCAGTGTTCAGGGGTCGGCACTTGCTCTAGCTTGAGGCTAATAAAAGTTGGTCCGTACTAGTGAATCTTGTATTACCATTAGCCCGATTGGCTAGTAGCTTATCTTAAAACAATAATATGTATCACATACTTGATACAGAGATTTTTATACCCAATGAATATATAATCTAAACTTCTCCAAATTACAGGATTTTTCTCCATTTTTCAATTTTTTTTCTTTGGGACAGGGAATGGGACATGCCTGGACTACTCAACTTCAAGCAGGGCTAGTGATTTCAAACAACAACTAGCCCTGTGGGCTACAGTTGAAAATAAGTTAGTGTCAAACCACGATTAAAATTTTTCTGAAAGTATTACCAGTATTAAATATCTAGTTCAGAAGCAGTAAGGTTTCTATTTTCTGATCTGCTTTGAGCTAATGCTGCGACAGAATGAGACATAGCATGTCTTGTCTTGTGTTTAAACCCTGTGCAGTTCTTTAGTTCAAATTTGCACTTTTTTACCTTTTAAAAAATCATCAAATGTTAACCTTTTATTTCATGTCTTGTGACATGGTGACAGTATTTGACCTTCAGTAGATATTATTAAATTTTGCCAAGTCATGTCCTGCCTGCAATCTCTTAATTTGTAGCTGCTACAAATTATATGCAGTTCCTAAATAAAGTGCACATGCGACCTGTAACATTTACCAAATTATTTGCCCTTACTGCAAAGGGTTAAATCATTGTTTTATATTTAAATGTACATGTATTGAATTACATACATATGCATATTTTCCTGATGAGTTGGTGTTGGTTTCACTGAAATGTATACCTATATATAAAGCTGCAACAAGACGGCAAAAACTGTATTGCAATATATTGCATATGGGGAAAGGTCATATTACAATACATATTATATTGTATTGCACGATTAAAAAGAAAGAAAGGTTTCAGCTTTGCCCTACACATTTTACATAGTGTTACATTTGAAATGGTCTCTGACGACCCCCTGTTTCCGTTTGGTCCAAAAATTCACACAGGCTTTGCTTTTGGCCGAAGCATTCTGAATATACATGTATTCAATATCTGATTTTTATACAAATGACAATTTTATATGGGCTGTTTAGGCATCTGTGTTATATTGAAGTTTGACAGCACACATCACTTCAACATACGACTTTCAAACATTTTGCCAACAGAGTCCCTTTCAAAAAAGAAAATGTTTATTACCCTTAATATTTGCCAAATTTTCATATTGCCAATACCAAATATTTGTAAATCATATTGCAATAACCGCAATGCTATTCGTAAAACCGGTTTTACCGGTACCCGTTCACGGTTAGGGTAATGATGTACCCGGGTAACAAATTGTTTACCCAGAAGTCGGTAAGTGCCAGTAAACGTTTTTCTCGGTTTCAAAAAATTTTGCCAAAATTTGCTAAACTTAATTTTTAGTTGAGATTGAATGTGAAACTGAAGCCTGATCGGCTAATTTTAACTTACATGATTATTGTTTCTTTTTTTTTGTAGAGTCGTGCACCGATATCGGCTAAGCTAGTGGCTAACATGTTATCAGTGGCTGGCGCTGATCATATCATTACAATGGATCTCCATGCTTCGCAAATTCAGGTAAAGTCTGTTGTTGTTTCTATGTTTAACTAGTGTTCTTGGTTTGTTAACAAAGTTCGGGAGATCATGGGACTAGGTTTCCATTCTCGATCGCCAAAATCGCCAATGGCGATTAAATTTAAAATCTGGCGATTATTTGTTAAAAATTGCCCATTTTAATGTGATTTTGGCGATTGCAAAAAATAGATTTTTTTCTCTTAAAATCGCCAATTTTTACCAGGTAATCGCCAGGAAATTCCCGATCAAGCAGAAACAGAAACAGATTAATTAGTAATGATAACCGCTATTGTATATTCCATGGTCTGGCGATCACGTAATCCGGGGTAATTAACACCCATCCACGCGTGTGGATTAATGACTACCCGTGAGGGGTATAGATCACAGGTGGATCTTAATCGGTAATTACTACTCTACAGGTGTATACTAATTACTACATCCACATCGTACGATGATGCCCTTCTAACATCGTTACTGTAGTGAAAACATCGTAGTTGTAATATATACCGGTAACCGGCAGAGAGACAAGCGGTAGCAGTTAAATAAAATTGAAATAAAAATGTATTAATGTTTGATGTTGTCATTGATATAACAAAATTTCTACCTAACCGTTTTAATAGCAATAAAAACTAAAACTTGAAAGAGAATGTTGCCGATGGTCCAGGTGCTAGAAAATATGCAAATTATCCTATGACCAATGAAAATCAAATTGTAAAAATAACCGTTCACATGTTGGTTAAAATGGTAATAATTTTCAGTAAAATTTTCATAATTACTAATTAGTTCTTCATTGCAACAATCTAGATAGCATTTTTATCCATTATGAAAAATTCGAAACGTAAGCGTGAACCTGACAGTTCACAGATGACTCTACTTCATTGGGGGAATTCCGCTTCTCAAAACGAAACCAATGCACCGAAAAAAGCAAAAACTGATGCAGCAAATAAAGAAAATCGTCGTTTTAAACCAGAATGGCAAAGGGATTTTCCTTTTATAAGATATGATCGTGCTGAAGGACTTATGTATTGTGATTTGTGCGAAAATGCCAGCCGATCAAATGCGTGGACTTCAGGATGTGACAAGTTTAAACGGGATGCCATCGTCAAGCACTCGAAAACTGAAGACCACAAGTTTGCAGTTAATGCCAATTCTATGAAAGGCAATATAGAAACAGCGGCCGTAAAGGCGTTTGAAATTGAGAAAAGTGCCGTAGAAGGTGTGATGAAGAATTTGTATTACTTGGCCAAGCGTGATGAGCCGTCTAGCGCAATTAAGGACTTGAATCAGTTTTTAGTGCATCACAAACTTTCTGTGTTGGACCCTCTTAAACCTAGCAACGGCTCAATGAAAAAGGGATTAAAATACGAGCACAGCGAATCTGTGCACGAGATGCACAATGCGATGGTTAAAGTTATTCATGAGGACTTATTAGAGGACATTAAAAACTCTGGTGTATTTTCGTTGATGGTTGATGAGTCAACTGATGTTTCCGCAGATAAAACCCTAATGCTGTATGCCAGATTTGAAAAAAATGGTGCTCCACAAGTGAAATTTTTAGAAGTGACCGAGTTAGCTGGTGATGAATGTAATTCTAAAAACATTTGTGAAACAATTTTGAGAGTGATGGGTTCCAGGAATCTAAACATCATGGACATGGTTTGCATCACAACAGACGGTGCAAGTGTTATGACTGGTGTTAGAGGAGGTGTGACAAGTTTACTTAAACTAAAAAATGAACATTTAGTTAGTATTCACTGCATTGCACATAGACTCGCTTTAGCTAGTGGTCAGGCGGCTGACAAAGTTCCCTATCTGAAGAGGTACCAAGCTATGATCAATACAATTTTCAAGTATTTTCATTACTCGCCAAAACATTTATCGCGGCTTAAAAAAATCCAATCTGTGTATGAAATGGCTACAAGAAAATTTCAGCAGACTTTCCATACTCGTTGGCTGTCTTTTGAAGGGGCTGTAGATGCAATCATTATTAATTATGGTGCTCTTGTAACATGTTTGGAAGCCGATGTAGCAGAACTTGATGATGCCATTGCTCGTGGAATTTTAAGTTTTATCACAGACTATCAGTTCTTGGCAGTTTCATATTTTCTTAGTGATGTTTTAGGCAATCTTGCTATTTTAAGTAAAGTTTATCAGAAGAAAGACTTAGACTTGGCACACTTCAACTCGGTTACCAAATCAACAGTGTCAGTGCTGGAACAAATGAAGATCTCACCTGGACCAAATTTACGTTCTTTCTTTTCCATGTTACCAGATAATTATTGTGATGGTTTTGAATTTGGAAGTGACTGTGTTAAATATAAAATTAAATGTTCACCGAAATCTGTTTCCGCTTTTGATGACATTAAATCAAAGTATCTGCACAATCTTTTGGACAATTTAGCTCAGAGGTTTACAGACAATGGACTAATTTCTTGTTTTGGGATTTTAAATCCAAGGAACTTACCAAGTGTAGACTGTGATACTTTTGATGCTTACGGTGTTGAGGAAATTATAAGTCTTGGTAAACACTATGGATCAAATGACTGCACCCATTCCAAACTTCTGGTCGATGATGTAAGTTTAATGATTGAATGGCCACAATTCAAGTGTTTGTTAAGTGACAGATTTAGAAGCCAGACATTTTCTGATATGTGTTCAAGTGTGTTAGCAAACACAGACTTTGCTTATACTTTTCCAAACATTTCTAAACTGTTGAGAATAGCTATAGTGATGCCAGTTAGTTCTGCGGATTGTGAAAGGGGTTTTTCTAGATACAATCTTGTGAAGACAGCACTCAGAAACCGCCTGAAGCCGGAGTCTGTCAATATTCTTCTGACATTAACAATTGACACACCATCAATTGAGAATATGGACACATTTGACTTTGAACGTGCATTTCAGTTTTGGGCCGTGCAGAAACATCGCCAAGTTGGAAAGAAGGATAATTAATTTTGATACATAGACATTTCAATCAATGGATATGATTTAAAAGTGCACATTACTATTATGAACTGTTATCATATTACTAAAATGATTATGTTGAGACATTTCACTTTAATTCATGATAATTATATATGTATATATTTTGAATGACATTTAACTTTAATTCATGATAATTATATATGTATATATTTTGAATGACATTTAACTGTAGTTTTTGGATATTATCTTTGATATAAGTGACAATTTGTTGTATTTAATAATACTAGTTTGTTGATGTTACTGTAACTATTCATATAATATATTCATATGATAATGTTTGATGATGGTGTAATAAAGTACAAGCAACAAATAAATTTAATCTTTAATTTATTATGAATAACAATTGTTTGAATTTTAGCAATTTTATGAGTAAATAATGGTGGCCAAATCATTACATTAATCTACAGTCCAACCTGCCTTAAAGGCCACCTCTATACAAAGGCCACCTGCTTATAAAGGCCAGTAGAATTGTATCCCAATTGTTCTTCATTCATATTATTTGAACCTGTATATAAAGGCCACCTGCCCACAAAGGCCAATTTTACTGGTTCCCTTGGGTGGCCTTTAAAGACAGGTTTGACTGTATTTCCATTCTTAAAAAATAACTTTGAAACCATTATTCACTCATTAAATTATCTAATATTCAAACAAAGTATTCACAATGTGAGATTCACTCCCAGTCTTGATGAAGTCACTCCCAGTCTTGATTTCCAGTCTTGATGAATGCATGAATTCACTCCCAGTCTTGATGAAGTCACTCCCAGTCTTGATTATGTTTGATTCACTCCCAGTCTTGATGAATTGACTCCCAGTCTTGATGAAGTCACCCCCAGTCTTGATTATGTTTGATTCACTCCCAGTCTTGATGAAGTCACCCCCAGTCTTGATGAAGTCACTCCCAGTCTTGATTATGTTTGATTCACTCCCAGTCTTGATGAATTCACTCACAATCTTGATTATGTTTGATTCACTCCCAGTCTTGATGAATTCACTCACAATCTTGATGAAGTCACCCCCAGTCTTGATGAAGTCACCCCCAGTTTTGATGAAGTCACCCCCAGTCTTGATGAAGTCACTCCCAGTCTTGATTATGTTTGATTCACTCCCAGTCTTGATGAAGTCACTTCCAGTCTTGAACATGTCAGTTTCAGTCTTGGAACACATCAGTCTTAATCTTGGAACACATCAGTTTCAGTCTTGAATATGTTTGATCTTCCCTCCCAGGATGGAGTGATTTCAAATGCAAGCAGATTAACATGAAGAAAAATGATCCAGTATATGTATGAAACAGATATAGCTATCTGCAATATAAAATAGGCAAAAGAATACAGAATATATATCAGTAATTACACAAGTTAAAAATTACAAAAAATTAAAGAGTAAACGCGACAAAACACAAGATATCAAGGCGTCGTGAATTTGAGTTCACGCACTTTTGGCTACTAATGAAAAAAAATTAGTGGAAACCTAGTTAGTCATGGGATGGATCTACTGATTAAAAGTAGTAAATTAAATTATAATAGTCAAAATTGTAAAAAAGAACGTGCCAAATATAACTGGTTTTAAAGCTGAAATTTCCATAATTGTGAAAAGTGGTAACATGTTTGTGAAAAATTTTTTTTTTATTAGAGCAGAATATCGACCCCTCCAAAATAATGACCCAGCGAGAGCCCTAATTTCCAAGGGTATTTTGTACTGCAGATTTGGTACCCTGGTCATTTTAAACCTAATACAGTGAAAGAGCCTTGGTGGCCAAGTGATATACAGCACTGGCTTGCAGATCCCAGGGATTTATGTCAACTAGCTTTGGATCCAATTCCAGTAAATGTTGATCTAAGTGGGAGAAAGTTTGTCAGTTTACTTGCTGTACCGGTACATTACAAGTCTTTTAGTACCATGTACTAATGTACATTGTTGGTTTTCTCTGACCACTCTGATTTCCTCCACCCCATACTTCTGACATTTAGTAGGAGTCTGCAAATATAGAGCACACTTTAAACTTTCCCAGTGTGTGATGTCATAAGTCCAAACCTTTCTAGTGATCAGTTAAACAGCCAGTCCCAAACTGGGCAAAGTCTGGCAGTGGTAACATCTGGAAAGAAGTGTAGTTTCCTGTATATCACAATAGAAACTATGGAAACTAGAAAAACTGTGAGCCACAAACTCACAAAAAATACCAAAATACCCCCCCCCTCCCAAAAATCCATCGGATCAAATTTTTAAATATGAGGTGCACATCTACATTATACAGTGCTCCAAGCAGGTTTTGAAAACTGGTAGCCACATGGCTAATAATTCAAAAATTTCAGTAGCCATTTCAAGATTTTTGTCGCCAGGTAAAATTCTTGGTGGCCAAACCTTATAAATATTCTTTCTAATCACACCGCCCGTCGCTACTACAGATTGAATGGTTTAGTGAGATCCTCGGATTGGTCCCACTACGGGAGGCAACTTTCGAGGCGGAGCGAAGAGAAGACGACCAAACTTGATCATTTAGAGGAAGTAAAAGTCGTAACAAAACCCAAATCAAAAAGTGATTTTTGCCGTTTGGCTGCCATTAAAGCAAAATTAGATCACGGTCAGTTATGCGCTTTAAACTATAAAGTCACCTGCTTTGGTTCATGTGATCAAGCGTTTTTAAGATATTATTGATGGCTAGACTATTTGTCAGGTTGGGTGAAGGGTCATGAACAAAATTTCCGGATTTGCCGATTTTTAGTAGCCAAACTCAAAAAAATTATTTGACATAATGGCGATCATCTGACAATTTGTAGTCGCAAAATCCGATTTTTGGTCGCAAATTTCGAGTATTTACTAGGCTACTTGGAGCACTGTTATATCACAAAGATTATGTGAAAGTTTCATGAAAATCCATTGAAGGGTTTAAGAGGAGTTGCGAATGTGAGATAGGTACCCTAAGGTGTAACGGAAGGACGGACAGACATCCCTATCACTATGTACCCCCACTTTTTAAGCGGGGGTATAAAAATGTTGATTATTAAGACAAGGGCTGGTTGAAACTTTTGACTCATTTTAAACATTGATAATAGACTCGTTATGTACAATATAATTTGCTACTAATATTATGCAGACTTTCTGGTACATCAAGGTTTCCAAATTTAAAATCATTGAAAGCCATATTTACAAAAATTGTAAAACGTCCTTTTAAAAGTATTTTTTACACAAAATAGCTAGAATAGGTTATGATACCTTTTGAAAGAATTTCTCAAATTGGTATGCATTGACGATTTTGGTTGGGATAAGAATGGAAACCTAGCACATACTATAACTAGTGTCGAATCTGTCTCATTGAAAGTCTGGTCATGGTAGGGGTGGTATAGATTTAATTATAAAACTAACTTTGGTTTAGTTCTTTTATTTTCATTGATTTATCCTTTTCTTTACAGGGTTTCTTTGACATTCCTGTAGACAATCTTTATGCAGAGCCAGCAGTACTAAAATGGATACAGGAAAACATTACTGATTGGAGAAATAGCTGTATTGTGTCACCTGATGCTGGTGGAGCCAAGAGGCAAGTTATAAAACGAGCTATTTATATACTAGCTAAAGGTGCACAGTATTTCCAGTATACCAGTTACCCAGGCAGTATTAAGTGAACTGGCAAACCATTGAACACTTTTAGAAATATCGGTACTTTGGTAATCTGTGAAACGATAAATTTCAAAGAAGTTAAATATTTTACAATCATACAACATTGATTTAAACTTGTGAACTTATTTGAATATAAGATAAAAAAAATATGAAGAAAAAGTTACGAATGAATTGATGTCATATACGATGTGGTTATTAAAAATGGGTGCATTACGGTCCGTGTCAACATAACTGACATTGTTTTATAAACTGATCTAGTATGCCTGCACTACAGCCGTGACAACATGGCGGACACTGTTTTATTAACTGATCTAGTCAATAAAAATTTTTGATATCTTTGGTCCATTGCAAGTAAGAATTGTTTATTGAACAATATTGTGGTATACCATGGTACATACTGCAGTATTTGTCAGAATAACTTGTTGTATACCCAACACTATCAATAGCTCACCTGGACAAAAGTCTCAGCTTTATATGATATACAAAAGCCTGTTTGCTTGTGTCCATCCAGTCATTTATAAGCCTGTTTGCTTGTGTCCATCCAGCCATTTATAAGCCTGTTTGCTTGTGTCCATCCAGCCATTTATAAGCTTGTTTGCTTGTGTCCATCCAGCCATTTATAAGCTTGTTTGCTTGTGTCCATCCAGCCATTTATAAGCTTGTTTGCTTGTGTCCATCCAGCTATTTTAAGCCTGTTTGCTTGTGTCCATCCAGCCATTTATAAACTTGTTTGCTTGTGTCCATCCAGCCATATATAAGCTTGTTTGCTTGTGTCCATCCAGCCATTTATAAACTTTAGATTTTCACAATTCTTTTTAAAAAGACCATTATTGTATATAGTCCATCAGCGAGTGTTTATAAACATGGGCAAGTCTATATAATGTAAGTAGGGTAAAGGTAAATCATATGTAAGGCTGGTTTTGACAAATGAATGCATGAAGGCATGAATATGTGCATATAACATGGTATTAATACCTATTTTTACATAATAGACTCGTCCGTGTTTATAAACACACTGCTAAAATATCGCTCAGACTTTAATAGGCAAATTGGGTAAGACAATATCTTTCGCCTTGTATATATAAATACACAATACTCTTTTATTGCAACATTCTGGTGTAAACATAACTACAGTGTTTTACATGTAGTTCTGATTAGACAACCATTATGGTGGCTCAGTTGGTAAATATTTTGGAGTTCAACAATCAAACCCCGGCCAGGTCTGATCAATGTGTGACTCTTGTGTACTTGTGAGACTTGACTAACTAGTATGCTTGAGTTGCTTGATGTGATATATTACAATCAGTGTTAAATCCAGAACTGTAACTGATGGTATCATCTTGACCAAAGCCTGGGGGGAAACGGGGACAGATTTTCAAAAGTTGGGCCAACGTAACTAGTGATCTGTTTTGCCTAAAAATGGCTACCGAATAAAAGGTAGTTTCCCCTAGTGAAAAAAGACTAAAATTTTCTAATTTTAACATTAGAATTCCCAAAACAACAACTTTGTCCTCAAAATGTTGGATGTTGTAACAATTTTTACAATGAGGACCCTAAGCTATTGTAAGCTTGTCATAAACAGTTTGCTGTATTTCAGAACTTCAAATTTTCCCAATTTAAAAGGCAAAAGGTAGTTTTTTAAAAAATGTAACAAAATTTTTTAGTAACCATTTTATTTGAAAAGTTCACCTTTCACACATTCACACCCCTATTATTAATGCATGTGATATTACCACTATTTAATTACATGTATTTTGTAAATTTACAATGTCTTATAATTTCAGGGTAACTTCAATAGCTGATCGCATAAATGTGGACTTTGCTTTAATTCATAAAGAGCGCAAAAAAGCCAATGAAGTGGCTTCAATGGTTCTGGTCGGTGATGTCAAGGATAGAGTGGCAATCCTGGTGGATGATATGGCCGACACATGTGGAACCGTATGCCACGCGGCAGAGAAGTAGGAATCTTTTATCTTTGCTTACATGTAACAGTTAAATCAAAATGAATTTAATTGTGTAAATTATAATTAAGATATACTGGGAATGATATATGTTTTCTCACACATGTGACAAGGGAATCCAGCTATTTCACCAGTGTTAGATTTCCCTGTCTCGCCCTGGTTGAGACAGGTTACATGAACCATGTCCCAATTCTTTTTAATGTAGTGACATTTTAACTGCTAATTTAATGACAACTACAGAAGTTCAACTGTTGGTAGAGTGCCCACTCTATTTGTGGAAGGCCAGGGTTTGAACCAATCAAGACTTGAAAATAGGTAGTGTCTGTTCTTTTGCTGGGCACTTAGCATTTAGAAATTGAAGTCTAAGGTTCTTTCAGAAGAGACCTTAAAAACTGATGCCCTATGTTGCAGTAGGTGTGGCACATTAAAGACCCCTCCCTGCGCATTGCCCTGAGTACACTTCTCGGTATAAGTGAAATATTTTTTGACTGGGACAAAGGACACCTTTCAATCAACCAAATCTATTAAAATGTTGATATGATGTAATACAACATGCAGCCGATCAGCGAATCTTATTTATAATCTTATTACAATGTGTTCAATATTTATTTCAGGTTGGTAGAAGCAGGCGCTGTTAAAGTTTATGCTATCTGTACTCATGGCATATTTTCTGGACCAGCAATATCACGGATAAATAATTCCAAATTTGAAGCTATGGTTGTGACTAACACTATACCTCAGGACGAAAGAATGAAGAATGCTCCAAAAATACAGGTAAACAGAAAAAATGGGCATGTTGAGCTCACCTGGGCAGACATGGGATGCCTATAAATTATCCTGTTCTTGTGGTTTGTTTTGTGGATATTGAATGCCGTAATTATAACTAAGGACAGTGTTAGAGATAACAGAGAGTCCCATAGTCTAAGAAATAAGACAGTCCCACAGTCTAAGAAATAACAGACAGTCCCATAGTCTAAGAAATAAGACAGTCCCATAGTCTAAGAAATAACAGACAGTCCCACAGTCTAAGAAATAACAGACAGTCCCACAGTCTAAGAAATAACAGTCAGTCCCACAGTCTAAGAAATAAGACAGTCCCATTGTCTAAGAAATAACAGTCAGTCCCATTGTCTAAGAAATAACAGCCAGTCCCATAGTCTAAAAAATAACAGTCAGTCCAAAAGTCTAAAAAATAACAGACAGTCCCATAGTCTAAGAAATAACAGACAGTCCCATAGTCTAAGAAATAACAGTCAGTCCCATAGTCTAAGAAATAACAGACAGTCCCACAGTCTAAGAAATAACAGTCAGTCCCATAGTCTAAGAAATAACAGTCAGTCCCACAGTCTAAGAAATAACAGACAGTCCCATAGTCTAAGAAATAACAGTCAGTCCCATAGTCTAAGAAATAACAGTCAGTCCCACAGTCTAAGAAATAACAGACAGTCCCATAGTCTAAGAAATAACAGTCAGTCCCACAGTCTAAGAAATAACAGACAGTCCCATAGTTTAAGAAATAACAGTCAGTCCCATAGTCTAAGAAATAACAGACAGTCCCACAGTCTAAGAAATAACAGACAGTCCCATAGTCTAAGAAATAACAGTCAGTCCCATAGTCTAAAAAATAACAGACAGTCCCACAGTCTAAGAAATAACAGTCAGTCCCATAGTCTAAGAAATAAGACAGTCCCATAGTCTAAGAAATAACAGTCAGTCCCATAGTCTAAAAAATAACAGACAGTCCCATAGTCTAAGAAATAACAGTCAGTCCCATAGTCTAAGAAATAAGACAGTCCCATAGTCTAAGAAATAACAGTCAGTCCCATAGTCTAAGAAATAACAGACAGTCCCATAGTCTAAGAAATAACAGACTGTCCCATAGTCAAAGAAATAAGACCGTCCCATAGTCTAAGAAATAACAGACAGTCCCATAGTCTAAGAAATAACAGACAGTCTCAAGTCTAAGAAATAACAGACAGTCCCACAGTCTAAGAAATAACAGTCAGTCCCATAGTCTAAGAAATAAGACAGTCCCACAGTCTAAGAAATAACAGACAGTCCCATAGTCTAAGAAATAACAGTCAGTCCCATAGTCTAAGAAATAACAGACAGTCCCATAGTCTAAGAAATAACAGTCAGTCCCACAGTCTAAGAAATAACAGACAGTCCCACAGTCTAAGAAATAACAGACAGTCCCATAGTCTAAGAAATAAGACAGTCCCATAGTCTAAGCAATAACAGACAGTCTCATAGTCTAAGAAATAACAGACAGTCCCATAGTCTAAGAAATAACAGTCAGTCCCACAGTCTAAGAAATAACAGACAGTCCCATAGTCTAAGAAATAACAGACAGTCCCACAGTCTAAGAAATCAGTCAGTCCAATAGTCTAAAAAATAACAGACAGTCCCACAGTCTAAGAAATAACAGACAGTCCCAAAGTCTAAGAAATAACAGACAGTCCCACAGTCTAAGAAATAACAGACAGTCCCATAGTCTAAGAAATAACAGTCAGTCCCACAGTCTAAGAAATAACAGACAGTCCCACAGTCTAAGAAATCAGTCAGTCCAATAATCTAAAAAATAACAGACAGTCCCAAAGTCTAAGAAATAACAGACAGTCCCACAGTCTAAGAAATAACAGTCAGTCCCACAGTCTAAGAAATAACAGACAGTCCCATAGTCTAAGAAATAACAGACAGTCCCACAGTCTAAGAAATAAGACAGTCCAATAGTCTAAAAAATAACAGACAGTCCCACAGTCTAAGAAATAACAGACAGTCCCATAGTCTAAGAAATAACAGACAGTCCCACAGTCTAAGAAATCAGTCAGTCCAATAGTCTAAAAAATAACAGACAGTCCCACAGTCTAAGAAATAACAGACAGTCCCATAGTCTAAGAAATAACAGACAGTCCCATAGTCTAAGAAATAACAGTCAGTCCCACAGTCTAAGAAATAACAGACAGTCCCACAGTCTAAGCAATAACAGTCAGTCCAATAGTCTAAAAAATAACAGACAGTCCCAAAGTCTAAGAAATAACAGACAGTCCCACAGTCTAAGAAATAACAGTCAGTCCCACAGTCTAAGAAAGAACAGACAGTCCCATAGTCTAAGAAATAACAGACAGTTCCACAGTCTAAGAAATCAGTCAGTCCAATAGTCTAAAAAATAACAGACAGTCCCACAGTCTAAGAAATAACAGACAGTCTCATAGTCTAAGAAATAAGACAGTCCCACAGTCTAAGAAATAACAGACAGTCCCATAGTCTAAGAAATAAGACAGTCCCATAGTCTAAGAAATAACAGACAGTCCCACAGTCTAAGAAATAACAGACTGTCCCATAGTCTAAGAAATAACAGACAGTCCCACAGTCTAAGAAATAACAGTCAGTCCCATAGTCTAAGAAATAAGACAGTCCCATAGTCTAAGAAATAACAGTCAGTCCCATAGTCTAAGAAATAACAGACAGTCCCATAGTCTAAGAAATAACAGACTGTCCCATAGTCAAAGAAATAAGACCGTCCCATAGTCTAAGAAATAACAGACAGTCCCATAGTCTAAGAAATAACAGACAGTCTCAAGTCTAAGAAATAACAGACAGTCTCACAGTCTAAGAAATAACAGTCAGTCCCATAGTCTAAGAAATAAGACAGTCCCACAGTCTAAGAAATAACAGACAGTCCCATAGTCTAAGAAATAACAGTCAGTCCCATAGTCTAAGAAATAACAGACAGTCCCATAGTCTAAGAAATAACAGTCAGTCCCACAGTCTAAGAAATAACAGACAGTCCCACAGTCTAAGAAATAACAGACAGTCCCATAGTCTAAGAAATAAGACAGTCCCATAGTCTAAGCAATAACAGACAGTCTCATAGTCTAAGAAATAACAGACAGTCCCATAGTCTAAGAAATAACAGTCAGTCCCACAGTCTAAGAAATAACAGACAGTCCCATAGTCTAAGAAATAACAGACAGTCCCACAGTCTAAGAAATCAGTCAGTCCAATAGTCTAAAAAATAACAGACAGTCCCACAGTCTAAGAAATAACAGACAGTCCCAAAGTCTAAGAAATAACAGACAGTCCCACAGTCTAAGAAATAACAGACAGTCCCATAGTCTAAGAAATAACAGTCAGTCCCACAGTCTAAGAAATAACAGACAGTCCCACAGTCTAAGAAATCAGTCAGTCCAATAATCTAAAAAATAACAGACAGTCCCAAAGTCTAAGAAATAACAGACAGTCCCACAGTCTAAGAAATAACAGTCAGTCCCACAGTCTAAGAAATAACAAACAGTCCCATAGTCTAAGAAATAACAGACAGTCCCACAGTCTAAGAAATAAGACAGTCCAATAGTCTAAAAAATAACAGACAGTCCCACAGTCTAAGAAATAACAGACAGTCCCATAGTCTAAGAAATAACAGACAGTCCCACAGTCTAAGAAATCAGTCAGTCCAATAGTCTAAAAAATAACAGACAGTCCCACAGTCTAAGAAATAACAGACAGTCCCAAAGTCTAAGAAATAACAGACAGTCCCATAGTCTAAGAAATAACAGACAGTCCCATAGTCTAAGAAATAACAGACAGTCCCATAGTCTAAGAAATAACAGTCAGTCCCACAGTCTAAGAAATAACAGACAGTCCCACAGTCTAAGCAATAACAGTCAGTCCAATAGTCTAAAAAATAACAGACAGTCCCAAAGTCTAAGAAATAACAGACAGTCCCACAGTCTAAGAAATAACAGTCAGTCCCACAGTCTAAGAAAGAACAGACAGTCCCATAGTCTAAGAAATAACAGACAGTTCCACAGTCTAAGAAATCAGTCAGTCCAATAGTCTAAAAAATAACAGACAGTCCCACAGTCTAAGAAATAACAGACAGTCTCATAGTCTAAGAAATAAGACAGTCCCACAGTCTAAGAAATAACAGACAGTCCCATAGTCTAAGAAATAAGACAGTCCCATAGTCTAAGAAATAACAGACAGTCCCACAGTCTAAGAAATAACAGACTGTCCCATAGTCTAAGAAATAACAGACAGTCCCACAGTCTAAGAAATAACAGTCAGTCCCATAGTCTAAGAAATAAGACAGTCCCATTGTCTAAGAAATAACAGTCAGTCCCATAGTCTAAGAAATAACAGACAGTCCCATAGTCTAAGAAATAACGGTCAGTCCCATAGTCTAAGAAATAACAGACAGTCCCACAGTCTATGAAATAACAGACAGTCCCATAGTCTAAGAAATAAAACAGTCCCACAGTCTAAGAAATAACAGACAGTCCCATAGTCTAAGAAATAAGACAGTCCCATTGTCTAAGAAATAACAGACAGTCCCATAGTCTAAGAAATAACAGACAGTCCCACAGTCTAAGAAATAACAGTCAGTCCCACAGTCTAAGAAATAACAGACAGTCCCACAGTCTAAGAAATTACAGTCAGTCCCACAGTCTAAGAAATAACAGACAGTCCCATAGTCTAAGAAATAACAGACAGTCCCACAGTCTAAGAAATAACAGTCAGTCCCACAGTCTAAGAAATAACAGACAGTCCCACAGTGTAAGAAATTACAGTCAGTCCCACAGTCTAAGAAATAACAGACAGTCCCAAAGTCTAAGAAATAACGGACAGTCCCACAGTTTAAGAAATAACAGTCAGTCCCACAGTCTAAGAAATAACAGACAGTCCCATAGTCTAAAAAATAACAGTCAGTCCCACAGTCTAAAAAATAACAGTCAGTCCCACAGTCTAAGAAATAACAGTCAGTCCCACAGTCTAAGAAATAACAGTCAGTCCAATAGTCTAAGCAATAACAGTCAGTCCCACAGTCTAAGAAATAACAGTCAGTCCCATGGTCTAAGAAATAACAGTCAGTCCAATAGTCTAAGCAATAACAGTCAGTCCCACAGTCTAAGAAATAACAGTCAGTCCCACAGTCTAATAAATAACAGTCAGTCCCACAGTCTAAAAAATAACAGTCAGTCCCACAGTCTAAGAAATAACTGTCAGTCCAATAGTCTCAGCAATAACAGTCAGTCCCACAGTCTAAGAAATAACAGTCAGTCTTACAGTCTAAGAAATAACAGTCAGTCCAATAGTCTAAGCAATAACAGTCAGTCCCACAGTCTAAGAAATAACAGTCAGTCCCACAGTCTAAGAAATAACAGTCAGTCCCACAGTCTAAGAAATAACAGACAGTCCCATAGTCTAAGAAATAACAGTCAGTCCCACAGTCTAAGAAATAACAGTCAGTCCCACAGTCTAAGAAATAACAGCCAGTCCATTCTAGAATGAGGCTCATGGGACCATTAATCTCTTATTTGCCAAATGACCCCATTGTTAAGTTGCAAGAAGGCCATGAGTGCGAAAATATTGATGTTATGGTGTTTTAGAGGAACGTTTTTTTACCCCCACCCCACACTGAAAATTCCTAGAATGGACACTGCTGAAATGATCTGTTTTGACATCATATATGAGAATGTTTGGGGTTACCTGTTTAATTCCCCTAAATTGTTGAATTTTCCTCAAATCAGGAGTGAAGCTTAACTACCTTGAGTTAGAGGCCCAGCTGACTGCAGAGAAAACATTGTAAGAGTAATAAATAGCAAAACTTTAAAATTTAAGAGCCCAGACTTATTTTTAAGAGTCATGGCCTCCTGGGCCCCTGCTACTGTAAACATATTTATTTTTGCAGAGTACTAATTTTGGCTTATTATTGTGGCTGTTTGTTTTGCACGAATATAAATACTGATTGAAAATTATATTATTCTTGTGTTATAGTACATATTTAAAAAATGTGAAAAAAAAATTAATTTCCTATACCGCGATAATAAATACATGAGAAATTAAATATGATTACAGTAATCTTGATCCCTGTCAAATATCATTTCTCAGATACACACACATGAAGAGGTAGAAATTTGAGTCTTACAATATTAGGTAAAATACCAATCTATAAAATAATGGGAGATGACAAGCTAAGGTTTTAATATAGTTTTTTCTGAAAAACAATTTTCTTGGAATTTTTTTAATTTGAGTAAAAAATATATCAAAATATGAGGAAAACATATATTTTTCAAGGTAAAATGCTCTTTTTAACTGAACAACACTCACATATAACAGAAAGATGTTTTCCACTTTTTAATTTCGTGACAATTTTCAGTCAGTAATGATATGACTAGTTTTAAACAGTTTTAATTCATGAATTACAGTGTGATATTTATGATTTTTTTATTGGTTTCCATCAAAAAAAGATACATGTAATTCAATTTTTTAAAATTATTGTTTGTTTGGTTTTTTTGATTTTTGATTTTTTTTTTTTTTTTGATAATTTAAAAATTGAAATTTTGAAATATTTTTTGTTTTTTTTACATTACAGTGTATTGATATTTCTATGATGCTGGCAGAGTCCATCAGAAGAACACATAACGGAGAGTCTGTCTCATATCTCTTTACGCATGTCCCACTCTAACGCAGAAAGTACACAGACTTCATAATAATTTTGCTGGCAGCTGGCGTATTTGTTACAAGCATATATTACAAGATCGCATCAAATATAATACGGACTTTGGAAGCGATTGCTCTGACAAACTTGTTGGTTTATAATTTTATGAAATTTTTTTTTCAATTTTTTCCAATGTTGGTACATTTTTAAACCAGTTCTGTTTATAAGATTTTGTAAAGCCGTCTTGTGTAGAACAGACGTATCATGGTCTAATCCATTCTGTTTGTGAGGTTTATCATGTTGATTTGTATAAAGGGTAAATGTGTTTTGTTTACTTGGTGTATACATTTGTAATTTTTTTTGTACAGTAGTTTGAGATAGTATTATTAATCAATACTAATAAGGCCCCGGGTTCTGGATCTAATAATGTTCAAGGTTTCCTTGATTTAACAAGGTCCCAGTTTTTCTGGATCTAATAATGTCCCAGGTTTTTTTTCATCTAAAAAGTTCCAATAACCATTTTTTTATTGTGAAAAAACATACCAAAAAAAGCTACACTTTCTCAAAATATCGTACTTTTCAAAGTATTTTTCTGCAAATTCTTGATGTTTTTTACTGGTTTTGACTACATACAATTACATTATAAGTTTTTCAATGCTCCTTGTAATGGTATTTTTGTGTATATGATATTTTTATCCAACTATGTTAATGAAAAAATAAAAACAACACTTCAAGTGAAAAAAAATTATGTTTTACCACAGAAAAAAAACCCACTGAAATATGTCATGACATATGTATTGTAGAAGTGACATCATTATTCTGTAACGTTTACATCTGACAAATCGGAGAATTTCCATGACGCCACAATGAGTAGTCTGACAAAAAGTGCAAGTGTACTCTTTACTGCTAATGTTATATCACCACAGCGTGTTGATGCAAGACCGTGTTCGATAAAACTTGTATTTTGTCAAATCGGGTAGAAAAACTAGTCTAATATTAGATAAACCACCCTATCGAAAAAGTTACTTCAGTTATCAACTCGAAAACCGAGTCAACATAATCACAGACAGATATGCCCTGAATACAATCAAGTGCTAAGTAATTGTTATAATGTTTAGACAGTAAAATTTACAGTTATGTCTTGTAGATCTGATTAAGTGCTAGGATATTTAAGTATAATAAATTTTAATTTTTGGTGTAGATAGGTCTGTCATGAAGAATTGTAAAAGTGCTAAGACATTTTCACCATATACTGATACATGTTATATTAATCAAAATAATCTAGTTTGTCTTGTGTGTTTTAAGAGGTAGTATAGATCTTTATATATATAAATATCAAGTGATAGGGTATTCTGTATTTATAATCAGGCCATTAAACAGGTTTTTTGTATAGGAATTTGCGACTGATCAATGTGCAGCTGACCTATGGTGCACATGACTCACCGGGTCTAGGGGCATGTTCCTGCAGCAATTTTTGAAAATAAAACTGCAAAAATGGTGCTTTTTGGAGCATTTTAAAGGACAATAGTCGGATAATGTTTTCAAAACAAGTGTTTGAAGTGTCTATTAGTGCTCAACGATTTTTATTGAAACTTTAACAGTGTTAAATGGCTTTCAAAGGAGACTGGCATTTGGCAACACTTCCCCTTTGAATATGGGCCTGATAAAGATTAAACTAAGCAACATGTGTAATGGGTATGGTTATTAAATCTGTGATGAGGTGAAGGTGGTGGTGGGGTTAAAAGTGCTATACATACATATTTTTGTAAGTTTTATGTCAATTCACTTTATTTGAAATCCAAATATTTCATTAAGTTTGAATTCAGAATTTGCAATTTAAAAAAAATGTATTTTTGTATTTTTTTCCATTGGCCATGTAGTTAATATAAATACATAATATATGTAACCATGGACCCATCTTAAAATCAAACATTTTTCGAAAATAACAATGTTGTAGGCAGTATGACTGTTTTAAGTTTCTGTGGAATCGTCCATTTTTGCGGTTTGCAGTTTCCTTGATGTTATCACTAACATGTTTTGATGACATTGTCACAGAATATGGTTGTACATTTTTCAGATTCTTTTTATTTAAGATTGAATTTGCTGTTTCCTTGATGCTATCACTAACATATTTTGATGACATTGTCACAGAATATGGTTGTACATTTTTTTTAGATTCTTTCTGTTTTAAGATTTAATTTTTGAGTGATAATATGGTAATGGTACCGACTCACATTATGTCTTGATAGTTTTAATCCCTGATTGACTATTTGTTAAATGTTTGAGATTTTGACTAGAGGTTGTTCTTCCTTTCAGTGATTAGAAGTGTTGGACTTACTTACCTGTGACATAAGAGCCCCAGTCAAAATTTTTCAGGGATGGAGCTGAATTATTTTGAGTCGGGTGTCCAGCTTTCTTCAGAAATGAAGTTGTAATAGTAATAAAGAGATAAAATTCGTAAAAATTTAGGAGCCCAGGCTTTGTTTTAGAGGTCATTGGCTACTGGGCCCAGCTAATCCTAATCCATGTTTTCAGAGAGGTCATTGGCTACTGGGCCCAGCTAATCCTAATCCATTTTTTCAGAGAGGTCATTGGCTACTGGGTCCAGCTAATCCTAATCCATTTTTTCAGAGAGGTCATTGGCTACTGGGCCCAGCTAATCCTAATCCATTTTTTCAGAGAGGTCATTGGCTACTGGGCCCAGCTAATCCTAATCCATTTTTTCAGAGAGGTCATTGGCTACTGGGCCCAGCTAATCCTAATCCATGTTTTTAGAGAGGTCATTGGCTACTGGGCCCAGCTAATCCTAATCCATTTTTTCAGAGAGGTCATTGGCTACTGGGTCCAGCTAATCCTAATCCATTTTTTCAGAGAGGTCATTGGCTACTGGGCCCAGCTAATCCTAATCCATGTTTTTAGAGAGGTCATTGGCTACTGGGCCCAGCTAATCCTAATCCATGTTTTTAGAGAGGTCATTGGCTACTGGGCCCAGCTAATCCTAATCCATTTTTTCAGAGAGGTCATTGGCTACTGGGCCCAGCTAATCCTAATCCATGTTTTCAGAGAGGTCATTGGCTACTGGGCCCAGCTAATCCTAATCCATTTTTTCAGAGAGGTCATTGGCTACTGGGCCCAGCTAATCCTAATCCATTTTTTCAGAGAGGTCATTGGCTACTGGGCCCAGCTAATCCTAATCCATGTTTTTAGAGTGCCTATGAATCAGGTATTCTGATTTGTAATAAGAAATGAATTAGGATATAAGAAGTGATTCAAGGGTATTCACTGCTACGTTTTTGGTGTCATGGAAGTATTCTTGATGACAGGAAGACTATACACTGTCAGGTACCAATATGCTTAAAGATGTAAATTACCAGTATTGTAAAAATCTTAGTTGTTGACTTTTCCATAACCACTTCAGATTTCCACATCTATATCATCATAATTTGCTTTCGACAACTTCATAACCACTTCAGATTTCCACATCTATATCATCATAATTTGCTTTCGACAACTTCATAACCACTTCAGATTCCCCATCTATATCATCATAATTTTCTTTCAACAAGTTCATAACCACTTCAGATTCCCACATCTATATTGCCTCAATTTGCTGCTTTTGTACATTCCCATGATTCAAGGTTCAGATGAATTTTGTGTTCATGAAATTTTTATATTTTTATGATGTTTTGAACATATATGATCATGGAAGTTGGTCTACCTGTGGCCCGTTCTTGAACAGGGAAATCAAAATGTGAAGATTGATGAAGCCCAAAGTATTTTGCTCAGTCAGATTTAACAGGGTGTTATATAATGTTTTGTTTTGTTTTGTTTTTTTGTTTTTTTAACATTTCATTGACATAATTTTGTACTTTCTACATGTATTTCATTGGTTTTTGTGTACTTTTATGTTTTTTTGACATTATAAATTATGATTATGAATATTGAAAAATGTAAGATTCAATTTTATTTGAAGCATTGTGATTCAAATTAAGAACTATCTTCCTAATAAGTAAGAATTTTTTCATTTGGACAACTAAACCAAATTTCCTGTCCCTGTAACACTTCAACTTTAAGACATTTTGAAATTACCTGTAGTAGAATTTTACTAGTTTTACAAGAATAATTTAGGGCCATTATGCGACTTGAGTGAGTGACCCATTTAGTACAGAGAATCTTTGAACAGCTTATTTTCCAGCAGTACTCTGATGTTTTTTTAACAATATGACACAACTTCCTGTGTTAATTTAAATGTCAATTTTGTTAGTATTAGAACCATCTCTGTTTCTTGTTTTGGCGTTGCAGTATGATTACTGTACATGCATATTGTTGTTTTTTGGGTGTTTTTTTTTTTTTTTTTGGGGGGGGGGGGGGGGGGGGGGTTGAATTTTTTTTAGATTCCATCCTACTTGAAACTTATTTTTAAAAAAAAATATTAAAAAATTACCAGAAATTAATTAAATTCAAACATAATGGGTTGGGGGGAGGGGGGTTTGAATTTTTTTTTAAGATTCCATCCTACTTGAAACTTATTTTTAAACAAATATTTAAAAATGACCAGAAAAGAATTCAATTCAAATATAATGCAGCTTTATATCATGGTTGGTCTATTAAAATCTATTTGTGATTAAAATGTAAATATACAGTATAAATAGACTTTATTTGAATTTTGAATATAAGTAACAATTACATGTATAAGTGTAATTATATGATTGAGAAAGACTTTGTGTGGCTCGCCCATATTCCATTGTTATCTTTTGTAATATTTACATGGAGAAACGTTTATCTTAAAAGGTTTGGAGTGGAGTAATTGTGTTTTATGTCCCAGTCAAGATTCTTTTACTTATATCGAGGCAATCAGTTTAGAAATTGTGGAGAAAACTGGAGTGCCAGGACAAAACCTCCAACCATTGGCAAGTTATGTGAAAGGAAATAATATACAATTTTACATTGAAATTGACAACATAGCACGATGTACTATTTCATACTATTTCATAGTGAAGAAGCCAGATCTTGGAGGAAAGCGATGGCAATGTACGCTTTCACTGTCTTACAAAAATATATACCATTTGAGCATTGTGGATATTTTTTTTTTGATTTTATGGATATTTTTTCTATCCCAAATAAAATTATTGTTATGCATTTTCCTGTCAATTACAGTTCTGATATTTTTAATATATTGATGTTTAATGCCATATTTTGATATATGCTACATACATGTATTATCATTAAGATTTGTTTAAAAATGAACTTTTATATGATCATTGTGTTAACTTTTTTGATTTTTGTTTTCTATATAAGCAGTACAGTAAATCTTCGATTCATCGTCACCATTTGTTCATTCAAATTTTGGCTTTATAAAGAGGTTTGGTGTTAAATTGGGGGAGGCAGATAAAGAAAAACATAACAAAATGGATTTTGGGACTACAAAATAGTGTGGCAATAAGCGTGGTGGCAAAGTTATCGAGGGGCATTATAACGAGGTTTTACTGTATTTGTAACTACATATTATATATGACGTTGCGCAAGTGAAAAGGTCCCGTAAAACAATCCAATCATAATGTCTTAAGACAGTGTTACAATTTGCAAAACAAAATTGAACAAAATTTTTGCTCCATTTTTCCACGCTTCAAAAGTTTAAAAGCTGTATATTTAAGGATTGAATGTCACTTTGAATGCTGTCATCGAGGTATGACTGCATCAGCTCACGTTCAAAGTAAGTGAATCGCGAAGCGATTCATGTTAACTTTGAACGTGAGCTGATGCAGTCATACCTCGATGACAGCATTCAAAGTGACATTCAATCCTTATGTTTACATTATTTTTACCCACAAAAAGGTATTATTAATTTTCCGAAAGTCGGTGTATTAATGTGGTTGGAACACTTAAAGCAAGATAACTCTTATTGTAGAACCATATAAAGAGAACAGCCATGTTGATTTGTCTCGTTGCTTGGCGATCGTAAAATATAGTTCCGTAAAACACATTTGAAAATTAAATTCGATTTCTCCTTTATTCACTAAACAATAATCTGTTTGGTAAGATATTACCATGAATATAATTATTTAGTCGAATAACAAACAGTTGTTCATAATTTAAATGTGGTGTCCTCGGACTCACTAATTTTTCACTTCGTATCTTTATAGGCCATGGGAAATGGACATTAATCATTAAAAATTATTTTGATATAAAAAGACAACAAATATTGGTTTTTATTATTCTTTTTTATTTTCAAATCATTTTTAAAATTGGTGCAGTATGACAAATTTCTACGTTTGTTACCGCTCGTAAAGAGCGTCCCTGCAGTCGCCGGATAGATTTATGAATGAACCCGCAGGAAATTATCAATGAATAAGTAGTCCCTTGGTGGTATGTATTCCTCCGCTGTACATCGAAAGCGGATTGGCTGAAGATATTAACTGACGTATCGCTTTACACAGAGCGCGCGACACACTGCTGTCATCGAAAAATTAACGCAATGGTTCCAAAGAGATTCATATAAGGCAATGCATTTGTAATGTAAACATTAAACAGAGAAAGCATGTTTTACCATTTCTCATGTAATCAACAACTGCTGGGGCGATTTCACTTCCAATATTATTTTGAACTAAGGGTTCTTTTTGCATATGAATGGTCATTATTAGGAAAGAGTTCCATTTGTACCCTCCACTAAAATTTTAATTTCGACTTAAAAAGCCTAATAATGATGGAATCAAGCAATTTTAAACATTTCTGTGAAAAATAATTTTTCAAAAATTTTACATAGAATTTAAAGGGTACAAAAGGAACTTTTTTACCCATTATTATAAAGAATTATTTCAGTTTACCATCATGACAGTACATGTAATGATATTTATATACATGTAGTTATTTATATTGTATACTACTATCTGCAGTAAGGGTAGGTTGGTGGGTGGTTGAAATGGTGTTTTTGTCTTAATCAGGACTCTTTCACTTTCATGAAAGTGACCAGTTTCAGAATGGTGGATTAAACTGCAGAGAAAACCGCCAACATTTTCACAAGGAAACTGACACTCTTTTTCACACTATATTTTGCCTGAATGAGATTTGAACCTAGGTAGTGACAGGCACTTTGATTTGTAAGCCTGCACATTAGACTACATGGTTACACAGACCCATGTTATAAAGGGTATTGTATTAACAATGATTTACTTATGGATTATACATGTACACGTATATGTCTCATCGGGCTACTTAAAATTTTTAGTTGTTCATATTTTGAATTGAATTTTTATTTTATTAAGAATGGAGATGACTTATGTCAAAATGTACTACATTATTTATCTATTCAGAGAGTTTCTGAAAGGACCACATTAATAATTCAATAAATTTTCCTTATGTTGGCTGAATATTTGTTTGTTTTTATGTGAAGGATTAAAATTAAGTTTTACTCATTTTGATACACAATAGTTTGTTTAATTTGGTGGCAGAATAATGGACTGTTCAGTGCTGAATATTGACCAGAACAATGGACAAACAACTAACTGTTTTGGTGCCAGAATAATGAACTGGCTTGTTGCCCACAACCGACTGTATTGGTGCCATAATAATGATAATGGACCCACAACTGACTGTTTTGGTGCCAGAATAATGATAATGGACCCACAACTGACTGTTTTGGTGCCAGAATAATGATAATGGACCCACAACTGACTGTTTTGGTGCCAGAATAATGATAATGAAACCTCAATGGACTGTTTTGGTGCCAGAATAATGAACTGGCTTGTTGCCCACAACCGACTGTTTTGGTGCCAGAATAATGATAATGGACCCACAACTGACTGTTTTGGTGCCAGAATAATGATAATGGACCCACAACTGACTGTTTTGGTGCCAGAATAATGGTAATGGACCCACAACTGACTGTTTTGGTGCCAGAATAATGGACCCTCAATGGACTGTTTTGGTGCCAGAATAATGGACCGGTCACCCTCAATGAACTGTTTGGTGCCAGAATAATGGATATATTTTCAGCTATTGCAGATACAATTTCAATTTATTTCTGAAGGAACAATCTAAAATCATGTTGGTTTGTGCTTACAAGTATAGGCTGGTTGTCCAGGATCTGTTGGCAAAGTATCCAACAATTTTTTTAATATTAAAACAAATAAAGCCCAAGTCGATGTGATGATACACATACAGCAATACCCTACATAACCTATATGCATTATTTAAACCTGTCCGTGTTTATAAACACGATTGTGGATGACATACGTCGGATCTTATTATCCCAGTGAACATTTAGGGCAACTTTTAAAAGGTCGCAGCCCGTTACTCTGGCACCAACAAACCAGTAGAGGTGTACAACAGAAAAACTGTTGCTTATACCCAAGTTAAACCCAAACCACATGTTTATTAATTATTATACATTTTGTATATTGATTAATGGGTTTGAACCCTTTCCAGAGTCTCCGAGAGCACTGCAATGGTAAAAAGTTCTGCCACTTTGCTTACAGATGGTGATGTCTCAATGTAAGTGAAATTTTCTTGACTGGGACATAAAACCCCATTCAATCGATCAATATATTTTATGCATATGCTGTCCATGAATATTTCAGAAAACTTATAGTTTTTATCTTAGAAAAATGTAATAGCAAACAAATTATTATTTTGTGTCATCATTGATCTAAGAGGCTTCTAATAGATGTCTCCATCTTCTTTAAAATTCTCAGTCATGATCTTCTGAACCAATGATACCATGCCCGGATTTTCCCATTATAATCCGGTCCTTCCCTCTTCCAATTTCATCAATTAGAAAAAAATCTTCGTTTCTTAAACGCTTAATAATCCACATTGCATGCGGTAACATCAACAGAAACAGTTTTGTTAAGATGATTCGTTTTCCAAGCTCTAAAGACGTCGAAGAAGAACAAAAAATGGCGAGATCATCCACCAAGTGGGCAGTCGCATCCTTTGTAATCACATGTGGGATTATTCGAGCTAGTAAGTTAAATTTGTACAAAAGCAACTGCATTCTTAATAAAATTACAATTTGACCTTACTGGTCCAACCAGTTCTATGTCGACATCACACACACGTTATTATTGAGACCATAAAGCACTTTTAGCTACCGATTACCATTTAAGATCAATGGGTTTGTCAATCTTACCGTGGGTAGGTTAGGCATACCTTCCTATGCAACATATACAGTACATGAGGAGAGACGTCTATGTACAGTTGCAAGATTAAAAACTGGCTAAAACCATCATACCGTTGGTTGAGTTGAGTAATGGTGTATAACGACCCAGCCAAGAATATTTTACTTATATCAAGACGCCGCCAGTTATAGACAAAGATGCAGAAATTTTGCTGGTGCATTGCGCTGATGGCATTATACAGCAGGGTCTGTTATCACGCCACATGGCACGGGACCTCATTTATTTTAAGTTCCCATCCAAAAAAACCATGACTTTCATTTCGTAATACCAAGTGCTTGGCGAAAGAACAGTCACTTCCCACTTATAAGTCTGGGGGTCAGAACCAGACAGGGTTCGAACCCATGACCTCCCACTTACGGAGCGAGCACTCTACCAACTGAGCTACCGCAGTGGTTCATACAGTTGGTGGTCTACCCACGCAACAAGATATTGAAGCTGTCAAAGAGTCTGCCACAACAGTACTTGCCAGTAAAGTGTTCTAGAGGCGAAGTATGTCTGGTAGTTCTGGAGTGTAGTATAATGTTGTTGCCTATGGCCTCTGGTAAATGGTCCATATGGATGTCAGCTGTAGGATTATACTAAATGATAAAACATCACAACTTGTGATGTTTCTCTCCTTTGTTGCAGTGTCTGCAATTGCAGTTGGCGCATCATTGCTGTTAAGTTGCTGCTGCGTTGGTTTTTCCCCAGTGGCAAATTTGACTGCTTTCCTTTGAATGGATTCAATTTTATTGATGTTTTTTCAGTTTGGTTAAGTTCCACACATTCGATGCATATTCTATTGACAGTCTTACAAGCATGGTGTAGCATTGTGCTTTGATATTGGGCAGTAGTGTAGGTTATGTCTCAAAAAGGCTAAGGTAGAATTGGCCTTGTTGATCTTATCAATGTGTGTGTCCCATTTCAATTCTCTGTGAATGTCAAGTCCCAGGTATTTTTCAGAGTCGGTAGTGTTGAGTGCCTGGCAGTGGATTGACCAGTCTTGATCTTCAATTTGGGGCAATATTTGTTTAAAAAGGCCAAATTTAATTAATTGCTGGGGAAAAAACCAGTATATGGCTTCCTTAGAATTTACACTGTAGGCTAAAGGTTAAGCAATCATGACCATGGCCTATGTCATGTCTTAGTAATATCCCACCATTGTCAGGAGGACAAGCTGGGATTATTAATACCTTTGTAACAGGAAAGAGAAAAATTGCAGGGTCGGACCGGGGATCAAACCCGGGACCTCCAGCACTATAGGCAAGTGCTCTACCACTGAGCTACCCAGACTGCTACACCTCTATCACCTTGTCCTAGCACTTTACCAGAGTGTTATTGCCTTTGGTGACATGCTAGCAGTGAGCTATTTACATTACTGTTAAGTAGCTCTTAACCAATTTCCATTTGACCCTTCAGACTAGGTTTGTGACTCTAAAGCCACTCTAGACTGATTTTAAATTCATTTTGACCCCTGAAAGTCGAGGGTCAAAAGGAAACCTTAATCAAGCTTTCACAGCTAAAATTGAGAGAAAAATTGACAGATATGAGAAAGTTAAACTCTAATCACTTTGGTTACCAACCTTTCAGACCACCAGATGTATTATCCCAGTCTGGGACTGCTGTTTATTGCAAATGTCATTAATTTTTCTACAAATCCAGGGTCTCTCACTGCTGTGAGTTGGATTGCCACTCAAGTCACATGTGGTAATGTGATTTTCCTTGCTGTTAGTTTTTACTGGTTCACCTGGTATCAGTATAATGTGACTGGGGGAGTGGTACCGGTACCCTTGTCTGTGGCGTACTGACTCTGTGAGCTAGCACCAAAAGGTCACCCTGAATGCACACTGGTGCAAGGCACTGAAGGCAGACCATAAAACACACTTGCATTGCACATGCAAACACAAACTTGCTCATAGATTAATTCAGAAAGATGAATAAAGTAGTTCTCGTTGCGAATAGCTTAAAAACTGTTGATGTGATGCAAATTAACATTCAACTACATCAGTTTTACTTGACACATTAAAATTTTTATATATCTATAATTATTAATTAATGTTCATTCATTTTTGTTTACTTTCAGTTCCGTATGCCATCAAACAGTTAAGCTGAGATTTCCCCCAGATAGACCATGTTGTAGAGATTGAGAAGAATTAGTTGTAACCCTATCTACCAGACATTGTGATAAAATGTTGTACTGACAATCATCAAAAAGGCATGAACTAAACATGAAGATTTGTAAAAATTGTCGAAATGGTTGTCAATGTCAAATGACGTTTTTGCAACATTTTTATAAATAAACAAAAAGAATTTTAAAAATATGCAATATTAAGTGATTGTGTTAGAGTCTTGATTTCAAAATGAATACCAAACTAAACTGTAATGAGTTTTATGAACTGTAATCAAACACAAACATCCATGACAGGGTTAGCTCTGGCTCTCAAAAAGTTGGAGCAAAAAAAAAAAAATAAATTAAAAAAAATAGCCTACTTTAAAACTTAGGAGCCAATTTATATTTTAAAGTACAAAAAAAAGCTAAGAAACTGTAAGGGAGTAAAATGTCTCCTATGTAGTAACTGTTGTTCTAATCTGCTATTATAGAGTTTTCTTGATTAACAGTTTGTAACACTTGTTTACTTTTGTCATACTTGTGTAAAAAAAACTTGTGTTTCACAATGACATTGATAAAAATTTGGAGCAAAAATATTAGCCAAACATTATTCTTTGGAGCAAGATATTTTAAAAATTAGCAATTTATTTGGCCAATGACAGAGCTAACCTGTCCTGTTGGTCAAATCACAATCTCAGTTTTGCAAAGCAAAAACTTTAAAAACTTGAAAATTTAAGTTAAACATGAATTTCCAATAGGAAGTGTGAGGGCGCGGTGGCCTAATGGATAAGACGTCAGTCTTCAAATCCAGGGTCTCTCACCGCTGTGAGTTCGAGTCCCGCTCGGACCACATGTGGGAAAGTGAATTTTCCTTGCCGTTGGCCTTTACTGATTCACCTGGTATCAGTATAATGGACTGGGGGAGTGGTACGTTTGTCTGCGGTGTACTGACTCTGTGAGCTAGCATGGTAAAGTCGCCCTGAGTGCGCGCTAGTACAAGGCAGACCATACAACACACTCGCGCTTCACATGCATACACAAAATTGTTCATAGATTAATCCATAGAGATTAATTAAATAGTTCTCGTCGCGAATAGCTGAAAAATTGCTGATGCGACATTAAGCAACATTCAACCAACCAACCAATAGGAAGTGAGGCTGGGTGCTCTGAAAGGGTAAGAACCTCCTGTTTAGTTAACTATGTCATGTGTTTGATCAAAATGGAGAATGAAAGGAACGCGACACTGGGATGTCAAATATATCCCAAAATAATTATGGATACAGAGACATCAAACTTATCAACAATGTTGTGATGACATTCATGAAACTTTTTGCAGGTCTTGATAAGCCTAGGCTTGTAATATCCCTAAATTAAGAATTTATTCTTAAGCTGCTTGCTTCAGTGTATAAAGTTCCTGTAGCCAACCTTTTCAGCTGCTTTAAAATTTACCATAAACACTGGTGAAATATGTTTACAGTAATGATGATGGCGTAGTATGCATATATTTATCATATTTTCAAAATGCTCCTAAATTGCTGTATACAATGTATTACAAATTTTTCAACTTTTTTTCATTCCATCTTTTATAAGTTTACTTCAATTCATTGTTACTAATACAAAAGGGGTCAGTTTATTGTCCGATTATAAATATATATATGGGTAGCTAACTAGATCAGAGTCAAACAACTCTTATCCAAATCATAATCTGCAAATGATAAAAAATCCATGGGAGGGGGGGGGGGGGAATGGAAATAAAGTTTACTGTACAAATGTTAGAGGGTATCACGTGGTACAGCTGCCAACCCTATTACCCAATAGTTTGAATGATTTTTGTGTTTCCATGGAATCGTGTTAACAGTTTAATTTTATAATAAACGGGTCAGATGTTTGATCTGTAGATGCTAATTGGTCTGCTAGTATAATGACAACAAATCTGTAGTTGTCATGGTGATGAGAAACATTCAAATGAGATGAATAAGGGTGATAGTAGTTTACACTGCAGTCAAGATTCTTATATTCTAGACTCATATGGAGTTGGGCAGTTATGGAATGCTGGAGGGAACTGGATTACACAGAAACAACTGGCCTTTGTGAAGTGAACTGACAAATTCTCTCAAACTGACAGAGCAGAACTGAAACCTTGGCAGAAGAGGCACTGTAATCTGTAAGTGAAGCCTGAGAATTAAATGGGGTTTTACATCCCAGTCAAGAGTATTTTACTAATATTAAGACATCACCAGCTATAGGTGAAGAACCAGAATTTTTTTACCTTACTCAGGGCAATACAAAGGGAGGGTTCTTTAACTTGCCATGACTTGGGCATCTGTTTTTAAGGTCACTTCTGAAGGACCTTGTGACTTTCTTAATGCCAAGTACTTAGCAAAAGAACAGTAAACCTTTTTTTTCAAGTCTTGGTCATACTGGGTCAGGGTTTGATAACTGACCTCCCACATACGAAGTGTGCATTCTACCAACCAGTGCCAGAGGACCTCAATTCTCAAAAAGCAATAACTAGTTAAATCATTTATATTTCATTTCTGACTTTTAAATAAACATCAAACAAATACTAGTATTTAAAACAACACTATAGATTTTTAGATGATTTTAATAAATTTCATTTGAGATCTCAAATCTGTGTATACATGTAAAAATTTTAAAATCAATTTTATTGCTTAAATAAAGACAAATTCCTGTACAGTCATTTTTACTAATTACTGTAAATTAATACCCACTATGTATGTAAACACCAGTATTACTGGCCTTTATGCCAGATTAACACTGCACAATGGGGTTCGCTGCTGTACAACGTGCTACCCCTAACGTTTGTGCGGAATACTTATTTCCAATGGATATAGAATCACATAAGATGACACTTTCCCATAAATATGATGTTGTTCCAGGAATTTATGACGTTAAAGTTTTCCAAAACATTCCGCACAAACGTTAAGAGGTATTGATCACGTGGTACAGTGGCAAACCCCATTCAATGATATACTACAAATTTATTTGTCTACAGATTATTTCATAAAAATCAGATTACTGCAATTAATTTGTAGTTCATCGTATAAATAAACTCACTAACACCTGCCAAAAATCGACTGAGTTGTAGTAAAACAAGCAAATTCAGTCAATAAACATCCCCCGCCTGCAGGTTCTTTTTTTTGATTTGCACTTATGTTCAAAGGGACATAACTCCAAGGAAAATGAGCAAACCAACTTGGTTAAAATATGTACATCTTCTATCTATGTTGATACTTTGCACCAAGTTTCGTGAAATAGTGCTTCATAGTTTTGGAGAATTAACGCAGATGAAAATTACAGACGGAAGGAAGGACAGACAGAAACTCAAAATTAAATATCTCCTCTTTCTCTGAAAGACTGGGGATATAATGAAGAACATGTCAAATCTTTTGCAATGACTTGGCTAATTTTTGGCAGGAGTAAGTGTGCATTAATATAAGTAACTTTGAGTTGCTACAAGTTAACATGTATAATCAATTTTCATCAAAGAAATCATAGATGAAAAAATAGAAGTACATCAGAGGTCAACATAGTACAGTGTAAATCCAGCATTACAGACAGATTTGAATGTAATTGTGACAAAAACTGTCAGAAAACCAGAATGGACAGTCTGCAATTTTGTCCTGACATGAATGTAATTGTGACAAAAACTGTCAGAAAACCAGAGTTGACAGTCTGCAATTTTGTCCTGACATGAATGTGATTGTGACAAAAACTGTCAGAAGGACAGAGTTGATAGTCTGCAATCTAGTCCTGACATGTTTAAAATGTGCAAATAAAACTGATAAAATGGTTTACTAGTATAATAGTCTTGCATATCAATCAACCAAAAATTAACAATTACAATGTACAGTGTATATACACTCAAAATTTGCTTCAAAACATTGTACTTTCACGTGTGGCTAGCATACACAAAGGAATTTTAAAAGTTAAAAGTTTCACTGACATATACATGTACTTCAATACAAATATAACCTTCAAGTACCTGTTAAAAGCTGAACCTAAAGTACACATGAGCATACACTAAACTCACACACACACACACACACACACACACACACACACACACACACACACATGTATTATCAATCTTTGGAATAAATTTTTTGCCAAAACAGTTCCATTAAAAAAAGATAATTTTTTTAACAGGCAAAAAACAGAATTTGGGATCTGCTGCCAGTAGGTTTCTTTTTTGTGTGATTTGCACTTGTGTTTAATAACTCCCAGGAAAATAAATGAGCAAACCAACTTGGGTTAATGATATGCACATCTCCTATAAATGTTGATGCTTTGCACAAAGTTTTGTGACATAGTAGTGCAGACAAGAATTTCAGACGGATGGACAAAAACTTGAATTTAATATCCTCCTCTGTCTTCGAAAGGCAGGAGATAAAAATCAATTTTACTGGAAAATATTTTTTTCCACATTACTGTACATACACAAATGAAATCTTTATACAATTATACTTAACACTTACACCTGCATGTGTGATATTTTCAAACAGTTATTTTAAATGCTTGTAGCTACCAAACACAAATGTTTTGCACACCATACACAAACACAACTCTTCAGGTTCATGTGTCTGCACATTTTTTATTATACAATTGCATACTGACTTATACCTCAAGTGGAAATTAAAACCTCAATACTGGTAAACAGAAAATATGTCTAACCTGAGCTACTATTGTACATGTGAAAACCAAACCAAGAGTAAAAAACCCAGAAACTAGAAATGTCTCTTTAGAGCCAAATACCCCCCCCCCCCCCCCCCCACCCTTGACCTCCTACCTTGACCTTTGACTTATGCATATAAATTTGGTATGCAACACACCATCTCATATTGGTTTACATTTGTGCCAAGTTTGATCAAAATCCATCCATAGACATGGAAGATATGAAGTGTACACAATATTGGGACTGACAACCAGACAGACAGGGTGATTCCTACCTATATACCCCCCTTAACTTCGTTTACGGGGTTATAAATATGTCTAACCTGAGCTACTGTTGAACCTGTGAAACCAAACCCAGAGTAAACAGAAAATGTGTTCTAACTGAACTATGAAGAAATCTGTGGAGACTGAACCCTGAGTAAACAGAAAATATGTCTAACCTGAGCTACAGTTGTATCTGTGAAACCAAACTCAGAGTAAACAGAAGTGTGTTCTATCTGAACTATGAAGAAATCTGTGGAAACTGAACCCTGAGTAAACAGAAAATATGTCTAACCTGAGCTACAGTTGTATCTGTAAAACCAAACCCAGAGTAAACAGAAGTGTGTTCTATCTGAATTAAGAAGAAATCTATGGAAACTGAACCCTGAGTAAGAACAAAATATGCCCTAATACGCCTAACTGAACTACAGGTAATTTTTTCACACATACCATTATAAATGCTGTAATACTGTTTGTATAAATATGTGTGAAACTAAAACATGTTTATTATGGTCCAAATTTTGTCCATAAAGTTGTTGTTTAGACAGGTACCACTGTAAATAATAAATTACTTAAAATATGCCTGATTTACACAAATAAATGACTTTTATAAGTAAACAACATTGACCTGTCTGCTTGACCTTTAATCTAAATATTTATTATGAACTAGTACATTTATGTATAGGGAACACAGGTATTAATTTCGTTTACCACATGGGAACCATCCATTGTTTATGTATTAACTGCAAAACCAAACACCACCCATGTATCGGGTGGATCATCTTATATAAATATTCCTAATGAAAGGTCAAACGGACAGGTCAATGTTGTTTGGATATACAATAGAAATTGGCTGCATACAAATAATATGTAATAACTACTAACAACTGCATATTGTATTTAAGTAAACTATTACCATTTTGACCTCTACAAACATATAGGTACATGAATTCCTCCACAATATATATAACAATACGTAACTGTCATAAAATATTAAATTAAACTTTTAAACAAATACCGGTACATGTATTGCAAAAAACGCAGAAAAACTTAAAACCCAAAAACACATATGAGGCTCTGTTCAAATCACAAAAAAAAAGGAAAAAAACAAATTAATTAAAAACTGGCAAATAGTGGCAAATTTAGTTAAAAGATTGAACTTCCTCCATGAGGGAAGTGAGACCAGGTGCTGCGGAAGGGAAAGCACCTTTACTTTACTACTTATAGTACTATAAGATGTGTGGAATTTTCGCATAAAGACTTGAAAATAAAACTTTTGAGAATATTTTACATTGTATTTTGATGCATTTGAACTGACCAGCATCAGACTGTGCGAAAATGAAAGTTAGCTAATTCATTAAAATGATAAATCCTGCGAAAATTGTCCGATTTATGGGCTATGGTGTTAGCATTTTATGGAGGGTAAACTACCGGTATATAGAAATCAAGACATATACAGTCCAATCTGCCTTAAAGGCCACCTCTATATAAGGGCCACCTGCTTATAAAGGCCAGTAGATTTGTATCTAAGTTGTCCTTTGTTCATATTATTTGAACCTGTTTATAAAGGCCACCTGCACATAAAGACCACTTTTACTGGTTCCCTTAGGTGGCCTTTATAGACAGGTTTGACTGTATCAGTATTAGAGTTTATGGAAAAGCAGGCTCTTTTAAGTGTAGTATCCAACCATCTATAAGTCGTCCAAGCTCTGATGGAAGAGTGTTTATAAACACAGATAGGTTTAAATAATGTATACAGGTGTAAGTAGGGTATTCCCACGTTTGTATACCGGTAAGCATCCCAGCTCACGCTTTGTTCATTACAACCAACCTAGTACTGGAAAGACTCTGTCTACTTTGCCATCAGATTGCGGACGACCTTTTTATCTGTATAAAATTTAAATACAAAATATAATTCATTTCTGGTAATGGATGGCACCATTGTTGTAAAAAAATTCAAAATGTGCCCTATTTTAGAATGTGAACTAAACAAATACCATTTTAATGCTCTTAATTCACAAACACATGCATAAACATCTATTCAACCATTCAGAGTTCGGTAAAATCATATACAACAATAAATTATTTTAATATCATTTGTAAAGTGAAAAAAAAATGTTGTGGTACCCCTTAGCAAGGGGAGTCTTACCCTCAGATGCTGATGCCACTGAAACACATATATCACCTGCTGAGCCACTAGATTTATAAAAACAGGAAGAAATTAATTTACTTAAATACAGTAAAACCTCATATAATGACCATGATAACTTTTGCTAGCTTCCTTACTGCCACACTATTTTGAAATCTCAAAATCCCTTTCTTCTTATGTTTTCTTTTCAAGCCTCTCTCATGTATTGTCAAGAGGCTGCGGTGGCCTCATGGATAAGACGGCAGTCTACAAATCGAGGGTCTCTCACCGCTATGAGTTTCAGACATGCTCAGACCTCATTGGGAAAGTGAATTTTCCTTTCCATTGGCCTTTACTGGTTCACTTTGTGTCAGTATAATGTGACTGGGGGAGTGGTATGCTTGTCTGCAGTGCACTGACTTGGTGAGCTAGCCCCTTAAAGTCTCCCTGAGTGCACACTGGTACAAGGCAGACCATAAAACACACTTGCACTTCACATACATACACAAACTTGTTCATAGATTAATCCATAGAGATTAATAAAGTAGTTCTTGTCGTGAATAGCTGAAAAATTCCTGATGCGATGTTAAGCAACATTCAACATTCAACATCATCATTTATTGTCAAACCCTTTTGGCCGAACAATTGGTGGCGATGAATCAAGGTTTTACTGTACTTGTAATGGAAAGATCAAACTATTCAATCAAATTAAATATATTTATTAATAGAATGTAAAATCACATTTGCACCATTGACAATTTGGCACTACCATTCAGTTTGTAAAAATAAAATAAAACAATTAAAAAAAATGTGAAAAAAATTTCTTTTCTTTTAAACAAATTTGTTTAAACCAGACCCTGAGAAAACCTACAAATTTGTAGCAACTAACTTATTATTATTATTTTGTTTAACTTCTTAATGATTTTGAAGTTTCTTGCTACTAATCTGAAAACCATTTAACTGTTCCACAGTCAACTTGGTCCAGATTTCTAGATTACCACACAGACATGTAAAGAAAGTATATTTTATAAAACTGAAAACTTTTTATAGGAATGAAATTAATTTTTCTTTTTGTTATGAAAGTATAAATAAATTGGAGATTTTGCACATATGCGAATTATTTTACATGTGAAATTTGTGCAATTCTTTCATACTTCCATAACAAAATGAAAAATTAATTTCATTTCTTATAATTCAATTTTTAAAAAATTTTCAACAACAAATCAACAATTTAAACAACAAGTTAGCTGTAGCAAAAACAAAAATATCAATGCAATGGCGTAGGAAGTAGGAATTCAAATGCCTCTGTAGGTCATCTATAATTAGATCACGAGAGGTAATCCATTCATGGACAGGTAAAAAAAATCTGACCAATCAAAATGCTTCTAACAAATGAGAATTGAATTATTCAAAGATAAATCAAAAACACTTTTCATTCGTTGTTCTTTTTGAATTACAACAGTGTGTACTAGTATTACAAAGTGTAACACTACATGTAAATATATAAGAAAATATTTTTTTTACATTTTTACTCTAAATTCAAGTAATTCATGTAAAATCAAATCGAAATGAAAATAATGTTTTTTGCAAAAATCACCAAATAAAATCACAACTTTCCATAATTTTATAGCATTTTATATATATACTCAACAAAAATAGTTAAGGCCCACATCAAAAACATTATTTAATTTTGTAGAACATAAATCTTATAATTTCACCTTCATACTTCTCAAAATTTCATTAATGAGATTTAATTTCATGTACAAATATGCTAACTCTATTACATCATTTGAAACAAGAAGAGAACAAGAACAATATACAGATGGATTACATATTTTCATTTTTTTTTTATTTTTATGTCAAATTCTACATTGGTCCCTAACTTTTTTTGTTGATTATATATATATTAACTTGATTTGTGTATACATATATTTTGTTTTATTTATTTTAGATAAAAAAAAAACTTGTATTCTTGTAATACTAGTGTCATGGCTAACACAGCTAAAAATACATTTTTTTTAAAGAATTATCATATTCCTAGGATTCCATCTTCTGGTTTTGCTATTTTGATTTTTCCAAAAATCTGTCCAAGTTGGGAACATTTTTTATTTCAAAGTCTAACAGCATCTGTCCAAAAGCTTTTCCCTACAAATACATAAAAAGATAAAACTAGAACTGTGTCATGATAGCCAAATATCCTCCACCTCCAACATGTACAAGGGTTTCATGTTTTCCCGCCACCTTGACCTTTCCTATTTGACCTTGGTTCATGGTCATGACACACCATTGGACCATGAAGATTAATCATGTGAAGTTTTATGACAATGCATAAAAATAGCAGGAAAATATGGAGGATTGTCTCCCCTTGGGAACTTTATCTCCCTGGCCTTACAGCTCTGGAGATAATTTTTCTTCAGGGAGACAATCCTCCATATTTCCCTCAACCCTGGGCACTATTCATAAAATGTATAAGTCAAGAATATTCCACTAATATTGAAGTGGTCATCTTAAGGATGGTACACGTAGATAAAAATGGAGTGCCCAAATGACTTGACATTAGGTAAGTATAATGACAATATTTCCCATCCAAGATCTGACTAATTAAGATTCCTACCTTGGTGTTTAGAGTGGAGTGGTGGAAGTTTTATGCCCCAAATTTCAGTAATATTGAGACAGTGAGCTCACAGATGTTGGAGGAAACCCCGAGTGTCAGGATAATATAAATGGCCTTTGGTAAGTGAACTGACAAACTTTCTCACACTATGATTTGTCCCGAGTTGGATTCAAACCTAGGCGGTGAGAGGCACTGTGATCTGTAAGTTTGTGTTTTAGACCACTTGGCCACTGAGACTCTCTGGTGGTGAGATGTGCAATGATATGCATAAGCCAGCACATTCAACCACTCAGCACCGATGCACCACATGGTATACAGAGGTTGACTATTTCAATTAAAGGTTGGTGATTTTATATCAAACTACATTGTACATGTAATGTAGGCAGGAAATAAGACTAATTAGTAAGTAATTACCTGAGGGTCACTTCTTAATGAAGCAATACCACCCCCTCCTAATGCATTATACAACATAAAATTAAGTCCATATATCCCTGGTACTTCATACCTGAAATAAAAAAAATCAACTACTGTGAAATCATTAATTTTCGTTGGGCCCAATTTTCGTGGAATCGGTAAAAAATAGCGTTTCGTTGGGATATAAATTCGTGGTTTTACTGAAATGTCAAAAACGTAGTGCGCCTTTGAGTCTTGAAAAGGGGTAGAAAGTCATCATTTGTTTGTTTATCGGCACCTCAAGAATGAGTTATTTGTGGAATTACGAAAGCAATGAACTGCGACAGAGACGCAGATTAATGACTAAGTCTCGAGTAGGCTCTCATTACCTGTAATTAGTATATCAGTAACACTTAACTTCACAAGCGATGTGACACCTGGCCTGAGTAGATCTACCTGTTACGTTGTACAGTTAAGCGGTAATTAATTTAGATTTAGAAGTTTATGCATAGAACATCAATCATTATGTGTTTTGTAATCCCTTTACGCAAAACTGGTTTTTTTCTGTGATATCGGCAACTTTATAAAAATTCTAATTTTTAACCTCTGATGACCTAATCAGCTGTTTACGAGAGTAACAATGGCAGCTTTACCGACTTGAATGAAGGTTCGTTTTTAGAAATCAAACGGCTGACTTTGTAATAATGAATATATAAAACAGGTTTATAGAGATTGTTGAAATGTTTATTTAATTAATATGTTATCGGAATGATTGAAATTTAAATGAGACAGGTCATATAAGTGATGATGAAAGTTACGGTTAAAAACCTGTATGTCCCTATCTTACCGACCAGTTCCTAATTAAAAATAGATATATATCTCAACATTTTAAAAAATAAATTAAGAATTTATTAACATAATATATTTACTTAGATAATTTTCATAATTCAATTAAACATCCATGTATCTTTACCTCGTGAAAAGTTTGTGTTAATGTGCGAGATACGCTAGAGTAATAAAATATGGTACATATATGCACGTCCATATATATCTTGTCTTTTTACTTGAGGTAAGTATTTCGTGGTGGTCGTAAATTCGTGGTTAAAGCTGTCCACTAAAACCACGAAAATTGGTCCCCAACGAAAATTAATGATTTCACAGTATTTAACAATTTAAAATTTATGAGTATTATTTTGTAAAAACCAAGTTTAAACATGGCAACCTCTCTCTCTCTCTGGCAGAATGTTCAAATTTGGTATTTTAGCAATTTATTCAATTTTTCTAAGTTCGAAGTTGTTACTTTATTTGTACTAACCAAAATTTGGTAATATTTTACTCCCAGGACTTTATACAGCAGAACCTGTGAAATGGAACCCATAGTAAACCAATAACTTGTCTAAACTAAACAACTCTATTTAGTAGCCCATTAATATTGTTTGTTGAATTTAAACTGATTTTGGTGAATTTTGTGAGGACTCCTTATAAAGTCCTTTCAATAAATGTCTGTTATTGTTTACAACTTACCTTCGTATTCTACTTTCAATATCTCCATCTCGAGAGGCAAAAACATGAGCAAAATAATTCTCTACAGTTTCCTGAGTTAATGCTGCCTTTATATAAGGTAATATTGAAGGATGTCTGGCGATAACACCTGTATATAAAGACAAATTATGTATGGTAAAATTACAAATATACATACGTCAGGATTCAATTGACGTATCGTCAGCCATGCCCAGAATGTAGCGACAAAGGCCCAGCATGCTTGAATTACACACAAAAAGGATGTAAACTCAGCCTGAATTGTGCCATTTCATGACCTCACTGACACTAGTATGTCATTAGTTGCTGTGACGCTGCTTTGGTACCATGATGGTGGCCAGTGTGGGAACATAAAATGCATGACCCACGATACGTCTCTTTCCCTTTTTCCATGGGTCAGTAAATACCAAAAACTTTCATAAAATTTTACTTACCAAGGACCTGACAAAGTTTTATTTTCACAATACACGATTCCAAAAAAAATTCTCTCAACATTTTTCTTTATTACAAAACCAGAAAATTTTAATTTCATGAATATTAATGATTATATAGTATAAGATCAAAACAAAATGTCAATGAAACTAGCTATCTGAAGTAAACATTTGTGGAATCATAGCAAGTCAATGACTTAAATATTTTATCCCTGGTTCACATTAAGGATGTTTTAAATTACAAGTGGTATTTCATATCAAGTCTCAAAACCCAAATCCGATGCTAAAACTCCATCTGTAAGAGGTTAAGGAAATACAGTAAAAACTGCCTTAGCGGCCACCTGGATTAAACGGTCACCTGCCGATAACGGCCAGGTTGCATCCCGCCCAATGCATTTTACTATATATTTCACCTGAAATAAGCGGTCACCTGTGTAACGCGGTCAGCGGCCACTAATTTCGTGACCGGCCACATAGAAGAGCCTGGTTTAGACGGCCATTTTGTCCGTTTATAATGTCACGTGACAGTCGTCACATGATTTTGTTTCCTTAGTGACGATAAGTTGTTTATGATAGAATATAATGTTCAGCTGATTGCTCAGGCATATCGCACTTGTCGGGTCGATTTATATTGTTATATGTTGAAACAATAAAATTATCTGAGAAGTATTCACTTTTTCTTTGTCTTATTTTACGAACATTAAACAAATCGCATTTATTCAGTTGACAAAAATGGACACACCATCTAAACGGAAAGTTTTAACCCTAAAACAAAAAATTGGTGTTATTAACAAAAGCAAATCAGGAGTTTCATCTTGCAAATTAGCGGAAGAATTTAATGTTGGAAGGACTCAGATACAAAACATTGTAAAAAGAAAAAGTGAATTCATTGACGATTTTGAAAGTAATGTCGGTCAAGACAGAAAACGCAGGAGACATGTAACCGGCAACGAAGAAATAAATAGTTTGTGCTGGGATTGGTTTAAAGATGCGTCTTCAAGAAGAATTAACATTACAGGGCCATTAATTAAAGAAAAGGCATTACGTTTCGCGAAAGATTTGAATAAAACAGAATTTTGGTTCTGGAACACAACCTGGTTTTAAAGGCCACCTGTCTTAAGCAGCCACTTTTGTTCAGTCCCATAAGTGACCTCTTAAAACAGGTTTTACTGTACTACCAATAATCAGGCATACAATGATACTTTCAGGGTTCGAATTTGGCACTGTCATACTGGCAAAATGCCAATGGTTTTCACAAAGTGAGAGTTGAAAATCTACTTACATGCAAAAAAAAAAAAAAAACAACAAAAAAACGAGTGCCTTTTTTCCAAGAAAAAAAAATAAAATTTTCAGTTGAAATCTAAGAATGCCAGTAGAAAAATTTTGTACTGGCAAATGTTTGACAGTGGGTAGAAAAATTAAACTCTACCCCTGACCTTGACATTAGTGATGGGAATCAGAGCGTTTTTGTAATCGATGATCGGAACTGCTCAACTAACTAATAATCAGAAATAATCAAATTTGTAACAAACACATCTATGGAATTTCAGGTATTAGAGGAAGTATTTTGAACCGACATTCTTAATTTATCTACCTGTAACTTGAATCTTGAATTTGGTGCTATGTATTCATATTTTGACAAAAGTAAAAGCATGGCCATAACTTGCATCTAGACTTAGATCCAGTGAACATGTATAACCCTCTACTAAGAAAAGAGCAAAGGCAAATTTTTTGGTATTTTTTGTTTACTGCTTGTAGTTTCTTCCCATAAAACAGGAAACCATTCATCGACTATTTCATCACAGTATATTTTTTATGCAAGATAAACTCACCAATATTACATGTGTTCCCCTTATCCCCACTCCTGGTGTATGCCAGATCTTCTAATCTGTAAGTACATGTCCCTGTCTCGATAGATTCAGTTGTCTCACTTTTCGAAGGTTGGGATTTTTTAATATAGTCAGCAGTAGGAACACTTGGTGAATTATACTTCTCAATAAATACACCATTCATAAATATGTTGATCTGTAAAATGATAAATCATTTATAAATACTGTAAACGTGTACAGTCAAACCTGTCTATAAATGCCATCCAAGGGAACCAGTATAAGTGGCCTTAATGTGCAGGTGGTACAGTCAAACCTGTCTACAAAGGCCACCCAAGGGAACCAGTATAAGTGGCCTTAATGTGCAGGTGGTACAGTCAAACCTGTCTACAGAGGCCACCCAAGGGAACCAGTATAAGTGGCCTTAATGTGCAGGTGGTACAGTCAAACCTGTCTACAGAGGCCACCCAAGGGAACCAGTATAAGTGGCCTTAATGTGCAGGTGGTACAGTCAAACCTGTCTACAGAGGCCACCCAAGGGAACCAGTATAAGTGGCCTTAATGTGCAGGTGGTACAGTCAAACCTGTCTACAAAGGCCATCCAAGGGAACCAGTAAAAGTGGCCTTTATATATAGGTTCAAATAATATGAATAAAGAACAATTGGGATACAATTCTACTGGCCTTTATAAGCAGGTGGCCCTTATATAGAAGTGGCCTTTAAGGCAGGTTTGACTGTATTCTTTTTTGTGGTATAGGAAATTTAGACATATCCGTGTAGTTAAATTTTTGTGTTTTTGAAATATGCACTATAACACAATAAGCATAATATAAATTTTAACTTGGTATTAATTTTCCGCAAAACAAACGACCATGAAATAAGCAAAAAAATTAGTACTCAGCGTAAAAAATATGTTTATAGTACAATGATAATTCAAATGATCTTGTTGAATGGAATGTTATAAGATTGATTAGACCAAAAGACAGAAAAATGAAAAGACAAATAGGAAGACAGGTAGAACAAGAGAATGAAAGGAAAAAATAGACAGAAAGAGACAATGGGTAGAAAGAGATAAATTGAAAAGCAAGACAAAATACAGATGGAAAGACAGATGAATTGACAGACAGATGGAAAGAAAAGACAAAAGACAGATAGACAGACAGACAGATGGAAAGAGAAAAAGAAAGACAAAAGACTGATAAATTGAGACAGATGGAAAGAAAAGTAGTAGAAAAACAACACAGATTAACTGAAAGATGGAAAGAAAAGTAGAAAGACAAATAGAGAGACAGATAGAAAGAAAATTAATTATGATAATTTATTATTATTATTATTATACATACATTAAAATTATCTTTTGGGTACAAAAAGGAGAATAATTTTAACACTGGTGACCTGAAATAAATTGATTAAATTGCCATCACTCCAATGAATAAAAGGAAGATGATGTTTTATGATAAATAAGACTACAATAATTACATTGTTTGATTATTCATAAAAGTCTAATGTCTGATGGGTGGCTGCTCTACAGAGGTTCTTTATATACATGTGTAACAGGAGGGAGGAATTACCAGAAAAAAACCACTTCCTCACCGAGTGCCCCGGATGAGGATCAAACCCGGCCATCCCGGGTGAAAAGCGAGTGTTCTACCACAAGGCTAAAAGATCCGGACCAGAAAGTCTGGCAGTAAATCACTCTATTATATCTACTAAATGTATATACAAACAACAATACCATGACTAGCCCAGTCTCGCTACATTCCTCCCCTGTTATCTTGAGATTTCCCACCTTGGAAATCTCACACACAACCCCTCTGTGGGTTTTTTGTTGGGCGCCAATGTAACAGGAGGGAGGAAACACCAGAAAAAAACCACTTCCTCACCGAGTGCCCCGGATGAGGATTGAACCCGGCCCTCCAGGGTGAAAAGAGCGTTCTACCACAAGGCTAAAAGATCCGGACCAGAAAGTCTGGCAGTAAATCACTCTATTATATCTACTACATGTATATACAACACAGAAATATCACAACTAGCTCAGTCTCGCTACACATGTAGTAAAAACATTAGGGAATGTTTCAGAGTGACAGCTAGTAAAAGGTGATCGCTAGTACAGGTTATACTGTACATTGTCAAGTTAGTCAGATTGAATCTTTAAATCCCTTATCCAAAAATAAGAGATAACTTATTTCGAGAAAAGTGGCGTTACTTTGATTAAATAAAGAGTAACTCATTCCATAACTTTTTTAAAAAGTTAAACTTATACAGAAATTTGATTCAACTAATGAAGGCTTGCTATATAGCACACTGGATAAACCTATCAATCTATCTACAATAACAGAGTAGTTCCAATTACAGTCAAACCTGTCTATAAAGATCACCCAAGAGAACCAGTAAAAGTGGCCTTTATGGGCAGGTGACCTTTATATAGAGGTTCAAATAATATGAATAAAGAACAATACGGATACAATTCTACTGGCCTTTATAGGCAGGTGACCCTTATATTAAGGTGGTCTTTAAGGCAGGTTGGACTGTACTCTCAGTTGTTTTTGGAAACATGTAGCTTAGTTCGTAGAGCATCAACTCAAGATCCAAGGGTAGTGAGTTCAAATCCTGACAGGGGCATGTTGTAACCTAAAGCAGGTTATTTAATTTCACATTGCTGCTGGCTTACCCTATTTCAGGATAATGGACCGGTGGGGTTGCAACCTCTGTAATTAGTCATAGTGAGCTATCACATAAAATTTGCCCCGGGTGTATGCAAATGCAAGGCAGACATATGCATAATACACTGTTAGTCATGCTTACATCGGGGTAGACTAGACTAATCTGGCTGTTATTTCACAATGCAAAGATAAAAAAATCCCCCAAACCTACGACTAAATGAATTTGTCAAATAAAGTACAGTCCAACCTGCCTAAAAGGCCACCTCTATATAAAGGCTACCTGCTCATAAAGGCCAGTAGAATTGTGTCCCATTTGTTCTTTATTCATATTATTTGAACCTGTATATAAAGGCCACCTACCCATAAAGGCCACTTTTACTGGTTACTTTGGGTGGACTTTATAGACAGGTTTGACTGTAAAGTAAAGAAACCCAAGATATGGCTAGGTCTCCTTATTATTGGTTTTTTTACCTAATTTTTGGTCAGCCTTTCAAATGTTTAAGACAAAAAAATAACAAATCTCTGTACAAGATAATCAAAGTAGCTAGTGTATTCAATTCACAAGTTTACTTACACTTTTGGTCTGCCTCCCACAATTCCACACAACCCAGGTGCTAAAATTTATATAAAAATAAAATAAAACTTTTTTTATGAAATTGCGACACTATAATATCTGGCTCCAGTTTTGCAATCATTTCTGAACTAAGATTTTCCTTAAATTAAATCTGGCAATTTTTACAATACTTTATGGTTCTACAGAAAAAAAAAACTTAAAAAAAATTAAAATATGAATGTAATGTTAGTTTACGTTTGCGCTAAGTTTGATCAAAATCCATTCACAGACATGCAAGATATAGAGCCATAACAATATTGGAAGAAACAGCAAGACAAATTTGCAGACAGAAGGAGGAATTGATGGACAGAGTAATTCTAATATACACTAACTTTGTCTGCATGGTGTGAAGGGGTTGGGGCAGTGCTCAATCCAGGAATGTATTTGGTGGGGTACCGGTAATCTAAGCCAAGGCCTTGGAAAAACAGTGGCTAACTGTGATATAACATACATGTAATTCAATGTATTTCAATTGTGAAGATAATGTTTAATTTAATGAAAAAAATATCAATAAGAAAGAGGTAGAATTGGATTTATTTAAAACTTGATCATGTAATAAGACGAAAAAATTGATTTCACAATTTTGGTCAAAGCACTACAGATGAGGAATTGTATTCCAAAATAGCCGTCTAGTGCTATTTTTGTGGGACAACATCATTCTTTTTGCGTCAATAGAGCAAGGGCCCATTCTAGATTGAACACTGGGGTGGGGGTGGGGATGGGGATAAAAACGACATGAATACCTACCCATACCAGTACCAGCTGGTGCTATTTCTCTGGCAAAGAATTCAAGTGCTTTCTTTTGTGCATGAGTAACAGCTAACCACATTACACCTTCTCTTGAGCCCTGTAAACATAACCAAAGGCAGTGGATAACGTAACAAGAACTGTTAAAAGGACGGCAGGACAGCACATCTTGTCCATTAAAATTAAAAATTTTCCATAACACACTTAAAAATTGAGTGTTACTGCTTACACTGGGGTTTCCATACAGGAAGATTGATTGATTGAATGAATGAGATTTTATGTCTCAGTCAAAAATATTTCACTTATATTGAGATATCACCAGCTATAGGTGAAGTGGCAGAAAATGTTACCTTTGCAGTGCACTCAGGACAATGTGCAGGGAGGGTTCTTTAATGTGCCTCAATTGCTGTGACACGGGGTAACAGTTTTTAAGGTCTCTTCCAAAGGACCATGGTACAGTACAAAGAAGAATAATACCTTACCAGTAGGTCTTGTATACATGTATTTGTATGTATTGAACAAGAGTAAAACAATCTTTTGTCATAAGTAGTCTTATAAAACTTATGTATCTTTTCTACAGTGATAATAAAAGGTTATTTCTACAGAGCTGCTAACATACAGTAATGGAAAAGTGTAATGTTTTCAAATTAGCTGGGGGTCTAGGGGCTGTGGCCCCCAGCCACTGAAAAAAACTTAAAACACGGAAATCGCTTCATTTCAAATATGGGACAAAAATGAGACCCTTATTGGATTTCACAATGTCCGGGATTTTTTAATATTCTTCCTGATAGTGTTGTACAACTTTTTGGTTTTTTTTTCCTCTGAGAAGAGGAATCAGGACTGGTACATCTCTTTCTCTATCACGCTTTGTTTTTGTCTCCATTTTCATCAGAGTATACAGCACGCTTTAAAACACTCCGACTGGTTTTAGATGACTAAATGCATCCGTGACTCAGATTGGTGGGTTCTAATCTCAAAAAAGAAAAAGATACTACGATTACAGGACAAAACGTGAAAAAATGGATACAGATAAAATTCCGGATTTTGAAAAAAATCGTAATTTGTGTCTCGAAATTGTAATCGCGTAATTAGGAAATCAAAATCGTAATAATTACGCCTAAATCGTAATAGTTGGCAGCTCTGTTTCTACTGTGAATTCAAAAACTGAGTACCATGAAAATTTGTTTGTTTTAGCATTTATTCCACAAGTAGAAAGCCATATGCTTGACTACTAATCAAGCTTGGTGTAACCTGATTGTGACCTTTCATAGGTTATTTAAGGTCAAATATATACATTGTATTTTAAAAACATTCTTTTGATTTTGTCCCCAGACAGTTAAACAGTTATTTTTATAATCTAAATGCTTCTGCATTGCTGGTGAAAAAAAATTGGTGCAGGAATATTTTTTTCTTATTGATTTTAAATTGAATTTAAAATTTGTCTAGAAATGAATTCAAAATAACACTAATACAAGCAAATTTAGTGAATTAGGATCCCGACCAGCAGGATCTTTTTTGTGACATCTTTACAATGAGGATCCTAAGCTATTGCAAGCATGTCATTATGCAGTTTGCTGTAGAAAATGTATTTAAAGTAGTTTTTAAAAAATGTATCAAAATCACTGATGTTTTGTACCTGCTGCAACTGTGAATGAGGTCCGTACATATGCTCTGATCCAAGTATTTCTAAATTAACATTAGAGAAATCTTCTAATTTTAACTGCTTAAATAATCGTCTACATCTAAAATTGTAAAATTGAAAATGAAATGCTACAAAATTCATATCCAGTTACTACAAGAAGCCTGTTTATGTAAACATCTAGTTAGTAACCATTTTACATTTTATTTCATATTTTCTTAAAATTAAATTCAATGGAAATTTAATTTCATTAAATTAAGTATTTAAATACATGTAGATGAAATTGACATGCTGTATGAAAATGTCAATCAAAGCCACCTGGTTGACCACAAACTGTTTCTAAAGAAGAGGTGAAATTGACATGTAAACCAACGTCAGCTGGTTGACCACAAACTGAAAAGAAGAGATGAAATTGACATGCTGTATGAAAATGTCAATCAAAGCCACCTGGTTGACCACAAACTTTTTGGAAAAAAGAGATGAAATTGACAATTCTATTAAAACTGTCAATCAATGGCAACAGGTGGAATGTCTAGTTAAAAATCTTGTAGCTCTTGGGTGAAGAAATTTGTTTTTTATCTTAAGTTATAAAGTTGATAAAAATATGTCAGCAGGAGAAATGGAATACAAAATATTATCAATTTGTACTCGATTGTGTACTTCTAAATAACAAATAATTCTATATCCATTATCATATTAACAATATAATATATCAAAAGACCTAGCACTGATGTTTTTAATTCCTAATTTGAAATTTTTAAATCTTCATATAAATTTATACCTTTTGAGTATTTCATTGGCTGTTTTTGTGGCCTTTTCCTTTGACCTTGGTCCACCAATTGTAGCCACTGCGGTTGACCTAAATCCATCTGCATATGTTGCACTAACCTGAAAATAATGAGAGATTGAATACTATTTTTGGTTAATAACAACTGTTGAAGAAAGGCCAAATTTAAATTCACTTGCCTGATAAGTATAAAATAGTTCAAATATTATTATTTCTTGATTGAATGGGGTTTAACATACCAGTAGAGAATGTTTCATTTATATAAAGACGTCACCAGCTATAGGTAAAGTGACAGTGTGCCCAGGGCAATGTGCAGGGAGGATTCTCTAGTATGTCACACCTACAGTGTTACAGAGCATCAGTTTTTAATGTCTTTTTTGATGGACCATGTGACTTTTATTTCTAAATTTGGCCCCAGATACAGAAGGAGTAACCTAACTTGTATTCACCACTGGGAGGGTTACCATTGGCCCAGGGCCCCACAAATCGCCGAAATCGGATAAAAATTACTGAATTGGCAAATAAAACGCTGAATTGAAATTTGGTCATTCAATTAGAATTTTGCTGTGTTACATTCCAGATGAAGTATAAGCTCCACCAAAAAGCTTACAGCTCTATGAATCAATGAAGAATGGTGGTGGTTGGGGGGGGGGGGTTATGGGGTTATGAAGAGTCTTTTTTTTTTTTTTAGCGGTGATCTTTACTGGTGAATGACCTTGTCTGTGTTTGTGGGGCCCTGCTTTGGCCCCTGCCTTGTATTTACCATTGGGAGGGTTACATTTTGCCCAAGATACAGAAAGAGTAACCTACCTTGTATTCACCATTGGGAGGGTTACCTTTGGCCCCAGATACAGAAAGAGTAACATACCTTGTATTTACCATTGGGAGGGTTACCTTTGGCCCCAGGTACAGAAGAGTAACCTACTTTGTATTCACCACTGGGAGGGTTACCTTTGGCCCCAGATACAGAAAGAGTAACCTACCTTGTATTCACCACTGGGAGGGTTACCTTTGGCCCCAGATACAGAAAGAGAAACCTACCTTGTATTCACCATTGGGAGGGTTACCTTTGGCCCCAGATACAGACAGAGTAACCTACCTTGTATTCACCACTGGGAGGGTTACCTTTGGCCCCAGATACAGACAGAGTAACCTACCTTGTATTCACCACTGGGAGGGTTACCTTTGGCCCCAGATACAGAAAGATTAACCTACCTTGTATTCACTATTGGGAGGGTTACCTTTGGCCCCAGGTACAGAAAGGGTAACCTACCTTGTATTCACCACTGGGAGGGTTACCTTTGGCCCCAGATACAGAAAGATTTACATACTTTGTATTCACCACTGGGAGGGTTACCTTTGGCCCCAGATAAGAAAGAGTAACATACCTTGTATTCACCATTGGGAGGGTTATCTTTTGCCCCAGATATAGAAAGAGTAACCTACTTTGTATTCACCACTGGGAGGGTTACCTTTGGCCCCAGATACAGAAAGAGTAACCTACTTTGTATTCACCACTGGGAGGGTTACCTTTGGCCCCAGATACAGAAAGAGTAACCTACCTTGTATTCGCCATTGGGAGGGTTACCTTTGGCCCCAGATACAGAAAGAGTAACATACCTTGTATTCACCATTGGGAGGGTTATCTTTGGCCCCAGATATAGAAAGAGTAACCTACTTTGTATTCACCACTGGGAGGGTTATCTTTGGCCCCAGATACAGAAAGAGTAACATACCTTGTATTCACCATTGGGAGGGTTATCTTTGGCCCCAGATATAGAAAGAGTAACCTACCTTGTATTCACCATTGGGAGGGTTACCTTTGGCCCCAGATACAGAAAGAGTAACATACCTTGTATTCACCACTGGGAGGGTTACCTTTGGCCCCAGATACTGAAAGAGTAACCTACCTTGTATTCACCACTGGGAGGGTTATCTTTTGCCCCAGATACAGAAAGAGTAACATACCTTGTATTCACCATTGGGAGGGTTACCTTTGGCCCCAGATACAGAAAGAGTAACCTACCTTGTATTCACCATTGGGAGGGTTACCTTTGGCCCCAGATACAGAAAGAGTAACATACCTTGTATTCACCATTGGGAGGGTTATCTTTGGCCCCAGATATAGAAAGAGTAACCTACTTTGTATTCACCACTGGGAGGGTTATCTTTGGCCCCAGATACAGAAAGAGTAACATACCTTGTATTCACCATTGGGAGGGTTATCTTTGGCCCCAGATATAGAAAGAGTAACCTACCTTGTATTCACCACTGGGAGGGTTATCTTTGGCCCCAGATATAGAAAGAGTAACATACCTTGTATTCACCATTGGGAGGGTTATCTTTGGCCCCAGATACTGAAAGAGTAACATACCTTGTATTCACCATTGGGAGGGTTATCTTTGGCCCCAGATATAGAAAGAGTAACCTACTTTGTATTCACCACTGGGAGGGTTACCTTTGGCCCCAGATACAGAAAGAGTAACCTACCTTGTATTCACCACTGGGAGGGTTACCTTTGGCCCCAGATATAGAAAGAGTAACCTACCTTGTATTCACCACTGGGAGGGTTACCTTTGGCCCCAGATACAAACACTGATGTCCCACCTTGTCCTTAAAATAAAACATTATATGTTAAAAACATACTATAAACTAAACAAGCAAATTCAGTGAATTAGGATCCCCCACCAGCAGTTTCTTTCTTGTGATTTGCATTTATCTTCAAAGGGTCATAACTCTGAGGAAAAAAAAGGAAACCAACTTGGGTTAAAGATATGTGCATCTTCTATCTATGTTGATACCATGCACCAAGTTTCGTGAAATACTGGTTCATAGTTTTGGAGAATTAGTGCAGACAAGAATTTTGGATGGACGGAAGAATGGATGAAAACTTGAATTTATTATCACCCTCTGTCTGCGAAAGGGGTCCTGTAAATACAATGTACAGTAAATCACTGAAAGTGTACCATGTAATACTTGTTCGAGCTAGACCTTTTTCTGAAGGAGATTAATACCTCCATCTTCTAGTTGTCAGTGGAGAAATTTGATTGTGGGTGATGGGTTCTTATGATGTTTCTCATCTGTGCATTCTTGTTTTCAGAATAACTGTATCAGAAATAAATGAGTAAAACCCATTAAAACTGTTTTTCAGAAGAAGTTCAATGCCTCGAAATTGCAAATAATTCATAATAATTCAATAAAATATATGTGAATAATCCGATAATCACAGGTGCACTGGATCATGTATAATAAAATTAAATAAACCTCTGAACAAATTGTATAAATGTGAACATTTTTAAGTCTGCAAATGGCAATAATTCCACAAAATACATCTGATCAAACTGATAATTGTAGGTGCACAGGGTCTTATGATGCCTAACATCTGTGCAAAGTTTCATAAAAATTGGATCATATGTAATTGAATTACTGGTAACTCCGGACAAAATTGTGTTTACAGGCAAACAGGCAGACAGACAGACAAGGTGATTCCAGTATATACCCCCCCTCCCAACTTAAAAATGTACATGTAATTCACAGGTTGGCCCTAGTACACATCTGCATAATATATACTGCCAACCATAGGTACATTTGACTAGCCTATTGTGATCTGATAAAAGATTAAATGTGAAACATTGGTTATTTCAAACCACAGAAGTGAGGCCAGATGCTCTGGAAAGGTACTGGTAAGCACCCCCAGTCTAACTAACTTACCTTCTATATGTAAAAAGTATCTCTTTTCAACTTCATTTTACTGGTTACAAACTCTGTTTTCCTGGCAAACTTGGGGCCTGCCTTCCCAAGATTCTTGAAATGATCATTTTTGAGCAATGTTTTTTTTTTTTTCATAGGGGTGTTACATGCATATGTTGGCACAATTATTTGTTAGGGTCATTGATTACTGTAAATTTCCAAAAGGTTCCAATTTTTTATTTGTAGTCCATTTGTAGTCACGGGCTTGAAAAATAAATATATCTGCCAAATGTGTTTACCATTTATGGGGATGAAATTGACACTTGAAAATGTGATCACACAAACAAATTTACAGATTGCAGTGTTTCGATTTTAAGCACATAAGAGATGTTGCTTGAAGGGAGTAATTTCATGGTCGAAAAACAGAAAGGAAAATCCGGGACTTGACTTTTTACCTTACTCACACAAGGGCAAGTAAACAAATAAAACAACTAATATGTTTACTATAAATAATTACTCCCCAATGTGAGTGTTTTACCCACATTGTAGAGGCCTTAAATAGAAATGCTGCCTTTACCTTCAATTTCATCTAGTTTGACATTAGAGAAATCACATAGAGCCCTTAAATAGAAATGCTGCCTTTACCTTCAATTTCATCTAGTTTGACGTTAGAGAAATCACAGACAACATCTGGTAGAATATACTGAGAAGGATCACCAATTTCATATAATAATTGCTCAGAAACTGTTGCCTTGGAAACTAAACCTCCCGTTCCTTGTGGTTTAGAAACGATAAAGCCACCATCATGAGCACATTCTACTATTGGAAAACCTATATGTTCCCTGTAAATAAATATCATGTACGGTAAATGTTGAGAATTAGACATTCTAATCAAAAACAAACATACTAATCCATGTCCAAATCATAATCCTAAAGCAAAGTAAAAGTAAACATACTAATCCATGTCCAAATCACAACCCCAAAGCAAAGTAAAACAAAAATACTAATCCATTTCCAAATCACAACCCCAAAGCAAAGTAAAACAAACATACTAATCCATGCCAAAGCAAAGTAAAACAAACATACTCATCAATGTCCAAATCACAATTCCAAAGCAAAGTAAAAACAAACATACTCATCAATGTCTAAATTTTAATCCCAAAGCAAAGTAAAAACAAACATAGTCATCAATGTCCAAATCACAACCCCAAAGCAAAGTAAAAACAAACATACTAATCCATGTCCAAATCACAACCCCAAAGCAAAGTAAAAGGTCACATACTAATCCATGTTCAAATCACAATCCCAAAGAAAAGTAAAAACAAACATACTCATCAATGTCCAAATCACAACCCCAAAGCAAAGTAAAAGGTCACATACTAATCTATGTTCAAATCACAATCCCAAAGAAAAGAAAAAACAAACATACTAATCCATGTTTAAATCACAATCCCAAAGTAAAGTAAAAACTTTTGAAACTGACAAATGTAGTTAAACACAAGAACTTCCGCCAGGGAAGTGAGGTCGGGTGCTCCGGAAGGGTAAGCACCAAATTAATAAGAATGGGATTTACAACTGTACAACATGATACATCCTATTGTTTGTGTGTGACAATTATTTCCATTGGATAAGGAATCATATCAGTTCAGGTTATACATTAGAAACCATGATACTCCAGGAATTTATCATGTAAACATTTTCCAAAACGTCAACCTTTACCATCAGTGATGAAGATCATATTTGGTCCTTCAACATGTAAACATTTTCCAAAATGGTCACGCTTTAACATCAAGTGAAGATGATTATCACATAGTACTGCGACAAACCCCATTGTCAATCTTGATAGATTGGTTTCTTGGAACATCTTATGCCACAGTCAAGAATTTTTCACTGATATAGATATAGGGACTGTCAATTCCGGAATGGTGGAGGAAACCATCTTCTTATCTTGTTCAGTCTGTTTCAATCACGTTTAGTTGTAAGCGTCCTCTGTAGCCGCCACAGGTGGCTAACTCTTTTTTGAACTCTACAGAGGCGTCTTAAGCATGTACTAAGACACAGGACCTCGGTTTTGAGTCTCATCCAAAAGACTATTCTAGTACTTTAATCTTTTTTACAGCTCCGGAGCATCCAGAGAATACAAATGACTGCTGGCAAACAAACTGACAAACTTTCTCACACTAGGATCTGTCAGAATGATAATTAAACCTAGATGGTGAGAGACAGTATGGTCTAGCTGATGAAACTTTGGACAACTCAACCAAATAGACCAATTGCTAGTTATGCAAGTATAAAAAAAATTACCAATCTTCTACCTTCCACCAGTCTGTGAATATCCCTCCTGTTACTTGAGCACCACATTCTACAAGATGTCCAGCCAAACTGAAAATGGAAGTATAATTATAATTAACATTGAGCTTAATTATTGCTATAAATTAAAAATTGTTTTAAAGAGTCTTCATAAACATTGCAGTCACATTAATTAATAAACAATAGAAGAGTTGCCAAACGACAGCACACATTGTACTTAGCATGCAATTTTATGAAGTTTAAATTTTCATATGAGTTAATTTTCATGATAATCATTATTTCAACATATTGAATTATAATAATAATTTTTTTGCTTGTCGGTGGATGGTCAGTCTAAACACCAGTGAATTATACCAAAAAATAACAACAGTAAAAAAATTTAAAAGTAAAACCTGCTAAAGTGACCACCTATTTATTGCTTCATATTTCATTTTTTACATTTGCAATATCTTTGCTTCAATATAGTATCTGACATCGACTATACTTTGCAACTTCATAGAGACACTGCTCCACGCCCTGACGTGAGGACGTCAGACTTTAAATGCTCTCGTTGACTGACAGGAGACGACCCATTTTTATGAGGAGGTGCACCACCAATGCATTTCAAAATTGTTTACAAACTAACATGGAAAATGTGAGAATTTTTACAAATATTGTAAAGATAACATGTGTAAGAAATAAGGTAATTTTCCAATGTCTTTATGAACTTGCAAAGTATAATTGGCTGTCTCAAATCTTTGCATAAAAGGCTTAAAAGCCTGGCAGGTGATCCTTATATAGAAGTTACAACTGTCTCACTTGTGGGTTATCTTTTAGGCGAAAAGATACAGCACTTGCTTTACAAATGAGCAACCCGAGTTAGATTCTAAGTGTCGGGGGAAGGGAAATTTTTCATGTACATGTATTATAATCATTATGGCAAAGTGATTCTTCATCTCTATAATAATTACCTTCCAGCTGCCAAGCGATCAAAATCATTATTTTTCCACTGAAACTGAAAAAAGGGAAAAAATTTACAAAAATAATGCCACTGTTATGTTTAACCATTTACATAGAGAAGAGTTGACTAAACACAAACTCATACAAAACATTTATAACTTTTTGCAACATGTTTTTTTTTTTTTTTTTTGAAAGTTTGAAACAAAAACTTCCACCAATTCATGATGTAATGAGAAGTTGTTTACTTTTTTATGTTTGTGTTTCATATATGTACATCACTAATATCACCAAAATAAGTTGATTTACAGTTCATAATATAAATAACGTAAATCGAAGTGTTGTGTATAAAGATTCTGTGGGTCTTAGGAACAGCATGTTTTTGTTATATTAACAGCAAAATTTGGTGACATTTATTTTAGGCTTAAGCACTTCAATTTTACCATCAATTTTACCAAAATTAAACTACAGCTGAATTTCCAAGTTCTATAGTAGAATTTTCATGAAATATTTTAAATAGCTTTGGTAAATTTATTTTTTGTTGGTTTATCGATATAAAAGCTTTAACCTTTATGATTAATCCTTACTGATTTCATTAGTGGTCCTAATATAAGGGCACTGTCCACACATCGTCCAGTTATGACTATATCTGCTCCAAGTTCTAAAGCCCTGGCTATAGGTCCTGCCCTGAAATAATCAATTAAATATACTGTAGATTACTTGTTTATCGCGAGAGATTTATTAACACGTAATTTCGCGAGGACTCTCAGTCACGATTTCAAATATCATGTGAATATTCCCAGGAGAGCAAAAATTATTACGTCAAATTTAAAACATGACGGCAATCGACTATGACCGTCGTAAAAGTATGCCATATTAGATGCAAATTAAAGTAAATCATAAACTTCGCCGTAACTTGCAAGGTTTCATTGAAATTTCTGGTTGAACAGAATTAATAAATGTTTCCTTTCAACGTTTTACAAAAAAAGTCTTGATGAAACTTCACCGTAACTTACAAGGCTCTATTGAATTTTCCCATTAAACACTGTCTGGCAAGGCTGAATTAAAAATTTCTTTCAACTGTTTAAAATGACTATGGAACATTAAAAAACGACCAACAAAACAAGTACCCTAAAGAAAGGTAGATATTATATAGCCGCCACGAAGTGGACGCGAAATTAAATAGGAACCTGGATAGTGGATGCTAATACACATATTCGCGAAATAAAGCTTAGATGTAAGTACGCGAAATTTGATACTCGCGATATTAAAGAAACCTTAGTTAGCATGCCATTGCAGTAGCTCAGTTGGTAGAGTACTCGCTCTGTAAGTGGCAGGTCGGGTTCGACCTCAACCAGGTCTGACCCAAGACTTGAAAGTGGGTAGTGGCTGTTTTTTCGCCAAGCACTTGGCATTACAAAATGAAAGTCACACTTCTTTTGGATGGGAACTTAAAATTAACGAGGTCCCATGTCATGGTAGGTGTGGCACAATAAAGAGCCCTGCTGTATAATGCCATTATTGCAACACACAGGCAAAATGTATGTACCTTCGTCTATAGCTGGTGAAGTCTTGATATAAGTGAAATATTCTTGATTTGGACATTAAACACCAATGCTCAACTTATCATAGTTAGTGGTAGGAAACTTTGAAGCTTTTGATCTTCTAAAATCATCTTTCCCACGGATTTTTTCCCTGCAAATGTTTCTACTTACACAGTATGTAATCAATATTGTGTGTTTGTGTGTGTGCGTGTGTGCTTACATGCATGTGTGTGTGTGTGTGCTTACATGCATGTGCGTGTGTGTGGTGTGTGTGTGTGTGTGTGTGTGTGTGTGCTTGTGTGTGTGCATGCATGCTTGATGTCATTATGAGACTCGAACCTACCCCAAGTAAGCATTCATACTGTGAATTGATGATGGAAACTTTTTACCACTGTCCATTTCTCGTAATCCTGCATTTTCTAGACCAGATAACTGAAAATCAAGTCAAAGATGTTTTAACGTACTTCAACAACACTACACAGCTAAATTTTATGCCATTTCAAAAGTGTCCCCCAAATGATCCCCCAACTGGAAAATCCCAACCATGTGTATATCTACTCCATCCAAAGATCATGTCTATGAAGTTTCATTGGGGGAAGAAATGGGGTAAACACTATATGTCCCCTCATTGTGTTTAGGGGACAAAAATAAATAAAATAAAATAAAATAAAAATAAAAATAAAATAAATAAAATAAAAACATGCTAATAACATTTGAGAAAATATTTCTTCATATTTTATATTCATTTCTTTAAATAAGAGTCAAGTCACACTGACCTATTTTACTACTGTATATCACTTATTTTTCGCAAGTTGAAAATTACGCGTCAAGACCATCTTGGCCTTATTCGCGGATATTTGAATTTGTGTTTCGAGTCTTATGGAATACAACATATGTATGTCAACATAGAAATATCTGTGTGCTGGAAATATTCGTGTGATATTTGAATTCGCAAACGAGATTAGTCGTGAATTTACGCGAAAATAAATCTCTCGCGAAATAAAAGTGATCTACAGTATTTATTCAGAAATGTATTCGGTAAATAGAATAAGTGACATCATTAATTCAAGTTACAGATATCAAACAAAAATATGCCCATCACTATGTGAGCAGGGGGGGGGGAAATATGTAAAGAGTATGATAAAATATTAATAATAGGGAGGATATACAAGTTGCGGCAATTTTGAATTTTTCAATCTAGAAAAAACTTACACAGCATCCTCAAGTCATTAGTAACAGACTTGGAAAGTTTCAAAATATTTGCTTAAAAACTGTTTAAGTAGTTAGATGCACAAGCAAAAGGTTAACAGACAGACAGACAGAAGAACAGTATACCATAATACGTCCCATCAACATGGTCAATTGACAGGCATATAAAAATGGAATCATTATTTTCCTTTTCATTTCTTTGTCAATGAATTAGTGATAGTACTAATTCTAATTTTTGATGTAACTAATTCAAATTAGTGATATCAGTAAGAAAGGTAAATTAGTGATACCAAAAAATACTGTATACTGTAAAGAATATATTCGCAGGTAAAAATTTTGTGATATCTGAAATCAGACTTTCCCTGTGGGTGTAATTTTCGCACAACAACTGAAAGTTGAATTATATTTTTGCGAGCCCACTGCTACACTACAACATGCAGTAGTCAAAATAGGGTAAAATTTTCACACTAATTTACTCAGTGTGAATTAAGCCACCTTATGCATAATCCACACCTGAACATGAATAGGAGAGTCAAGCTGAAAAGTCCTTTTTGAAACACAAACATGCTTGAGATTGTATCATTTTTCATGGTATTTGTCCTGTCTACCAGAAGCAAAAGGTTTAACACTCTTTTTGCAACTTCTGTCATCCATCTTTTTAGGTTGGCCAATTTAAGGAGGGTTTTAACTGATCCAGTTAGTAGGATATGGTTGGTTGGTTGAATCTTGCTTAACGTCGCATCAGCAATTTTTCAGCTATTCGTGACAAGAACTATCTTATTTATCTCTATGGATTAATCTATGAACAATTTTATGTATACATGTGAAGTGTGAGTGTGTTGTATGGTCTGCCTTGTACTAGTGTGCACTCAGGGCGACTTTAACGTGGTAGCTCACTGTCAATATGCTGCAGACAAGCATATCACTCCCCCAGTCCATTTTACTGAGTAAAGGCCAATGGCAAGAAAAATTCACTTTCCCACATGTGGTCTGAGCAGGACTCGACTCACAGCGGTGAGAGACCCTGGATTGGAAGACTGACGTCTTATCCATTAGGCCATCGCGGCCTCTGTCTAGTCAGTAGGAGGTTTAATCCCCATCATACTGCAAATCTCCAAATTGTTTCAATCCTCCTCTAAATAATTCAACAATAATCTTTATTCTCTTTGATGATAGCTCCAGTTGTTGCCATGGTAAACAAATGGCATTTATTTATAAAAGCAGAATCAAACATGGCTAAAAATTTATTCACGATTGTCATCCACCTGTGTATGACAATACCTGATACATAAGGTCATCCCCTGTTACCACGGCAATTGTCACCCACCTGTGCATGACAACTGTCTGGGTATATCTTGATATTCATATACACACCTGATCCATAAGGTCATCCCCTGTTACCACGGAGATTGTTACCTATCTGTGTATGACAACTGTCTGGGTATATCTTCAATTTAAATACACACCTGATCCATAAGGTCATCCCCTGTTACCACGGCGATCTTCATTTCTACATCAGCTTTCTGACAGACTTCCTGAAGGGCTGCTGCACAAGACATAGGATTTACACCACCTGCATTACTCACTACACGGATACCTGTAATATATCAGTGATAGTACTCACAACACGGATACCTGTAACATATCAGTGATAGTACTCACAACACGGATACCTGTAACATCAGTGATAGTACTCACAACACGGATACCTGTAACATATCAGTAATAGTACTCACTACACGGATACCTGTAACATATCAGTGATAGTACTCACAACAGGGATACCTGTGATATTTCAGTAATAGTACTCACTACACGGATACCTGTAACATATCAGTGATAGTACTCACAACAGGGATACCTGTGATATTTCAGTGATAGTACTCACTACACGGATACCTGTAACATATCAGTGATAGTACTCACAACACGGATACCTGTAACATATCAGTGATAGTACTCACAACATGGATACCTGTAACATATCAGTGATAGTACTCACAACATGGATACCTGTAACATATCAGTGATAGTACTCACAACACGGATACCTGTAACATATCAGTGATAGTACTCACAACATGGATACCTGTAACATATCAGTGATAGTACTCACAACACGGATACCTGTAATCTATGTTGGATAAGCTGTTTCTAGTCAGATGAAGTTTGCCAGCATACTGCATGATCAATACCCCTTAACATTTGTGTGGAACATTTTGGAAAATGTTTACCAAGAAATTTCCAGGAGTTACGGTATGTCATTTTTACAGGAAAATGTGAACTGAAGCAATTCCATCTCCAATGAAAATAACTTTTTCAGAGAAATGTTATGGGCTATCACATGTCACACTTGTTGAAAGAACACACATTACCTTTTTTCAATCTTGATCAGACCCTGGCCAGGGTTCAAACCCATGACTTCCCACATTTGAAGCAAACCTCTAACAACTGAGCTACTGTACGTGTGTGATGTGGTGTGTGAGTTTTTAAGTGTTTCTCATGTGTGTGATTATGATCAAAACTTTATATAAATGCTAGCACCAGGGTTCATACATCCAGGGCCAATTAAAATTGAATGATTTTTCCATGACTTTCACGAACATTTTTGCCATTTTCCAGGACACAATTACATCTATTTACCTATGACTGAAAGCGATCCACTGTAAGCCATTTTTAATTAAATATGCACTTTCGTACAAGTGGCATGATAAATCATGTGTTTTTAATATAAAAGTCAAATAAGGCGAAAGTTTACATTCAAGAGGATCTAACCTGGCACTCTTGGTTGAAAAGTGAGCCTTCTATCACAAGGTTAAAAGATCTGGACAGAAAAGTCTGACAATAAATTACTCTGTTATATCTTCTATATAAAACACAACACCATGACTACCTCAGCAAAATGTTATGTTTTACCTTTCTTTTTAATATCTTTTATAAATGGAGCAATACTGATCTGTACAAAGTCTGGAGCGTAACCTAAATTCTGAAATAAAACAAACGTACAGTGAAACTAATGAAATATACATTTTTTCATATGATTTCCATTTGTAACAAATATTAAAATTTTAATACTGACTCAAAAAGCCTAAAAATGACCAAATCAATTTCACTTACCGGTACATCGAGATATCACCTGCACTTGCAATGGTTGTTGAGCGAATACAGTCAAACCTGTCTATAAAAGCCACCCAGAGGAACCAATAAAAGTGGCCTTTATCGAGAGATGGTCCTTATATACAGTTTCAAAAAATATGAATAAAGAACAATTGAGATAAAAGTTTACTGGCCTTTATAAGCAGGTGGCCCTTATATAGAGGTGGCCTTTAACAAAGGTTTGACTGCATATGTTCAGATGCCCTAGTAATTCATTCACTTAGATTGAGCAGTTGAGAATTGGAATGGGAGAAGTGGGAAAGGGGAAGTGGGAATAGAGAGAAAGGGGGAACTAGAAGAAAGAAGAGGGAATGATTAGAAAAGACTTTTTTTTACTAATTCATAAAGCTACAAAAAGATTTTTCAGTGATCTTTCAAAGATTTTCAGGGAAAAAATGCACCTTATTTGCATAATCCATGAAAATTAAATCAATGAAAATAAATAAAGCTGTTTTGACTCTGATAAGGTAACTGTGTATGCCTTGTTAAAATTATTTACCAGTAGTCAAAAAGAATCACAAATAATCACTGCTTTTGTAAACATGTACTCATTTTTTTAAATTAAAGGTATTTTAAATTTTCATATTTTATTTTTATGTGGTGTGTATGATCCACTGAGATATTTTAGCAATACTGAGACTTTCTAACATCAAAATATGAAATATAAACATTAAAATCTCATTCAAATTAATGACTGACATGTACCGTAAATACATATAATATGCATATTTTTGTGTAATTTCAGCCTTTTGATGAAATTTCTTTTTTTTCTTTATCATTTCCCTAATTTCTATAATGATGCAATTAAAAAAAAGAAAAAGGTATAATCACATGTATATTAAACTAATTAAATTAATCAGAAACTTGCTGAATTACCAGCAATCAAAAATATGATTTTTATTATTTCTTAATTTAATTGACTAACCAAAACTATAAACTGTATTATTACAAAAAGCTAGTGTAATGTTATTATTGATTTTCTCATATTTGTTACCATGGCAACAGTCCCTGTTAAATGCATACGACATGATTTATACTGCTTTATTTATGCAGTTTCAAATGTTTGCCAATTGATGTATTTTTGTAAAATTTGTTTTATTTCACCGTCCAGAATCCTGAGGAAGTTTAACTCATGATGAAAACTGTATTTCGTGTTGGTTTTATTTTTTGTGGAAACAAGCTCAATCACAAATACAGTAAAACCTGTCTATAAAGGTCACCCAAGGAAATCAGTTAAAGTGGCCTTTATATACAGGCTCAAATCATATGAATAAAGAACAGTTGGGGTACAATTCTACTGGCAGGTGGACCTTATATAGAGGTTGTTTTTAAGGCAGGTTGGACTGTATAGCAAACACAAGTTGTAACTGAAATGGAATACCATTTAGTTTTTCGCTTAAACAATATTTATACATCATTAAATACAAATAACACAAATCAAAACAAACTGTAAACTGGATTCAGGAACAAGCGCTAGCTTATTTATACCTGTCTCCAGAACAACTGTACAACATCAGGGATTTATCAAGGGCCTATTTAGGGCCGAAATTCGGCCCCATTCCCAATGGAAAAACATTGATTTTTTTCCAAAATGGGCTGAAAAAATTCCCAATTAGAAAATCGTACCAGATACATAGCTGAAGTCTGGTCATAAATGTGGCTTCAATCAACTCAATACACTAAATGCATTAGATTTAATCATTAATGGCATCAAAAATGATGTCAAAGTTTTCCCAAAATGAGCAAAAAGTTAATAGTTTTTCCTAGTTTTTCCCAATTTTTAGTTTAGGGTCTTTTCCCAAAAGACCCTGATAAATCCCTGAACATAATGTAAAACAATCTTTATTGTCAACTGCCAACCCAATTCAATAAGACCCTATTACACTTTGGGTTTACAGTAGAACAATAAAGGTTGTTCTACAGTAATTCAGAATATAATGGCCGTAACTAGGAAAAACAGAAGTTATAAGTAAGTAGGTTAATTATTAAATTAAATGTCATTTCAAAAGCATCACATCTCAACTCCATCTTTTCCCATTCATGTGCATGATCAGAATTTGAATATTCAATGGCACATCTTCTTTACCTTCTGTGAAGTTTCATAAAGATCTGCCTTTATTCAGTAGTAATTTTAAGCAAACAAAGTCACTGCTATGTAAATCATATTTGATGCCAAACATTGGCGTTAAGATGGAAGAAAAAAATATTGTTTCTGTGAAGTTTCATAAAGATCTGCCTTTATTCGGTAGTAATTTTAAGCAAACAAGGTCACTGTTATGTAAATGAGATTTGAAGCCAAACATTGGCATTAAAGTTGAAGAAAAATAACCTTTTAAAGGTTTATCCTTGTAGAATAGGAAACTCTAATCTTTAGCAAACCTTGTCTCTGACTGAAATGTTCAAACCCTGAATGAGATTTCCCTATGTTACATGGATACACAAAATGGATTCTTATAATTTATATACTCACACTTTTCTTATGTTTAGCAGCTGTAAGAAGTGACATGGTAATCTCTGACAGGTAGTCAAATACCAGGTAATCTATGTTAGATCCATATATCAACTGTGGAGCTATAATTAATAAAATTAGAACTGTCAGTGAAGATGATTGATACCCCTCATAGAGTTTGTCGTGGAAACCTTTGACCTATGCACCTTAATTTGGTGTGTGACACAGTCTTATGTTGGTTTACGTTTGTTCCAAATTTGATCAAAATCCATCAAAAGACTTGAAAGATATGGACCAAACATGATATTGAGACAGATATTAGACAGAGTGATGTCTATAAACCTCAAAATCTTTGGGGGGGGGGGGGGGGGGGGGGGGGGGGGGGGGTATAATAAAATAAACATAAAGACATTATAAATATTCACTATTCCCTTACAGGTTGGACCAACTCGACAGATTTATTCGTTTTTGGCGGACGGATTGTACTATAAAAATGGATAAATGGACAGGTAAAATGACAATATCAAATTACACGGATTTTTTCCCATTTGACTTCTTTTTAAATTAAAGGAACTAATAATTGAGGACTTTTCCACACTTTTCCTAGATTTCCACAAGTTTAAAATTTGCTATTAGTAGAAACAAAATATGTGAAATAAAGCAGGGCCCAACAAATGCAGACAAGGTCATTCGGCGGTAAAAATCACGCTAAAAAAAAAAAAAAAAAAAAAAAAAAACTAGAGGCTCCCAGGAGCCTGTATAGCTCACCTAGGTAGAGTTGTTGCAGAATGAAAATCAACAGATTGTCTAATGTTTAAATAAATGCTTGAAATTTATACACAATATCTATTTCTATCACAAAATTTCAATATTATTTTCTTTCAAAACTGAACCATATTCAAAATTTTGAGACAATACATACCAAGTATCATCGACTTTTCATGTATAATACCTGAGAAATTTACCTTATCCAAAAACTGGTCAATGGACCATGGAATTAAGGTCAAGGACAAAAGCCATAAGGCAGTCTGACTGATATACTATGGTGGCCACCTTGGATTACGTGCGAACATGTCGGACACCATATTTCAGGTAGACCACACAAGGACTATTGTCACAAAGTTTGGTTGCGATTGGCCATGTGGTTTCACAGGAGTTGATTTTTAAATGCAGATGTTATTTTAAAATACCAAATGTAGAGACCCAATGACTATTGTGGCCGAGTTTGGTTCCAATTGACTCAGTAGTTTCAGAGAAAAACATGTTTGAACGTATTTTCCCGTAGGGTCCAATGTTAAAATATGTTCTCCACTGACGGCCATCTTGGATTTTGTGTGGCCCTTAAAAACACCAATGCTGTAGGGGGTCATCCAAAGACTATTGTGTCCAAGTTTAGTTCCAATTGGCTTAGGGGTTTTAGAGAAAAGATCTTTAAAATTGTTCCCATAGGGTCCAATGTTAACCTATGTTTCCCATTGGCAGCTATCTTAGATTAGGTGCAGACTTAAAAAAACACCCCCCAAAGACTATTGTGGCGAAGTTTGGTTCCCATTGGCTTAGGGTTTTAGAGAAAAAGATCTTTGAAATTGTTCCCATAGGGTCCAATGTTAACCTATGTTCCCTGTTGGCAGCCATCTTGGATCAGGTGCAGACTTAAACAAGAGGCCCATGGGCCTTAACGCTCACCTGAGGAAGAGTACATATCTTATGCAGAGGTTCAATGGCCAATGACATTAATAAAAGAGAATATCAAAATTTTCAGCAGTAAGAGCTAACAATATGCAAGTATTTTTGCAAATTAATTATAATAATTATTATATAAGTATGCTATATATAACATATTTAAAGTCTAGCTACAATATATTATTTAGAAACAGCTAAAACATCTGTATATTAAAATGTGCATTAGGCCAATACCTACAATATTCCAATATACATGCCTATACAAAGAGTTTATAGTTTTTTAGATAATTAACCATTTAAGTATATGTTTGCATCTATGACCTTGACCTTTGAACCTATGACCTTCATTCATATATCAAAATGATTGTTGTGCAAATGCCTACAATATTCCAATATACATGCCTATACAAAGAGTTTATAGTTTTTTAGATAATTAACCATTTAAGTATCTATTTGCATCTATGACCTTGACCTTTGAACCTATGACCTTCATTCATATATCAAAATGATCGATAGGCCAATACCTACAATATTCTAATATACATGCCTATACAAAATGTTTATAGTTTTTGAGATAATTAACCATTTAAGTATTAGTTTGCATCTATGACCTTGACCTTTGAACCTATGAACTTCATTCATATATCAAAATGAGCGTTGTGCAAATGACTACAATATTCTAATATACATGCCTATACAAAAAGTTTATAGTTTTTGAGATAATAAACCATTTAAGTATTCGTTCAATTCTATGACCTTGACCTTTGAACCTATGACCTTCATTCATATATCAAAATGATCATTAGGCCAATACCTACAATATTCCAATATACATGCCTATACAAAAAGTTTATAGTATTTGAGATAATTAACCATTTAAGTATTCGTTCGCGTCTTTGACCTTGACCTTTGAACCTATGACCTTCATTCATATATCAAAATGATCGTTAGGCCAATACCTACAATATTCCAATATACATGCCTATACAAAAAGTTTATAGTTTTTGAGATAATTAACCATTTCAGTACTTGTTTACATCTGTGACCTTGACCTTTGAACCCATGACCTTTATTCATATATCAAAATGACCATTGTGCCATTGCCTACAATATTCTGATATACATGCCTATACAAAAAATTCATAGTTTTGCAGATAATTAACTATTTTGGTATTCTTGGACATCTATGAACTTGACCTTTGAACCCATGACCCTGATCTATGTATCAAAATGATCGTCATGTCAATACCTACAAATAACTCAAAATCCTAAGCCATTATCACAAGAAATGTTAAATAAATAGCATTTTTTATCAAAGGTCAAAAACTGGGACATGACCTTGACCTTCGACCTTTACATCAATTGGAAGAAAATTGCAAGACAAGATCAACAGTGAAAACTCCATACAATTATCTTCAGCCGTTATGAAGTTATAACAATAAATGTTTCATTTTAAAAATTACATAATTTTACGCAAAAAACGCATAACCTATTTTTCGTCTAATTTTCATGAAAAACACAATTTTAATGTTCCCAGGTATGCTGAATCCAAATATTCAATCAAAATTTGCCTGCACCTTTTGGTTTCAGAGAAGAAGATTTTTTTGTCTTTTTGCTATTTTTAGTAACAGCGGCCATCTTGTTGGGCGTGGCCAAACCCCGAACACAATTTTGAAAGGCTGTTACCTAGGCATGATAATCACCAAGTTTCATCAAATATGGCCCAGTAGTTTTGGAGGAGAAGATTAAAATGTAAAGTTTACACACGACGCACGACGGACGACGGACGGTGATAGATTGCAATAGCTCATCTGAGCCTTTGGCTCAGGTGAGCTAAAAAACACGGGTTTCAGAAGGTACCATCTAAGTTTGTTTCCAATTGGCTCAGTAGTTTCAGAGAAAAATATCTTTGAACGTATTTTCCCATAAGGTCCAATGTTAAAATATGTTCTCCGCTGGCGGCCATCTTGGATTTGGTGCGGCCCTCAAAAACCCCAATGTTGAAGGGGGCCATTCAAAGACTATTGTGGCCAAGTTTGTTTCCAATTGGCTCAGTAGTTTCAGAGAAAAATATCTTTGAACGTATTTTCCCATAAGGTCCAATGTTAAAATATGTTCTCCGCTGGTGGCCATCTTGGATTTGGTGCGGCCCTCAAAAACCCCAATGTTGAAGGGGGCCATTCAAAGACTATTGTGGCCAAGTTTGTTTCCAATTGGCTCAGTAGTTTCAGAGAAAAATATCTTTGAACGTATTTTCCCATAAGGTCCAATGTTAAAATATGTTCTCCGCTGGCGGCCATCTTGGATTTGGTGCGGCCCTCAAAAACCCCAATGTTGAAGGGGGCCATTCAAAGACTATTGTGGTCAAGTTTGGTTCCCATTGGCTAAAGGGTTTTAGAGAAAAAAGATCTTTGATATTGTTCCCATAGGGTCCAATGTTAACCTATGTTCCCTGTTGGCGGCCATCTTGGATCAGGTTCAGACTTAAAAAACACCGGTTTCAGAAGGTACCATCTAAGGACTACTGTGACCAAGTTTGGTTCCAATTGGCTTAGTAGTTTCAGAGAAAAATATCTTTGAACGTATTTTCCCATAAGGTCCAATGTTAAAATATGTTCTCCGCTGGCGACCATCTTGGATTTGGTGCGGCCCTCAAAAACCCAAATGTTGAAGAGGGCCAATCAAAGACTATTGTGGCCAAGTTTGGTTCCCATTGGCTAAAGGGTTTTAGAGAAAAAGATCTTTGATGTTGTTCCCATAGGGTCCAATGTTAACCTATGTTCCCCGCTGGCCACCATCTTGGATTAGGTGCAGACTTAAAAAAACCGGTTTCAGAAGGTACCATCTAAGGACTTCTATGACCAAGTTTGGTTCCAATTGGCTTGGTAGTTCAGAGAAAAATGTCTTTGAACGTATTTTCCCATAAGGTCCAATGTTAAAATATGTTCTCCGCTGGCGGCCATCTTGGATTTGGTGTGGCCCTCAAAAACCCCAATGTTGAAGGGGGCCAATCAAAGACTATTGTGGCCAAGTTTAGTTCCCATTGGCTAAAGGGTTTTAGAGAAAAAGATCTTTGATATTGTTCCCATAGGGTCCAATGTTAACCTATTTTCCCCGCTGGTGGCCATCTTGGATCAGGTGCAGACTTAAAAAACACCGGTTTCAGAAGGTACCATCTAAGGACTACTGTGACCAAGTTTGGTTTCAATGGCTTAGTAGTTTCAGAGAAAAATATCTTTGAACGTATTTTCCCATAAGGTCCAATGTTAAAATATGTTCTCCGCTGGCGACCATCTTGGATTTGGTGCGGCCCTCAAAAACCCAAATGTTGAAGAGGGCCAATCAAAGACTATTGTGGCCAAGTTTGGTTCCCATTGGCTAAAGGGTTTTAGAGAAAAAGATCTTTGATGTTGTTCCCATAGGGTCCAATGTTAACCTATGTTCCCCGCTGGCCACCATCTTGGATTAGGTGCAGACTTAAAAAACCGGTTTCAGAAGGTACCATCTAAGGACTTCTATGACCAAGTTTGGTTCCAATTGGCTTGGTAGTTTCAGAGAAAAATGTCTTTGAACGTATTTTCCCATAAGGTCCAATGTTAAAATATGTTCTCCGCTGGCGGCCATCTTGGATTTGGTGTGGCCCTCAAAAACCCCAATGTTGAAGGGGGCCAATCAAAGACTATTGTGGCCAAGTTTAGTTCCCATTGGCTAAAGGGTTTTAGAGAAAAAGATCTTTGATATTGTTCCCATAGGGTCCAATGTTAACCTATTTTCCCCGCTGGTGGCCATCTTGGATCAGGTGCAGACTTAAAAAACACCGGTTTCAGAAGGTACCATCTAAGGACTACTGTGACCAAGTTTGGTTCCAATTGGCTTAGTAGTTTCAGAGAAAAATATTTTTGAACGTATTTTCCCATAAGGTCCAATGTTAAAATATGTTCTCCGCTGACAGCCATCTTGGATTTGGTGTGGCCCTCAAAAACCACAATGTTGTAGGGGGCCATCCAAAAACTATTGTGGCCAATTTTGGTTCCCATTGGCTAAAGGGTTTTAGAGAAAAAGATATTTGATATTGTTCCCATAGGGTCCAATGTAAACCTATGTTCCCCGCTGCCCGCCATCTTGGATTAGTGGAGACTTAAAAAAGCACTGGTTTCAGAAGGTACCATCTAAGGACTACTGTGACCAAGTTTGGTTCCAATTGGCTCAGTAGTTTCAGAGAAAAATATCTTTAAACATATTTTCCCATAGGGTCCAATGTTAATATATGGTCCTCGCTGGCGGCCATCTTGGATTAGGTGCGGACATGTCGGACATAATTTTTAAAGTAGACCACCCAAGGACTATTGTGACAAAGTTTGGTTGCAAATGGCCTAGCGGTTTCTGAGGAGTTGATCTTTAAGGACGGACGGACGACGGACGATGACGACGACGACGGACGCAAAGTGATGGCAAAAGCTCACATGGCCTTTTAGGCCAGGTGAGCTAAAAACTTCATTCATATCCATACCCCCCCCCCCCCCCCCCCCCCCCCCCCCATTCTTATAATGGTTTATAGGGCTTTTTGGTGGAGCTTACATTTCGTCTGGAATGTTACACAGCAAAAATCTACTTTCAGATGCTTCCTTTCTTTTTTATTTTATTTATGAAAAACTTTATTCATCCAAACAGTCACCACAAAGTCGGGAAAGACTACAGCCATGTGCTTTGTTTACTTTCTGTCACTATCATGATTATGTCCCTTTAATACATGTTATTCAAAGAGTGGGTAACGAACGACTATTTGTCGGGTTAAAGTAAAAAATATGGATGTCACATGTTTACTGCTTACATGGTCTTAATCATTAAAATCTGCGTTTATTTAGAAGAATATTAAAGAGATCATTATTTTATTATTGTCATACAGCCTTCCTATGAATAAGGAATATATAATAAGGTAATTTTGTTCATCTGCCTTGTGCAATCCACATCATTTGCCTACAGTACAGAACAGATGGAGATTTTCTTTTTGGTGCCGAATATTCAAATAAGATTCGAATAACAGTTCAGCTCTCTTGTTTCACCCCGCTGTTTGAATCACCTCCATAAACCATGAAACAAGGCATAAATAAAACTGAGGCCTCATAAGGTCATTTGTTTACACGGTTTGTTGAACCCACGTGGTCTCAGTAATTAAGTGATTAGAGGATTAATTCTTGTGTTGATTAGACACAGTCAATGATTACTTAATTATCACACCGATTGTACACCTGTGGGACATGTGGCTTCATCTTAAAATCTTGTGTGATTTCTTGATCGTGAACTAATCTTAATTGACAAGACAAAATTTAGTAGGTTTATCGGGGAAAAAACCAAATGACTGAATTTCAATTCGGCGGTTTTTTTTGCCAATTCGGTGATTTTTAGCCGATTTTGGTGATTTGTGGGGCCCTGAAATAAAGTCCTTTTTCAATTTTTTTTCTTTGAAATTTGAATACATTGTTAGAAATTAAAAGGCATATATATTTTCAATATGTCAAGTGATCAACTACGTATCATGTAAATGTGTTTATAAAACCATTACATTCAAATGTTGATTTCAGCAGTGACCAACTGTAGAATTGACCACTGCAGTAGCTCAGTTGGTAGAGTGCTCTCTCTGTAAGTGAGAGGCTGTGGGTTTGGGCCCCGGCCGAGTCTGAACCAAGACTTATAAGTGGGTAGTGACTGTTCTTTCTCCAAGCACTCGGCATTACGAAATAAATGCCACGGTTCTTTCAGATGGGAACTTAAAACTACCGAGGTCCTGTGTCACGGTGGCCTAGGCACGATAAAGAACCCTGCTGTATAATGCCATCAGCCCAACGCACAGTCAAAATTTCTGCACCTTTACCTATAGCTGGCGAGATTTCAATATAAGTGAAATATTCTTGACTGGGATGTTAAACACCATTACTCAACTCAACTCAACTGTAGAATTGGATTATATTTGGGCGTTTTTCTGTATCAGAATATTAAGATATTTAAAACTCATTCCCGTAAAAAAATTGGAGCATATCTGTATGATTTCACCTCTAATTGCAATTCCCAGTTTTATAACATTTTTATCATTTGTAAGTAAAACCTACATTGGACCCTATGGGAACAATTTCAAAGATCTTTTCTCTAAAACCCTAAGCCAATGGGAACCAAACTTAGCCACAATAGTCTTTGGGGGGTGTTTTTTTAAGTCTGCACCTAATCTAAGATAGCTGCCAATGGGAAACATAGGTTAACATTGGACCCTATGGGAACAATTTTAAAGATCTTTTTCTCTAAAAGACATACTGTCAGGGCTCAAAGTTGCAACTAAATAAGGCACCATGGTAACAAATTTTTCCATTGGGGATAAAATTTTACTCATAAGTCGCCAATTTGCTTTTTCAGAAGTTCAAAGTTCTTGATCATGGCAGATTCTGTTATTCTATTTGTGTTTTACATATTGACAAGTTTTTACAAGTGTTTTCAGCGCTCCTTGTCCGGCTCGTGACTATATAGAGAGAATATGTCTATATATGAAACGTCAAAAGTGTGCCGAATAGAACAGTAATCATGGATGGAAGTGGCTGTCAATGTGTATTGATTGCTTTTCAAGGCAATAATAAATGTTTGATATTCTACAGTGTACAATATGTTTTTAGATATTTTTAGGATAAATCACATTAATTTTATTACTGGTGCTTAAATTGCTAAAGTCTCAATTGGTGCCTAAAAGTTTTAATTGGCACCTAAGAGCCAGGCTGGTTCCTGTAGTCACTTTGCGCCCTGACTGTTTGCATTCAACATCCAATTGAAATCAGAAATAATAGTCTGCACAAATGAAATATGTATTAAATACATAGTCTTTATTCATGGAGACTGTTTTTATATTCTTTCTTATAAAATATTGATTATTGCTGCCTATAACTTGATTAGCTGCAGCATTTAAAAGTGAAAGTTGTAGGTGTTCAAAGGGTGCTCTCAAACTAAAGGGATTTACAAAGAAAACAAGTACCTGCAACAGCTGTGTCGCCCCAAAATCCTGATGCACAGCCGATTTTGACAGTTTTTTACCAGGCAGCACCTGAGAGATCTTCTTATTATGTCTTATATGATTGAATCCATTTATCGTCGTCAGACGGGTGGCAAACTGTGACAGTTTCCCGAGGCGAAGTGAAACTAAGGCTGCCATACTTACTCCCAATCGGAAGTCTAAAGCAGCGCATGCCCAGACAGTCACATGATCATTATCCGTCAATATTGCAAAGATGGAGGACAAAATAGGAAACTGGAAGACGTAGACAATAATTTTCATAAATTAGGATATTCGTCACAGAACCAGATGTTTGCATTTTAATCTGTCCAACTTAAGTTTGCTACATTAATAAGCATGGCCACTGTAGGAGAAACCGTTTATGGGACCACGGAAGAGGGTCATGTTATGTCAGAAAAAGTCTCTTCCTTGGCCACAAATGTTTACAAGGAATTTGAACGAATGATAAAAAAGTATGACGAAGATGTGGTGAAAGAACTGATGCCTCTAACTGTTGGCCTTCTGGAAGGTTTAGATCAGGCTCTATCAGAAAAACAGGAAGCCGAGGTGGAGCTAGAATTACTGAGAGATGATAATGAGCAGTTGTTAACCCAGTATGAAAGAGAAAAACAACTGAGGAAGGCCTCGGAACAGGTATTATACCAGTAAACGAAATTAAATGTCTTTTGTAATAAGGCTGTGAAATCATTTAACAAGATAGCTTAATCTGGTTGCTGTACAGTTGGCATAGCCGATGGCTAACGGGAGGGGGTAATTAACAGTAATTTTGTTGTTTTTGTTTGACCTCTTACTTTTACATTCTAGATTATATGTGTAGCGGTCTGCGTAGCTCAGTGGTAGAGCACTCGCCTATAGTGCGGGAGTTCCAGGGTTCGATCTCCGGCCCAATTCTGTATTTTTTCTCTTTCCTGTTACATATGAACAGTCCCCCAGAATAACCAGATCAGCATATAATTATTGTTGTTGTTGTTGTTATCCTAATTCTCCTTCTTCGCGAGAAAATGGACTCTATGGAATTTGGAATAACACTATGGGTTTAAAGTTCCACTATGGAGAGATTTACACTTTGTACTTTTGTAGGTAGGCGCTACTGCGATCGAATGAGTACGTTTATATTATATTTAAAATTTTGCTGCTTCGAATAAATGTCTCAAAGGCGTCAGAAATGGCATCTCTTGAACTCGGTGGTATATCCTTACATTCTCCCAGGAGCACCGTCATAGTATAATCTCCGCTTATAGGAAGCGCACCATCTAATTCTCTTTGGATGACGGACATAAGTTCACGTCTGTATTCTTCATATTTTACACATTCTAAAATAATATGTTGGACGGTTTCCCTGTTGTTACCACAATCGCATGTTGGGTTGTCTGTAAGGCCGAGTCTGTTCATGTTATCTTTAAGTCTGTTGTGGACAGATATAAGTCTGAGTCTGGCATACTCTAAGTCTCTTTCACACTTCTTTTTCGTTATTATGCCAATATTTGGTATGAGGTCATGATAAAATTGGTTAGCATTTTCTAGGTCCCACTGTCTCTGCCATTTTTCTTTAATGTGGTCTTTTATACAGATTTTTATGTCCGAATATGGTACAAACAGCTCCACAATTTCGGTGTTTGCAGCTTCAGTTGCTGCTTCTTTTGCAGCTAAATCCACTTTTTCATTGGCATTAATACCTGCATGTCCAGCTATCCATGAAATATTGAGTCTGATATTCCTTTTTTTCAGGTTATTAATTGAATAGTAAATATCATTGGTAAGATGAGTGAAACAACTTTGGTCATTTGTAGATAAAATTGTAGAGATAACACTTTGGCAATCACTAAAAATATGGACAGATTTACACTGGTTTAAGGTACTGTAGGTTAGTACATAGTTGAATGCTAACTTCAGAGCATATAGCTCACCATGGTAGCTAGTGCTGTAATTTGAGACTGGTTCTTTAATTAGAACAGGATCAAAATTTAATCCTTTGGTATAAATTAGGGCTGCTGCACCAACTGGACCTGGGTTTCCTAAAGCAGACCCGTCTGTAAAGATAATCATAGTATCAGGATCTAGTTGTAATAAAAATTCCTGTGTGATGGTCGTAGCTTTCTGTATTTGTTCAGCCGTTCTGTCTTTACTATTACCAAGATTCTCAGTTGTTAAAAGAATATTTTTAACTGGTTCACTGGTGAATGTATCTAAATTATAAGATGATTCTTCTTCGATGTTATTAATGTTTGCCTTCTTTGAGAAGTCTGCATTGGCCATATTAAAGTGGTGAATTGGAGTGATAATTTTATGTTCCATAAATTGTGTACATGCTAGGAGTTGTTCCATCTTTGCACGAATTGGATTATCAAGTGGTTTTCTCTTGATTCTGGCTAATTCTTGCAGCATGATTTCCTCATATCTTAGACGAATAGGCTGAATTCCACTGTGTGCTTCTAACAAAGAAGTTGGAGTAGATGTAAAACCTCCTGTGATTTTTAACAGAGCTGCTCGATGAACGGTCTCTAACTTCTTTAGTGAATCATTCTGTATGGAGCACCAGACTGGGTAGGCATATTCAAGAGTACTACGTATACATGTATTATATAACAATCTACCAATGGATAGATTTACTCCATTTATGTTGTTGAAAAAACAGCTGATTTTATAAATAGCAGAAAAACATTTCCTACATGTATTTTCAACATGTTCTTTGTATGTTAAATTTTCATCTAGTATAACTCCTAAACATCGTTTAGATTGGACTTGTTTCAGCAGAGTGTTGTTAAGTTTGATATTAACATCTTTGTGTCCTTTTTTAGTGAAGCAAATAAAGTCAGTCTTTGAGCAGTTTATATTAAGTCTCCACTTTCTCGTCCAATTATTCAGAAAGGCAAGGTCTTTTTCCATCAGATTTACTGCTGTAGATAAGTCAGCACTGGTTATCCAACAGGTGATATCATCTGCGAATGCAATATGCTTTAAAACTTGTGGTTTGAATTCTTTTGTGAACAAGATGAAGAGTATAGGAGATAAAACAGATCCTTGGGGAACTCCATTGTTAGACGCTAACCAGTTTGATGAGTAATTGTTTATAAGACATTTAGAAAATCTATCAGATAAGAAACTATTGATGGTGAGAAGTAATTTTCCATTGATACCAGCTTCATGTAGTTTGAGTATCACAGCATTTCGCCATACTGAATCAAAAGCACCCTCTAGATCAATAAAAGTGGCAATTGTGTCTTCATCTTTTTTGTATCCATCATATATGTCAGAAGTCATATATAACAAAGACTGTGTGATATTTCTATTTTTCCTGTATGCAAACTGAAAGAGGTCCAATTGTTGTGTGGCCTCAAGGTACCAAACTAGTCTTCTAGTAATAATTCTCTCAAAAAGTTTGCCTACTACACTGCACAGGCTTAAGGGTCTATATGATTTTTCAGTATTGTATGTTGATTTGCCAGGTTTCCTGATGAAAATTTATGATCAAGTTTCCAAGTAGAGGGAAAGATTCCAAAGTTTAAGCACTGTTGAAAAAGTATTTTCAAGATTTCTACCATGTTGTTGCCTGAATTTTTAATCATTATAGGTGAGATTTTGTCTGGTCCTGGTGCTGAGTTATAATTCATAAGTTGAATGGCTTCTTTTACTTCTTGTTCCTGGATGTCTGTGTTAAAGATTTCAGCATTATGATTTGATGACGGTTCAATTTTTCCAGCTTCTTCTTTAACAATGTGAATAATTTTATTTTCTACTTCCTCATAGAAGGTTTGATCAAGCTGACTTGTGTCATAATGTGTTCTACGTATATGGGTGTTAATCATGCATTCTGTTATATCTTCATCGCTGAAGGCATATTCATTATTATTAGTTTTGATTGGTAGGATTGTAGATGAATTGGATCCTTTGGTATAAATAATTACCAAAGCACCACTATCAGCACTTGTTCCAATTTATGTTGATAATGTTTGCCAGTGTGGTGCAATGGCACATGTTTAATCGTCTTGGTTGGTAGCTAACTTGGTAAAGGAATTGCACTCGGGTTTGAGTTTGGTCCCCCGCTCAAACCCTGCATTTCTTACCCCCCCCCCCCCTTCCAGTGTGGTTTTCAGAAGTGGTGAACTGGCAATATAATTTTGTGGCCATACAAGGAAATTTGGCAAGCTTTCCGCATGAGAAACAGGCTATTGAAATAAGGAATGTAGTTGGTAGAGCCCTCACCAGTAGTGCTGGTTTGATCACCAGCTTATCCTTGCATTTTCTTCCTCCTTGTTACTTGCGTATAAGGCACAAAACTTATGTTTTGTATATAAATTCAGTGATGAATCAACTATTTTGAGTTGGGGGCCCAGCTCACTTGAAGAGAAGTTGCAATTAGCAATACATAGCAAGATTTAAAAAAAAAAAACCAAAAACAACTTTGGGAGTCCTGACAAATTTCTTTGGGCCATGGGCTACTGGTCCCCTGTTAACCTCAATCCCTGAAATTTACTATTTTTCTGATTTCTAAAGTACTGAATGATTCTGTAATTAATGCTGATCTGCTGGTGTGGTGATTTCTGGTATGATAATAATTATAATATACAGTAGTATTATAAATCTCTCAACAATCATAACTTCAACAGTATCTTGTCTTGCTACTTCATAATTTTGACATTTTGATTGCACAACTGAAATTTCCAAAATTATTTTATAAAATTAGTATACTGATTAGCAAATCAAAATTACCAAATAAAAATATCAAATTAAATTTATTTCAGAAGCGATACAGTATTTAATTTCATGTTGACCTACGGCCAGATTGGCATTACCTAGTTACCCAATTGACACTCTTGTAACAGGTAGGAGAAAAATGCAGGGTCTGACCGGGATCAAACCTGAAACCTCTTATACTATAGACAAGTGCTGTATCAACTGAGTTACCCAGACTGCAGCATTCATTTCCTGTTATTGTTTAGTTTCCTACCGTCCCACTTGGAAAATCATACCCAAAATCAGATGGATTTTTATGTCTACAATATTGCCAGTTTACCACTTTCTAGTGCCACACTGGCCACCAAACTAACAGGAAGATGAGGACTGCCATATTGGATCTTCAAATTGAGAATACATATATGATAGTTGCTGTAATTTTTTCTATTTTTTTTTTTTTATTCAGAAATATCTTGAAATGGAAGATGCTGTTGAAGGAGAAAAGAAAGAATTAACAGATAAGCTTGAAAGTTTGGAATCCATATTGAGAATGTTAGAATTAAAATCCAAAAATTCTGCAGATCATGGTATGTATAGATCAAGATAACCTTAAGAAAAGCTTCCAAATTTTGTGTGTGATTCAATTAAATTATATCACGGTACAAGATATAGTATCATGGTACAAGATATAACAAACACAAGCTCAGTTGAGCTATTGCAATCTATCACCGTCCGTCGTGCATCGTCCGTCGTGTGTAAACTTTACATTTTAATCTTCTCCTCCAAAACTACAGAGCCAGATTTGATGAAACTTGATGATTATCATGCCTAAACAGGCGATTAAACTTGTGTTCGGGGTTTGACCACGCCCAACAATATGGCTGCCGTTACTATAAATAGCCAAAAGCCAAAAGGTGCAGACAAATTTTGATTAGATAATTGGATTCAGGATGCCTAGGACCATTAAAATTGTGTTTTTTATGAAAATTGGATGAAAAATAGGTTACACGTTTTTTGTGTAAAATTATGTAATTTTTAAATTGAGACATATATTGTTATAACTTCATAACGGCTGAAGATATTTGTATAGAGTTTTCACTGTTGATCTTGTCTTGCGATTTTCTTCCAATTGGTGTCAAGGTCAAAGGTCAAGGTCATGTCCCAGTTTTTGACCTTTGATAAAAAATGCTATTTTTTAAACATTTCTGGTGATAATGACATAGAATTTTCAGTTAGTTGTAGGTATTGACATGATCATCATTTTGATACAGAGATCAAGGTCATGGGTTCAAAGGTCAAGGTTACAGATGTACAAATATACCGAAGTAGTTAATTATCTGCAAAACTATGAACTTTTTGTATAGGCATGTATATTAGAATATTGTAGGTAATAGCACAATGGTCATTTTGATATATGAATGAAGGTCATGGGTTTAAAGGTCAAGGTCACAGATGCAAATGAAAACTTAAATGGTTAATTATCTTGAAAACTATTAACTTTTTGTATATGCATGTATATTAGAATATTGTAGGTATGAGCCTAACGACCATTTTGATATATGAATGAAGGTTATGGGTTAAAAGGTCAAGGTCACAGATGCAAATGAATACTGAAATAGTTAATTATCTGCAAAACTATTAACTTTTTGTATAGGCATGTATATTAGGATATTGTAGGTAATGGCACAATGGTCATTTGGATATATGAATGAACAGCATAGGTTCAAAGGTCAAGGTCACAGATACAAACAAGTACTGAAATGAATATTTATCCTTATAACTATAAACTTTTTGTATAGGCATGATGTATATTAGAATATTGGCCTATTTACCATTTTAATATATGAATGAAGCTCATGGGTTCAAAGGTCAAGGTCACAGGTGAGCGTTAAGGCCCATGGGCCTCTTGTATAACATATTTTGATTTAGGTGAGTTAATAATAGCATCTCTGCAGCTATGACTCAACATTTTAATCTCGGTAAAACTTCACCCTTAAGAGTCTTAAGTAAACAAATTAAAGTTAAATTTGCTGACATTGAACAGCCTGTGTGTGTGTATCTGGAACTGACAAAATGTAATTGTTTACTGTGGTAAGTCACAGCAACATTTTACATTCTTGATAAGATTTACATATAAAATTATGATTTTCCACCAATTAATCTACATAGTGAAGTACAAATTTATATCTGTAACATCTTGACTTGAGGATCAGAACGATCTTTCACATTGAAGACTGCTGTGTCACCCTGAGTTTCCAGTTTAATGAAACCCCCAACACGTGATACTGGCATACAAACTTGTCAGGAAAAATAATTTTAGCCGTAATTCTTTATTGAAACCTACAATTATAATGATTAAGCTATTTATCATATTTGAAGTTTAACTGAATTCCCACATTCTTTATATTTTTTATTTTAAGTGATGTGAGAAAAAACTTTTTTCTTATGTTTCTACTCCCTGTTGTCATACCAAGACTTGATTGATGGTCTTTATTTTGTTATTGTACCTTTAATTAAATAAATGAGAACTTTGACCTGAATAATCATCTCTTGATCAATATTTTCTTGGTCAGATTATTTTGCATTTTGTTCTCCTTTGTTTGACAAAAAAAAAGAGAATAAAATAAAAAAAAAATAAAAAACCACCAAGCCACCAACGATAATATCTGACAAAAGGCAATCAGTTTGAAGAAATATCCAGTCTTTATTTCAGTAAAAATGACTCTTGTGAATAATTTTAATTTAATACAATGTCTTGTTTTTGTTTACACATCTTTACACAACTGGAAGAAAAATAATATTGTCGCTATATAAATAGTATGTAACTTTAGGCTTTGAAAATTCACAATTTCTTCTTTCTTGGTATATTTAGTATAGTAAACAAATAATGAATTATAGTATTTTCATGAATATTCAGTATAGAAATGATCTTTAGGAAAAAAGTTATAAATTGAGTTTATTATGAATCATAAGTCTATGATTTTATCTTGGAGAATGGCTTAGGCCTAACAGTTAAAAAGATTGTTTTTGTCTTAACCAGGGGGGGGGGGGGGGGGGGGGGGGGGGGGGCTTTAGAAAGGGTAAAACATCTTTGATATTTATGTTGGTTGAACACATGCTGTAAAGTGAATAACTTCCTGAACTTGGTGTTCCAAGGTACACACTTATTATTGTTGATTTTTTATCTCCTTTTCAGTTTCAAGAATGGAAGAAAAAGAAGTAGAGTTGAAAAAAGAATATACAAAGCTACATGAAAGATACACAGAGGTATATTGTGTCTAGAACACTGGTCACACACACACACCCACCCACCCACCCAGTGTTCAATCCAGATAAGTAGTTGGTGAGGTCATTCTGACACAGACCTTGAGAAAAGAAACTCGTGTTTTCAAATATTGGCTCAAATTAATAACAAATAAATTGATGTATTTATCAAAGCTGCCAATCTGCACTAAGCAAATTGAGTTTCTGCCCAAGTGGAATCTATTTTTTGCTGAGAAAAGTCGGTATGATCTGTAAGCCAACACTTTACACCGCTTGGCCACAGAAACAGTGGAACTTGATATTATACATCTGTAGTAAAAGATATTAAACAGTTAAGTTAGTATAGGCAAACATCATTGACCTGTCCGTTTGACCTTCCATAAGGAATATTCATATAGACGAGTCTAGCCTAATTCCTATACATAGGTAGTAGTAGGATTCACAGTTAATAATGTATACACAAGATAAGTGATTAGTGTTCAAATTGTGTATACAAAATGGACCTGTGTGATTCCTATATATAGATACAGTCGCCAATATTTAAATTAAAGGTCAAACTGACAGGTCAAAGTTGTTTACATACATGTATATTCAGTTAGCACATTGTGTAAATCTATATATATGTATAGCTAAATATGTAGCTATTATGTTTTAGTGAGTTTATGTGCCTCAAATTACAACCAACTAGTGTTTTCCCCTTGGAGAAAATGACTAAAATTTGAACTCTAAAAATTCCCAAACCACAGCTATCACTTACAATAAAATACACAACCAAACTGTTTACACATACATAATACTGATTTCACCCACTAAAATTTTAAAATATTTTTACAATGAAATGTCTTTGAGTTAAGTATCTCATTACAATCATGTCATAATGTAGTTTACTATTTACTGTACTGTGTATTTCAAATTTTCACATTTATCTAGGTTATAAAACAAATTGCAAAGTCTTCCAATCCAAAAGGCAGAACAAATCAAAATAAAATCACTATATATATAGAGAGATATATATAAATGGTTACATGACTTTCAGTAGTTTTACAAAAAGGTTTGAATGTATTTTTAAATATTTTTGACAGTGTTTTATAGAGTTTGCTTTGTTTAATTTTGTAGTTATTTAGAACACATATGGACTATATGGAAAGAACAAAGATCCTTCTAGGAACAGATAGAATAGAATTATCTAACAGTCCTAGATCAAAGTAAGTTATATTGGCTACAGTCATCATATAGAACTTTTTAGAGCACTCATTTTTTGGTTCTTATTAGACCATGCCTGGTGAAATCGGAAGGGTACTATAGATTTTCCCTCGGTCTGTCTTCCCCGACCATCTGTCTCCAAACAAATTTTCAGACGCTTTTCCTTAATTTGTTGTTATATTGAATTCATATCTTCTTTGTACCTTTTATATAGGTTACTTAGAAGTCAGGTTTGACTTAGGCGCAATATTGATTACCTTTGACAGAGTTATGTCCCTTTATACTTTAGACTATAAGATTCCTATTTGATGTGTATCTTTATATAGCTGACTCACATGACAAGTACCCAACAGTCAAGTGTACTATTCTACAACTCACATTATCATCACACTAAGTGAACCAGTCAATACTCTGTCTTCTTTATGTTAGTTGTCAGAGGAAGCAGCATCTCAAATTTTAAAGTCTTATATACGACCTAGCCAAGGATCAAACACCTAGCCTCCCACACTGAGCCACCATGGCAGTGACTCAGCAGTGGACGCACTTAAGGTTATTAAACTTCAAATAATTAAAACTTTACATGTGTATCTCAGTCTGTTTGTGGTCGATTTAGAATCGGAGTTATTCCTCCCTTCCCCCAATGTAGTATTTGATATAGATTTTGATATTAATTTAACTTTTTGTATATTGCTTCTATTTTTAGGGGTTTTAATTTACCCAATTTAAGGCCAGTCAGCATGTTTGTACAAGGATCAGGATCTACACCCGTAAAAACAGGTAGTAGTCCGCCAAGCACAAACAGTTATGACATGATGTCTCCCAGAAGTGGCGTGGACTCTAATATTAGTTTGAAAAGTGAATTAAGTGATTTAGACTCGCCAGATGTCACAAGTAAACCTGAAAAGAAACCACACAGGACTTCCACAGCGGACAAAGAACAAGTTACAGATAATATTAATGTTACAGAGTCTTCAACTGCCACCAGTAAGTGTTTCTGGAGAGTCAGTTTATATTGTATATGGTTCAGTATCTTCCCCACACTGTCTCTTCCAGATGTATAATGTTATACCTAAATTTTTTTATTTTTTTTTGCTTTTTCTTTCTTATTTTCTTTTTCATTCACATTTTGTATATTTTAGATTATAATTGCAAAAATGTCTTTGTTAATATTTAAACAAGTATACATGTATTTCTGATGCAGTCTAAAGATATGTTATATTTTAATATTTCCTCTGAGATATAACTTGGGGTAATTTGCTGTTTACAATGACTTGTGTTTATTCATATGTAATTATCATTTTAATATGAAAGTTTTTCTTATCTTTATGAACTTCAAATTTCTTATGAAACTGCTTTTTTATCACTATATTTTAGAGCTTTTTCTTTAAACGTCTTCCAAATGAAATAATTTGGATGCAAATTCTTACTTCCCCTACTATAATATCTATTCTGCAAGTGTTTTACAGATTTTTAATCTTTCCCATCAAATCTTGTACATTTGTCTTGAATGTATGATACAAACCTATTGTCTTGATTGGGGCCTCTGTAGTCAGGTGATCTGAAGTGTGTGCTTATAAATCACGTCACCTCTTACTACCTAGGTTTGAATCCCACTTGGTAGATTTTAGTGTGAGAAAGTTTTTCAGTTCGCTTGTCGAATGTCAGTGGCTTTCCCCAGGTTCTCTAAATTCCTCCTCCATTCCAGTATGGATAGCCTCAATATGAGTAAATGAATCGTGACTGGAGCGTAAAACAATATCACTTCACTCCATTGTACTGATATAAAATTAATCGGAACACTAAAACAGAACAGACTTGTTTATAATTCAAATGTTCTCCTTACTTTCAAACCTCAAAAACAATTTATTCAATTTAAATTATTACCTTTAGATATATGAGCAATCTGAATTTATTGCCCAAGGTATACTACCAATCTAAATATATTAGCAAAGTGGGTAGTCTGAAATTTTTCTTACTGATTATAGCCAGTCTAAATTAATGAACTGTGTAGAATAAGTCTATGTTTCCATTCCTGGTAGCCAAAATCACCATTGGCTACTAATTTCTGAGGAATTCTTTCAAAAAGTAACCTATTTTAGCAAATTTGTGAAAAAAAACTTTAAAAAGGATTATATTTTCACAAATTTTGGAAATTTGGCTATTTATTATTTTGTATTTGTGGAAACCTAGATTACCCGGTAGTCCAAGTCTTAACCTTTTACCTATGGATATAGACAGTCTAACTTTATTACTTGTGTATAATGACCAATCATCATTTATTTACTATAACATTTGTCAGTTACGGAATTCATAATGTAATTGTTCATTTGGAAGACTTTTAGGTCGTAGATATCTGTCATTACAATTTTCATTGTTTTCATCATCTTTTTTTATTCTTGGCAATTCCTTTCCAAAGCTTTTTGCATGAAAACAAATCACAGAATGCATTGATGCTTATTTTTAACTGTTGGAAATATTGTTTTTATTTGTTGCATGATTTTTGTTTATTTTTTTCTCAATCCATAGATTTTTGGAAAAAAAAAACTGTCTTGTCATTATATAAATGCAGTTGAATATTTTCACCTACAAAAAATAAAAATTACATTTTGTTGCATTTAATTCAAAACAAAAAGTAGTTAATATATGAAATTCAAACATGACATTTGTGAAATAAAGGTTATTTGAGTGTAATTTTTTGGTTTAGTACTTCAAATTTTGAAAATTTTACACATAAGCACTAGATATGGTACCTTGGCATAGAAATCAAAAGTAATCAAAATAGAAAAATGGAGCAAATGTTAAACTTTTTGTGTTAATAAGTGCCATCTCGATATAAGTAACATATTCTTGGCATTAAGGTTAATAATGAAGAATGTCATCAGTGAGTCAAAACCATATATTAATTACCATATAAAGTCTTGGATTAAATGTTTTTATTTAGTATTTGCCATATAAAGGACTCTTTTTGGACCAAAATTAAAATTAATTTGGATTGGAACCTTAAGTTTTATTGTTGTGCAGAATTTGTTAACTTTTATTTATTTATGGTTTTTTTTTTAAATTTTGTTTATTTATTCACAAATATTTTATTTTATGTTTGCTTGTGAGTATCCTGTTGTGCTTTTATTTTGTACTAGAAAACGGAGAAAACACGGACGCCAAGAAATCACAGGTTCATCCCCCTGTTGACACAAAAGATTCTCAAAATGTGGAAACTAGTAGTTCTAATAGTGACACAGAGAAAAAGAATAATGTAATTGATTCAAATTCTAATGATACTCAGACTCTTCCAGAAATCCCTAATCAATCTAGTCAGAATTTAACTAATACTAGAGTAGGAGAACAGACTTCAAACGAAAATATAAATACTGAAATAGTAGGCGATAGTGTCGATTCTGTACAGTCAGAAAACGAGAAAGTTGTAGACGGTAGTAACTCTTATGTGATAATTGAAAAAACTCAAGACAGAAAAATATCTGAGTCTGATGATAAATTAGAAAAAGGTCCAATTATGTCCACACCTAAAGGGAAAAACAGAAACCGGGTTGATAGTTTAGATGAACCTGATTTTGAAGAGGATAAAATTTTGGGTAAGTCCAGAGGTACTGGTATTTATAATCGAGGCAATATTTAACCTATACCGGGTTATTTACTTGTATATATTTATTTACACGTTGTCAGGGATACAAATATTATGTCCAGTACTGTAACTGAATCTACATCTACAGGTATATTTGTCTTTATAAAAGTTTCATTTCTGAAGATTAAATTGGTTAAATTTGTTAAATTATATTATTTATTGCTTAAAAAACAATACTGAAAATTTGTAATTTGGCAGGTTTATTTTTGAAAGAATTTTTTAGCAGATATTAATTTACTGTTGTTAAATTGCAAAGTGTTTCTAAAGTTTAAATTCAATTCATCACCTTGACACATATTGTTTGAATATTGAAATATTTAGACTGAATATTACATGTATGTAAAGTCAGTTATGATATTGGACAAGAAGGTTGATGGCTAGTTTTTGGAGGAACTGTAACTGTGAACTCTGATATCTCCCTTCCCAAACAAATCAAACAGCGTGAGAGAGAAATGAGGGGAAAAAAATGAAAATTGAATTTTAAGACTTGTATATAGTGAAGCAATAAGCAATGTACATGTAGTAAACTTATCAAGGGGGCATTAAATCATGGTTTTATTGTACCGAAATCGAGTAACAATGGCTGATAATTAAATTTCTGTGAATGTATTAGCATAGATATACATTTTTAGTAAGTATTCAACAGTAAACATACAGAGAGAGTGATAATTTGATAAGCAGATAATCTGTTCCCTGATAAAAACGAGTTAAATTTCAAAATTGTTGAAAATTACAAAACTAGCTTAGTGAGGCTAGTGTATGAGAATAATAGAACATCTCATTTATTATCTCATGCATTGAGCTATCCAAAGTCCCTGTACTTCTTAAACCAGAAGAGCTACACCAATTGTTTTGTAAAGTGACAAAATCTTGTTATTAAGAAAATGTTCAGGATCGTATAAGAAAATGAAATTAATCCGATTTCACAGTGACAGTCGCTGTAACATTTATATATGCTTATGTTGTTGCCTCGTGTGTAAGCTACATATATATATGGATTAAAACCTTTCATCCCGCCCTGCTATGAATTATACATTTGGTTTACAGAAAATGGTTATGGTTTTATACCCTGGTATTTTGTTGGGGTTTAGGTTGTATTTTCTGTGTGTCTGTCATCATAATTGTCTAATACATTATTCTTTGCTATTTTCATTCATGCTTGCTCACACTTCATGGTTGTCTCCCTTTGCTGGTAAGTACATATCATCTAAATATAATTAACAGTAAAACAAATCAGTATGTCTCATTACTGTTTTTTAATTTTCATTTCATTAACAGCAAAGAAATGGTAATACAAGACATAGACTTACGTTTCTGGTGCAGTTGTCCACATTAATACCATATACGTTTTAAACATGTATCACTATATAAAAATACAATAAAGTTTCTTATTCTGCTGTCTGCCCACATCTCGGCCCTCCCCTTCTAAAGTAAAAAGAGTTTTGATGGTATGAAGAGGACTAGGCAAAAAACATTTTTACCCGATCTAAGACCTAAAGTTTTGACTTATGTCAGATAAGGCAAAAATATTCCCGGCTGGAGATGACCTCAAGTGTTGGCTATGTTAGGAGGGCTATAAAAATGTTTATTCCTGATCTGAGACCTTTAAGTTTTGCTCTTTAATCACTGTTTTACATGCTGCTGGTCAAATTGACCAGTGAAATTTTTTATCAATCGTTACATCAACTTTTTTTGGTGCAAAACAATTACCCATTTCATTCCTTGAGATATGATTTGTATTTTCTCTTTGTTTCCTAGCTCTACATTTTGTATACATGTATGTAATAGGTGCTTGATTTTTAATTTTGTATGATTTCAGGTTTGGATCATACTTTGGCTCACATAATAGCTACAACTCCAGAATTACAGGAACTAGAGGAATCTTTAGGTGGTCAAAGTCAAAGTGGTAGTGAAGATCCCAAGTATGTATCACGTTATAGATAACCTCCCTCCATCCCCTCCCCTCCCCTCTCCTCCCTCTCCAGAATTACAGAAACTAGAAGAATCTGTGGGTAGTCAAAGTCAGAGTGGTAGTACAGATCACAAGTATGTATATCAGTATAGTCAGAGTGGTAGTACAGATACCAAGTATGTATATCAGTATAGTCAGAGTGGTAGTACAGATCCCAAGTATGTATATCAGTATAGTCAGAGTGGTAGTACAGATCCCAAGTATGTATATCAGTATAGTCAGAGTGGTAGTACAGATCCCAAGTATGTATATCAGTATAGTCAGAGTGGTAGTACAGATCCCAAGTATGTATATCAGTATATCAGTATAGTCAGAGTGGTAGTACAGATCCCAAGTATGTATATCAGTATATCAGTATAGTCAGAGTGGTAGTACAGATACCAAGTATGTATATCAGTATATCAGTATAGTCAGAGTGGTAGTACAGATCCCAAGTATGTATATCAGTATATCAGTATAGTCAGAGTGGTAGTACAGATCCCAAGTATGTATATCAGTATATCAGTATAGTCAGAGTGGTAGTACAGATCACAAGTATGTATATCAGTATAGTCAGAGTGGTAGTACAGATCCCAAGTATGTATATCAGTATATCAGTATAGTCAGAGTGGTAGTACAGATCCCAAGTATGTATATCAGTATATCAGTATAGTCAGAGTGGAAGTACAGATCCCAAGTATGTATATCAGTATAGTCAGAGTGGTAGTACAGATCCCAAGTATGTATATCAGTATATCAGTATAGTCAGAGTGGTAGTACAGATCCCAAGTATGTATATCAGTATATCAGTATAGTCAGAGTGGTAGTACAGATCCCAAGTATGTATATCAGTATATCAGTATAGTCAGAGTGGTAGTACAGATCCCAAGTATGTATATCAGTATATCAGTATAGTCAGAGTGGTAGTACAGATCCCAAGTATGTATATCAGTATATCAGTATAGTCAGAGTGGTAGTACAGATCCCAAGTATGTATATCAGTATAGTCAGAGTGGTAGTACAGATCCCAAGTATGTATATCAGTATATCAGTATAGTCAGAGTGGTAGTACAGATACCAAGTATGTATATCAGTATATCAGTATAGTCAGAGTGGTAGTACAGATCCCAAGTATGTATATCAGTATATCAGTATAGTCAGAGTGGTAGTACAGATACCAAGTATGTATATCAGTATATCAGTATAGTCAGAGTGGTATTACAGATCCCAAGTATGTATATCAGTATAGTCAGAGTGGTATTACAGATCCCAAGTATGTATATCAGTATATCAGTATAGTCAGAGTGGTAGTACAGATCCCAAGTATGTATATCAGTATATCAGTATAGTCAGAGTGGTATTACAGATCCCAAGTATGTATATCAGTATAGTCAGAGTGGTAGTACAGATCCCAAGTATGTATATCAGTATATCAGTATAGTCAGAGTGGTAGTACAGATCCCAAGTATGTATATCAGTATATCAGTATAGTCAGAGTGGTAGTACAGATCCCAAGTATGTATATCAGTATATCAGTATAGTCAGAGTGGTAGTACAGATCCCAAGTATGTATATCAGTATATCAGTATAGTCAGAGTGGTATTACAGATCCCAAGTATGTATATCAGTATAGTCAGAGTGGTAGTACAGATCCCAAGTATGTATATCAGTATATCAGTATAGTCAGAGTGGTAGTACAGATCCCAAGTATGTATATCAGTATAGTCAGAGTGGTAGTACAGATACCAAGTATGTATATCAGTATATCAGTATAGTCAGAGTGGTAGTACAGATCCCAAGTATGTATATCAGTATAGTCAGAGTGGTAGTACAGATCCCAAGTATGTATATCAGTATATCAGTATAGTCAGAGTGGTAGTACAGATCCCAAGTATGTATATCAGTATATCAGTATAGTCAGAGTGGTAGTACAGATCCCAAGTATGTATATCAGTATAGTCAGAGTGGTAGTACAGATCCCAAGTATGTATATCAGTATATCAGTATAGTCAGAGTGGTAGTACAGATCCCAAGTATGTATATCAGTATAGTCAGAGTGGTAGTACAGATACCAAGTATGTATATCAGTATAGTCAGAGTGGTAGTACAGATCCCAAGTATGTATATCAGTATAGTCAGAGTGGTAGTACAGATCCCAAGTAAGTATATCAGTATATCAGTATAGTCAGAGTGGTAGTACAGATCACAAGTATGTATATCAGTATAGTCAGAGTGGTAGTACAGATCCCAAGTATGTATATCAGTATAGTCAGAGTGGTAGTACAGATCCCAAGTATGTATATCAGTATAGAGTAACCTCCCTCCATCCCCAGGCCATCCCTCCCCTCCAGAATTACAGAAACTAGAAGAATCTATGGGTAGTCAAAGTCAGAGTGGTAATACAGATCCCAAGTATGTATAATCCTTCCATTCCCCTACCCTAACCCTCCTCAGTTGTTGTGATCAATTTTAATTGACCCTTGAATTTTGGGACTTGAGGGTCACCGACTTCATTTTCAAAAGAATAACTTTAACATATCACTTTCCTCTCCCTCCCCCAATGCTTGTAGTCGAACCATGGCAGAAGTACACATTCCAAGTTGGGGTATTGAAAGCTTAGTTTTATATTAATTTTTGGAATTTCACAAACAAAAACTGATAATACAGAAAATACAGACAGACAGTCTTGTTAGACATATTCACTACACATTCATATGTTGTAAATTTTCCATTGACATGCAACAAGGTTCCTGACAAATGGAGTTGAAAAATACTTGTACACCAAGATGGTACTATAAATAAAAATTTATTTAAATAAGTACAAATGATAATGGCCAGTATCTGGAACTTACATATGTTACTTATGCATACACAGAAATTAAATATTACCATTTGTTGTCCATTGCAGAAGAAATAATGAATCTATATTTGAAGAACTTTCATCTCAGGATGTTGCGGATGTTGATTTCGGGGCTGACATCACAGGTATGGAGTGCACAGTTTGTTATCTACCTTTCTGTAGAAAAATTGTATTGCATATTCAATTTGATATTATTATCATGTAAAATTTAAACAAGATCTTGGGATTTGCATGTACAGCAGGTATTAAACTAGATAACTAAACACAAGAACATTATTTATTAAGCTCATTTCGGTATTTTTTTTCTTTATTTGCATTGGCTTCCTTCTGAATGCTGGGTTTAGTTTTGGGTTTTTTATGCTGAAATTTAAACACTGACAAATTATCACTAGTTGAATGTTTTTTGTTGTTACCAATCGCAAAATTTTTGGATATGGAAAATAAAAAATGCATGTGTAGAACACATTTTCTTGCCCCTCAGAAAATGAAATCTATAAAAGGTTGTGCTTATGTAGATTTCCCTCTTTGTTAGATTAGATAACCAACACATCATTTTTACTCCCCGCCTTTTCAAGAAATAGAAGGATATTAAAATTGAGTTTCTGTCCATCCTTTTGTCCTTCTGCCCATCCAGACGACTTTTTGCTGGGTAATTCTCCAAAACAATGAGCCATTATTACATGAAACTTGGTGCATAGCATTGTCATTGAAAGGAGATGTGCCTATCATTAACCCGAGTTGATTTGCTCATTTTACTAGATGTTATGGTCCTTTGTCTGAAAAACCTGATATGGTTAAATTTTCTAAAACACATGACTGGAGCCAAAATCTGATGTAATATTTCACTTTCTTATAGTCTTAATCTAATAATTAATTTATTTAGTGAAATTTCACGAAATTTTCTCAATAGATGGATTACACATTTTTTGTATTAAATTTTACCAAAATTGAAAAAATACCTTCAACTTGTATGTACAGACAGTTCTTGTCTGGAGTAATTCTCCAAACTATGAGGCACTTTTTCCACAAAACTTGGTGTAAAGCTTCAACATTGATAGGAGAAATGCATATCATTAACCCAAGTTGGTTGACTAATTTTCCTAGGAGTTATAGCCCTTTGAACATAAGTGCAAATCATAAAAAAATACTTGCTGGGGGATCCTAATTCACTGAATTTGCTCGTCTTACATTGATTTTACTAAAGAAGAAATTGAAGGCATTTCAGTATACATTATAACATGATGTCGTTAAAAAAAATTTCTGATGACATCATTTGTAAACTATAAAAAAAAATTATTTGACATGGGTACAAGACTTCCTATGGTTAATTTTGGGGGAAATAAAATAATTTTACATGGGTACAAGAAACAAATGGTTTCTACCTGAGGTGTCATTAAGAGAGTTTTCAACACTCGTTCTGATATGTTTAGTCCAGAACACGGCTTGTCTGGTTTTGGATCAAATATACATTGTGTTGGAACTTGAGATGTGTCTCTCTGAAACCAAAAGTAGTAATAGATCTTGTCCCCTTCTTCTTTAGAGTGTTGCTCCAGCCTCTGTAAGAGTCTTGTCCCGGCCTTTGTTAGAGTCTTGTCCCAGCTCTGTTAGATTCTTGTCCCCTCCTTCTTTAGAATCTTGTCCCGCCTCTGTTAGATTTTGGTACCGCCTCCTGTAGTGTGATGTTTATTTTGTGTGCTTGTAAATAATAACTTTACTTGATGGATTTTGATTTAATCTATAAAGGCCGCGAAGTTAACCCAGGGGATTATGCTTCGTCAGGTGAGACATTTAAACAAGTGGATTTTATTCTAATTTTCTTTAGCTTTCAATGTTCTTATTAGTTTTGTTTTGTATCACAATTCTTTTCTAACTTTATATAGTTGGACATACAACTGTAGATTAATGTTATTGATATAAACATATATGCATGGATATTCATATTTTTATATATATACTGTATATGTCAATATATTATATAGAAGTGCTAGTGCTCTGTTGTGATTAAAATAGAAAAGCAGTTGTAATTTGAGAAGATAGAAAAAGTTATTACTATGAATTTTAAACAGTTTTTGAAGACATTTTACTTTTGAATTAGATAAAAAATAATATTGAAAAAAGATCTGTTAAAAAATTTCTCAATGTACCCCGGATATTGAATTTTTTTTATTTTGATAAAATTCAAATTTCAATTTTGAACATTGAAAAAGGAAAACATTTTTGGGCAGGTGAAAACGATGGTAATATTTTTTTAAAAAGGAAACAGAAGGCATTGAACTAATAGAGAAGTAGCTGAAATTTAAATCACAACATGGCCACAAGAACATGCCAGTCTGTCTTTTATAAACAGTCAAACCTGTTTATAAAGGCCACCCAAGAGAACCAGTAAAAATGGATGGCCTTTATGGGCAGGTGGCTCTACAAGTTAAAATAACATGATTAAGGAGCAATTTGGAATAAAATTTACTGACCTTTAAATTGGCTAATCCTCATATAGGGGTAGCCTATGTATACATATACTGTATATACGGTAAACAGTCATACTATTTGACAGAAACTTAATTTGTATTAACTTTTGAAAAGCTAACATGAACATAACAAATTCAAAGACAGAATCCATGTTTCCTTTCCTGTTAGCCAAAATTGCCATTGGCTGCTAATTTCTGAGAAATTCTTTCAAAAAGTAACCTATTTTAGCAAATTTAATACAAAATACTTTTAAAGGGGACATATTTTCACAAATTTTGGAAATTTGGCAACTAATAATTTTAAATTTGTGGAAAGATAGAAAGCATAAGAATTCCTGTGTCATTTCTGATTTTTTTTCTTCAAAGTTTAACCAATGGTATATTTTTGAAAATAATGTGTTTAACATAGGATATTAATAGCAAGACTGTTGGTGTTTAGTATCCAAGGTATTTTAACACTAAATGGACCTGTTAGGTCTTTAACATAAATTATATATATTATATATATACTATTACATATTCTTATATATCTTATATTTAAATGTCTATACAGCTTTGATATCCATACATATATTAACATGCCATGCTATGTGTTACTTTTATTACTTATTTGTTTCTAACCAGATTTATTTCATAGACTTCCTAGCCAGTACCCGAATGACAAATTTTAAAAATTGTATTTCTTGATACATGGGTCAATTTATAAACTTTTTTGTAAGGCCTTCTTTTTATCCAATTTTGTTGCTTTCTTTTTCTCAGTTTTCATCATCGACAGCCACTGTTAACAGTTTTAATTGGGAACTTTAATAGGCTCTTCTGACATTTGTTCCTAAATTGGAAATTATGTATTTTCATAAAAAATATTTTGTATCTATATGTTTTGGTAATATATAAAAAACCAAGATTAAAACGCAGCCATAGACATTTATGTTTGGCCATAATTGGCAGACATGGCCTAGTGGTACTGTCACTGGCTATCGAAATCAAGGTGTTCTGTGTTCGAACCTCACTCGAGACTTTGAAATTTTTTGAGATGATTTTCTTCTCCTTCCCATACTAGAGCTGTGAAAAGCTCATTACCAGAATGATAGTTCCAATCAGGCATGGGGTAATGCTAATTTGTAATTGTAATGCCCTGTAATGCATTACATTTTCTCAAAGTAATGCATGTAATGTGTAATGCCCTAATTTTTGCATTACATGTAATTGTAATGTAATGCATTACATAGACAAAAATGCATGTAATTTAAGCATTACATGGCATTACATAGCATTACTTCTCTGTATTGAATGTTAGATATTATTATCATTACAATTCAGGGCTAGTAAGTACCTTCATGCTACTTTTTCCCTAATATAAAATATAAAAATCAATGTCTAGAAAAATTGTAACTGTGAACTGTTGTCAAACTAATGATTTATTTCATTCAACCTTAATACTAAAACTATATAAAATGCTAAAAAGTTAGTATACTTCAGATCATTTTGAATTTCCAACAAATGTAAAGGATAAAAATACATTTTAAAGCAAAATGCAAATCCTGTTTTTAGTACTATCGGGAAGTCTAAAGATCACATCAAAATTTGCAACATATCTAAAAATAAGTTTCAGTAACTACAATAATTTGTAATTTTGCTTTAACTGATAACCTGTGATAAAAACAATTTTATTTTTACCAGAAATTGGGTTTTTTTGTAATCCTTTTATATGCTATTAAGGTAACCTATCTTTAATGATTAAAGAAGTTATTTGTTAAGTATGGTTTATAAATTACACCTGACAATACCACTAATTAGATTGTATACCTATCAACTCCTTTTACTGTTTTGATTTAATGGTAATTAAGAAACATTCAGTGAATAAAATAAAAAATAAAAACATATAATATGAAAAAAATCCTTACAGCATCTCTGTTTTTTTTCTTCTTAATTTTTAGAGTAAAACAGAAATGTATATTTGGATAATTAAAAAAACCTGACATAGATGAACAATCAACTTTGACAAATTTTGTAAAACCTACTGGTAAACAGCAGAAATATCAGTTGAATGACCCAAAGCAAAAAGAATCTATACATGCACTTATTGACTATATATTCTCCTGTTTTAAACATTTGAAAATCAAAACATAAGAACTTTATAGAAAAAAGAACAATTCAAATTCTGAATCCGAAACATATCATATTTATATGTTTGGATTCTTTATGAAATGTAATGTGTAATATAATGCATTACTTTGGTAAAGTAATTGTAATATAATGCATTACTTTCCAAAATACATGTAATTGTAATTGTAATATAATGCTACTTTTGTCAAAGTAATTGTAATGTAATGCATTACATTGCAATGTAATTCGCCCCATGCCTGGTTCCAATGAAACTCAAAACTGAGGTCCCATATCTCGGTATATGCTAAAGACACCTCTGTAGAGTTAAAACAAGAGTTGGTCACCTGTGGCCGCTACTGGGGACGCTAGCAAAAAAAACGATGGAAAACAGACTGACCAAAGTTAGAAGAACATGTGGGGTTTTCTATTTGCATTGTTATTTTACCTTCCTTTTCAACAGCAAAAGAGTTTTATCATTCTTATATAAAAGTTTTTTCATTTTATTTTATATGCTTAACTTACGGTACATATACTCAGAATTAATGAATTAACAATGAAGTAACAGAACATTAATTTTAGAATAGGAACCAGAATTAAGTAGCAACATAGTACTCACTTAGTACATATATCTATAAGTTTTTTGATCATTGTGTACTTATCTGTAAAATTAGTACATTTGTACTGATATTACATATGATACCAGTGTTAATTTCATTACCGGTAGTTAATTTTACAGCACTAGACTTCCATTTTGGAATACAATTCTAAATACATGTATCTGTTTTTTTCAAAGTGGACATATTATCCCCCGCCTTTCAGAGAAAAAGGGGGATATTAAATTTGAGTTTCCGTCTATTCTTCCATCCATTGGAAATGCTTGTCTGTGCTAATTTTTCAAAACGTTGAAGCACTATTTCATGAAACTTAGTGCAAAGTATCAACATAGATAGAAGATGCACATATCGTTAACCCGAGTTGGTTTGTTCATTTTCTAGTGAGTTATGAACGAACATAAGTGCAAATCACAAAAAAAAAAAAAAAAAAAAAAAAGAACCTGCTGGCTGGGGATCCTAATTCACTGAATTTTTTCGTTTACTTGTAAAGTGAGTACATTTTACCCTATACAAGAAATGAAATGAGATGGTTCTAGCTAGAGAAGTCTTCCTATATCAGTGATAAATATAAAATTTCCTATTTTGAATTCTGTTGATATGAAGCATGTCACTGAGATTTCTTATAAATTATTTAGTGATATTTTAGTATTGACATGAACAATTGTACCTTTTGTGTGCCAACCAAGTACATAACACTTGATCTTGATAATGATCAATCTGAATTTGTGCATTTTGAAATAGTTTGTATATATATACATACACAATACAAAGACTATGCTTTTACATTTAAATATTGAAAATTGCAATAGCATTTAGATGAGTTTAGAAGTTAAAAACAGAATTCCATAGCAGGGAAAGTTATCCAACTTATCCAGTGTCAATGTTTCTGTTCCAGGTAGCCAAAATTGCCATTGGCTAATATCCAAGAAATCTTTAAAAAATAAATAATTTTGTAGCAAATTTGTGAAACATGACTTTATAAAGAAAAATATTTTCACAAATTTTGGAAATTTTGCAAATAATAATGTTAAATTTGTGGTAACCTAACAGTATAAATAATTTAAATTTAAAAATTAAATAAATGATATAAACCCCCTTTTCTTCAATTAAAAAGGTATAGCCCCTCCCACTTTCCACCTGTACACACCTGTATGCTCATTCTTGAGAGAATAAAGACAGTCTGATATATATGAATATTTTGTAGTGAAATTTTATTCTCAGCTAGGAGTAAGCATCTATCCTGCTTTTTCCCGTGTGGGTTACGGTATATTACGGTTGAGGGGGGACATAATTTTGTGTGATATATTAAAATGAGCATAGTCTTTGTATTTGTATGTGAAAATATATACAGTAATAGTCTCGATGATTTAGTTATAAAATACATGTCTTAGAAATTCTCTGGAGTTACCAACCACATCTAGTGTCTACTAATCCTCAAAAACAAAATGTTTTAGTACATTCAAGAAGGGGTCATGGGGTCATTGATCCCTTATTTTGCCCAATGGCCCCCAATGTTAAGGCCTTAGTGGGCCATATTTAACATTGCATGAATGTAAAAATATTGATGCTATAGTATTATGACCTTTATTCAAAGTTCTGTCTGTCCAAAACCTTGTTTAAAGCATCAATATTGAGAGGAGAAGAGCATATGCTTACCCCAAGTTGGTTTGCTCAGTTCTGTCTATCTAGAATCTTCTTGAGCAGAATAATTCTTTAAAACAATGACACCTTTTTTAACAAAACTTGAGAGGAGATGGGCATATACTTACTCCAAGTTGGTTTGCTCAGTTCTGTCTATCTAGAAACTTCTTGAGCAGAATAATTCTTTAAAACAATGACACATTTTTTTAACAAAACTTGAGAGGAGATGGGCATATGCTTACCTCAAGTTGGTTCGCTCAGTTCTGTCTATCTAGAATCTTCTTGAGCAGAGTAATTTTTTTAAAACAATGACACATTTTTTTAACAAAACTTGAGAGGAGATGGGCATATGCTTACCTCAAGTTGGTTCGCTCAGTTCTGTCTATCTAGAAACTTCTTGAGCAGAATAATTCTTTAAAACAATGACACCTTTTTTTTAACAAAACTTGAGAGGAGATGGGCATATGCTTATCCCAAGTTGGTTTACTCATTTTCCTGGGAGTTATGGCCTTCTAGACAGAAAAGCAAATCACATAGAGTATCAGCTGGGGATGTTCTTAATTCAATGAATTTGCTCATTAAATCATGATGTGGTTGGTTTTTATCATAGAATGACTTGGACAGTATTTGACACTCCTGATTGATTGTTGTTTGTTTGTTTGTTTGTTTCTGTTAGTATATTCTGCATGATTATTTTAGTTGATTTTCTCTGTTTCTATTTTTATTCCTTTGTTTGCTTGTGTACATACAGACAGTGAAGATGAAAATGAGAGGAAGTCAACTGGTAGGAAATTGTTTATATATATATTTACTTCAAATTATTAATTTTTTAAAAAAAATCTTTTGTGCTATGAAGTAAATTTTCATCTAGATTTGGGGTGTGGTACAGTATTATTGTTATTAAAAAAACCAAACAAAAAACTTATCCTTTACTGTTTCTTCCTCCCCTGCTTGTCTCCAGTAGATATTGATTTGATTGAATATTAACACATATTTTGTTGACAAACTGTGTTTTAACAAATCCTTTATTTTCTTAATCAATTAAATGAAACTGCTACAATCATGACGAAACTCAACTGTATGATTTGGCTATCAATACTGTATGGTTATTGGAGAGAATAAACCAAAATCTTGTTTGATTTAAGAAAAAAAAACTAACAGTTTGCCTGGACATACTTCCCTTTCCTTACAATTTTGCCATAAGTTGTACGATTTTGAAATTAAAATTATAATCTTACTTACGACTGCCAGTTAATACTTAACGACAAAAAAAAAATTACTGTTATTTCCGGAAATTGGAGTTGAAACTGTTTTTCTGGTCTGTCCATATGGTGGTGAAATGGGAACTTCCTCCACTTAATTTGAGCAAAGGACAATGTTTAAAAACTGTCTAAGTGTGCAAAACAGGGATCCAGTGTTGTACATTTGCTTAAAAATGGCTTCTAAACGTCATGGTCATGAAAGTAACACTCTTTAGCTGCCAATAAGGATCTTTAACTGCACATTAAAATGAGGAAAGAAACAATGGAATAAAAAATTTGAACCCTAGTATTATACAGCTTATCCATGTTTTGTCAGATCAAATACGGGAATCCTTACGATTGATTTTGCGAAACTTACGATAAAAATTTACCCAAACTGGCTCCTAGTCTCAAGAAAGGGTAGGCAAATATGCCTGTAAATGAAAATATCTTTAGTTCAGATGTTTGTCTTGAGCAGTTTTTGTTTTTTTTTCTGTTCCTTAGGATGACTTTTATACACAGAAGTCCTTATGTTTGAAATCTTTGCTGTCATATATTATGGATTGTATACATAACAGTCTACATACCATGTGACTTGGTAGCTTGTCCCCATGTTTACTGTTGTTTGTTTTTGTTTTAGTTGCTTTCCTAATACTGTAATGTACGCTAATATATTCCACTTGCTTCACATGTGTTAGTTTAATGTTCATTGCTCTGTTATTCTTCTCTTTGCCTTCCAGAAGAACATTATAATTGTAGGGTAATAGCCATTGACATCATACTGTTTTTGATAGATTGTTAGCTCTATATTAAAAACATGAAATCAAACCTGGTACCGGTATTCTATAAGAAGAAACATAACCAGTAGAAAACTTTCGTTATTTTCATTTTCAAAAGTATTTCGCGGTAGGAATTTGTCACAGTTCTGACTGTTGGTAAAGTGTACCAAGGGAAATAAGAAATGTTTGCTGAGAAGATATATTTACGGTACAAGAGCCACTGTTAAAATCGCCAATATATTTTCCCCAATCATTCTTTCATTCATTCCCAGGTAATGTTTCTTCTTCTACAGTATGTAATTGGTGCCATTCAAGTTCAAGTTTATACCCTTGATCAGTTTGGGATTTTTTTTGGTCAGTTTTAGCTTGGGTGTTTGAGAATGTTTAGAGGTGGAAAAATAGTTAAGGTTGGAATTAAGTGTTGAGCATTTATGTTGAAACCCATAAACCTGTTTGAAGATCTCTGATATTGATTTGATTGTAAAACAAAATTTGATTGAGGCATAAAATTACAGACAATGGTAATTTTGGTCTGTCCTGTTACGTCTGACTTCTGTGGTCCTGATATGTCTGGCTGCTGTGGTCCTGTAACGTCTGACGTCTGTGGTCCTGATATGTCTGGCTGCTGTGGTCCAGTTACATCTGACTTCTGTAGTCCTGATATGTCTGGCTGCTGTGGTCCAGTTACGTCTGACTTCTGTGGTCCTGATATGTCTGGCTGCTGTGGTCCAGTTACATCTGACGTCTGTGGTCCTGATATGTCTGGCTGCTGTGGTCCTGTTACGTCTGACTTCTGTAGTCCTGATATGTCTGGCTGCTGTGGTCCTTTTACGTCTGACGTCTGTGGTCCTGATATGTCTGGCTGCTGTGGTCCTGTTACGTCTGACTTCTGTAGTCCTGATATGTCTGGCTGCTGTGGTCCTGTTACGTCTGACGTCTGTGGTCCTGATATGTCTGGCTGCTGTGGTCCTGTTACGTCTGACTTCTGTGGTCCTGATATGTCTGGCTGCTGTGGTCCTGTTATGTTTGACGTCTGTGGTCCTGATATGTCTGGCTGCTGTGGTGCTGTTACGTCTGACTTCTGTAGTCCTGATATGTCTGGCTGCTGTGGTCCAGTTACATCTGACTTCTGTGGTCCTGATATGTCTGGCTGCTGTGGTCCTGTTACATCTGACTTTTGTGAAGACTTTATTCCAGGCTTAAAACTAGCTATTCTGTTTAGCAATATAAGATTCAAGGTCCAAGTCAAAACCACTATTGTTTATTTTATTTCAGATAAAAAATTCTTTCATAATCATTGACAGTTTATGACAATATTAAAACATTAGTCTATAACTGTAAAATAGTTTTACTTTATCTCTGTTAGTTTTTCTCTCTGTGTGTTTTCCACTTGGTAGGTCGGTTCACCATCATCCACTTACCTCTAGACATGCTATTTTCCAGTAGTTTAATATTCACACCTGGTCTAGACTTTACTTGGTCGTTAATATTTATATTATCTTCTATAAGTAATAGATAATTTGGTCATACGTAGATTAATTGATGAAGATATTTGTGTAACATCTACGATTTTTCCCTGTTCCATTATTAATTGTTATGTTTGATTTTAACACTTACAAAGTTCTATGTTTTAATTATATCTTTTTTCTTTTCTTTTTTTAACACCAACAGTCAGTGATAACTTCTTTGGTAAGAATTACTACTTTTCTTGTGTGTATGTATGTACAAGAGAGATAGAGAGAGAGAGTGTGTCTTATATATTTGGTCTAGAACAAGGCTTGCCGAGTTATGGACCATATATAATATATTAAGACCGAGGATAGAGATTTCCCTATCTCATATTTCCAATAGCGATTGGTTCTTTTTCTAATACCTTATTCCTTTAAAAATCCATTTAAAGCTTATAGGGTCAATTAAAATAGCTGTTTATTCAAATGTAGTGTGTAACCTGTTTCTACCCTAGGGTGAGACGAGGAATTGGAAATCCCACATGATAAAAAAAAAGGTTTTCCATGTCAAAGCTGTGAGAAACTGATATAATCAAAAACAAACATACTAATCCATGTCCGAATCATAATCCAGAAGCAAAGTAAAAACAAGTTAGGTTAGACACGTGAACTTCCACTAGGGAAGTGAGGCCGGGTTCTCCGGAAGGGTAAGCACCTTCTGTTTAGCTAGCTACACCCGCCACGTTTGTAATCAAAATTGTGTGAAAGGAACATGGAACTATGAGACGTCAAATATATCCAGGGCAATCCTGGACACAGACATCAAACTTATCAACAATACTGTGATGACGGCCATAAAACTTTTTTAGATGACATATATGACATTTATAAATGATAAATTATTTATGATATAAATGACATGAATACATGTACAGTATGTTAAAGTAGCATAAACATTAGCTAGTTATTTATTAACTACTAAAATAAAGTTAAAAAAAAATAATGAGATTTGAACAAAATAGATCAGTTAAGTTCAAACAATTGAAGTCTATCCTGAGTGTGTGATGTTTGGGCTGGTCAATGTCAGTGATGTGGTTTGGAGTAGAGTGAAGTAATGATGTTTAAAACCCCAGTCAAGATTCTTTCACTTGTGATAGATTGAGGTGGTCAGTTGTGAGATTATGGAGGATACCAGAGTACCACCAGATAACCATGATCTTCAGCAAAATGATAAACTCTCTTAGTTAGGACCATATTTCTAGTGAAAAAAAATTACATGGTCCATGTTTCTAGTGAAAAAAAATTACATGGTCCATGTTTCTAGTGAAAAAAAACTTACATGGTCCATGTTTCTAGTGAAAAAAAACTTACATGGTCCATGTTTCTAGTGAAAAAAAAATTACATGGTCCATGTTTCTAGTGAAAAAAAACTTACATGGTCCATGTTTCTAGTGAAAAAAAAATTACATGGTCCATGTTTCTAGTGAAAAAAATTACATGGTCCATGTTTCTAGTGAAAAAAATTACATGGTCCATGTTTCTAGTGAAAAAAAAATTACATGGTCCATGTTTCTAGTGAAAAAAAACTTACATGGTCCATGTTTCTAGTGAAAAAAACTTACATGGTCCATGTTTCTAGTGAAAAAAAAACTTACATGGTCCATGTTTCTAGTGAAAAAAATTACATGGTCCATGTTTCTAGTGAAAAAAAACTTACATGGTCCATGTTTCTAGTGAAAAAAAACTTACATGGTCCATGTTTCTAGTGAAAAAAAAATTACATGGTCCATGTTTCTAGTGAAAAAAAAATTACATGGTCCATGTTTCTAGTGAAAAAAAACTTACATGGTCCATGTTTCTAGTGAAAAAAAAATTACATGGTCCATGTTTCTAGTGAAAAAAAAATTACATGGTCCATGTTTCTAGTGAAAAAAAAATTACATGGTCCATGTTTCTAGTGAAAAAAAAACTTACATGGTCCATGTTTCTAGTGAAAAAAATTACATGGTCCATGTTTCTAGTGAAAAAAAAACTTACATGGTCCATGTTTCTAGTGAAAAAAACTTACATGGTCCATGTTTCTAGTGAAAAAAAACTTACATGGTCCATGTTTCTAGTGAAAAAAAAACTTACATGGTCCATGTTTCTAGTGAAAAAAAAATTACATGGTCCATGTTTCTAGTGAAAAAAATTACATGGTCCATGTTTCTAGTGAAAAAAAAACTTACATGGTCCATGTTTCTAGTGAAAAAAAAAATTACATGGTCCATGTTTCTATTTGTAAGACACACTTTTTCTGTAAAAAGGCTGTTTGAAGATTGTTTATGAGTTGTAGATACGATTTGTGTTCAGATATTTCTGAATACTGCAAAGCAACTTTCATTTGCGTGCTATTAACTTTTGAATGTTCCCCAAGGACAAAATAATCACAAATGTTTATTGTTGCCGACTTTGTTTTTGAAAATGGTATTTTGTACCAAATATTCAGATAAAATTCATATCACAAAGGTTAATAGTGGCAAAATGGTTATGGTTAGAAAATCGTAATAAAACTTAATATCCACGAATAATTGTTGGTTTACAGTAAGGGCCTTTTTTTACATAAATGTTGATTGTTAAGGATTGTTTTTTTTAACCAATCATTTTATTTGTTACTTAACAGGAATGGGCAGAGAGTTAGAGAATTTAATCTTAGAAAATACAGAATTATTAGCAACAAAGTAAGTACATGTACTATATTAACTAAATCAACATGTGAGGTTTGAAGATGATTCTGTCATAAAAATGATCATCATCCAGAGATCTGTCATAACCACAAAACCCGGGTGAATTATCTTACTGTCATCAACTTCACAGGATATTCTTGATCCAATATGTACCACCTTTATGACAATCAAGTGGTGAAAACATCATTATTTATCACTAAGATTATTATAATATCCCCGCTTGGAAGAAGAAGGAAGGTATACTGTATACCTCTGTCTTTCCATCCGTCCATCTGTCCATCGGAAACAAACATTTTTGTAACACTTTTCTCAACAACTACAAAACACAGCCACTTGAAATTTTGTGTGCGACTTCAGTACGAGGTCCCAGACCACAAGTACTGATTTCAAGTTCGCCGGACATCTACTTTCTGTTTCCTGACATAGTTTATTCTTCAATATTTATGATGAATGGTTGAAAATTTTCATAACAGTTTTCTCAGCAACAACTAATCACAGCTACTTGAAATTTTGTGTGCGACTTCAGTATTTGGTCCCATACCACAAGTTCCGATTTCAAGTCTGCTGGACATCTCATATTGGTCAATTGGATATTAATATTTTTATGGTGTCTGTGTGCAATTTATTTATGTTTACTTTAAGTAAAATTGATTGTGATTCTATAAATAGGTAAAGGTTTCCAGCAAAAATGGAAATAAAAAGAGAAATTACTTATAAATTTGTAGATAAGCTAAATGTTTAATTATTGTTTTTTATCTCTTTGCAGAAATGCTCTAAATATAGTGAAAGATGATTTAATAGCTAAAGTTGATGAATTAACTAGGTGAGTTAAATTATTGATGGTCTTTGAGAGAGAGAGAGAGAGAGAGAGAGAGAGAGAGATATGGGAAGAGAGGCAGAGGAGATTGGTGTTAGTTGAAATTTCAATGTTCAGTTCATGCTTCTTGACAGTTAATGGGGACAAGATTTTTTGTCTTGTGACATTATAAGCAATTAATCACAATGCCATATGACAAAATCAGGGAATTGGCATAATGTCATAGGGTACTATCGGGAAATTATAAAAATGTCATATGATGTAATCGGGGATTTATCATGAAGTACATTATCAGTGACTAATGATATACATATAGTACTATTGAATTTTGTGTCTTTGTTTTTCAGTGAACAAGAAATTTTACGGGAAGAAATCAATTCACTTCAGACTGTTAAGACCAAGTTACAGCAGCGAATTAAAGACTTAGAAGATGATCTCAAGAAAATGAAAGAAGAATTAGAAAAGAAAAATAACGCTGCAAAAGAGGAAGGCGATGAGGTTATTTATATTTCATCATCTATATATCTATATTACCAGTCCTGGTAGCCTGAATTGCTCTAAGAAAATTCATTCAAAAAGTAAATCTAGTATACTGGCAAATGTGTGAAAAACATATTTTTAAAAAACTACATTTTTGCAAACTTTAGAAATTTAGCAACAAATGATTTTTAATTTGTAGAAATCTAGAAACATATACATGTTGTGTACTTTTTATATTGTAACTGTGAAGAGTTGCTCTGACAGCTGCACTGACCATTGCTGACCAGCAGGTGGTTTTAATCTCTGTCTTGTCCGACCATGAACACTTTCATTTTACCCTGACAGACCTGTTGATAACTTGATAAAGTGAAGTTTGTTGACAAAGGGATTTTTAGTCCTTGATAATTTTTTTTAAGAATTTTGAATTACAAAATGTGTATGTTTTGAAATATTGTCCAAATGATGACCAATATTATGAGGAGTTACTAATATCAAAATCAAAAATACAAGCATCAATGATTTGGGAACTAAGTTTGTATCTTGTATTTTCTACCTCATTGGTCCAGATTATAATGTATATGAGGTCTAAATGTGGGAAGAAAACCAGAGGGAAAAGCAGTGACCCATGCATGATAAAGTATGGTGCCAGTAATAAAACGCATGGGGATTATTTGAAAACAATTTATTGTGCCGTTAAATAATTTTTCTGTGATGAATTAACATTTAAATGAAGTCTTAAATAAATATAATATAGGATGATGTTCCCATGGCTCAGAGGAAGAGATTTACCAGAGTGGAGATGGCCAGGGTACTCATGGAAAGAAATCAGTATAAAGAGAGGTTAATGGAGTTACAGGAGGCTGTACGGTGGACGGAAATGATCCGAGCTTCCAGAGAACATCCAGAAATATCTGCTCCTAAAACTCAAAAGAAAGGAACTATATGGAACTTGTAAGTATTCTTGTAAGAAATGCACACCTTGTTTTACACAGATGTAAGAGTGGATACAGGATATTGGCTTAAAATTACTATCGGATAAAGATATTGGCTTAAAATTACTACCGGATAAAGATATTGGCTTAAAATTACTACCGGATACCGGATAAAGATATTGGCTTAAAATTACTGCTGGATAAAGATATTGGCTTAAAATTACTACCGGATAAAGATATTCGCTTAAAATTACTACCGGATAAAGATATTCGCTTAAAATTACTACTGGATAAAGATATTCGCTTAAAATTACTACCGAATAAAGATATTTGCTTAAAATTACTACTGGATAAAGATATTTGCTTAAAATTACTACCGAATAAAGATATTTGCCAAAAATTACTACCGGATAAAGACATTTGCTTAAAATTACTACCGAATAAAGATATTTGCTTAAAATTACTACCGGATAAAGATATTTGCTTAAAATTACTACCGGATAAAGATAGTTTTCCCTAGGGAAAAATGACAAAAATTTACCAATTTGTCCTCTAACATTCCCCAAAACAACAGTGATGCACTGAAAAATTAAATCTACCGTAATCCTTCTATGTATTCGGGCGAATTTTAATAATTTCATTTTCAAGTGTCCGGGAATTTAGAGGAAATATGAAAATTATACACTTGGAAAAATGGGGGTGTCCGAATATTTAGAGTTGTCCGATATTTAGGAGCCGATAATATGTCTCGCTGCCCTCCCGGTAATGCAAGACACTATCAACGACGATACGCACAAGGATATCATCTATAGTATCAAATAAAGTTCATGTTGGAATTACCTTTTGTGTTGTTTATTTCACAAAAAAAGTCGTTTTTTTAAGTGTTTGTTGACCAATAATCATGATCCAATGTGTAATACACATCGAAGGACGCCATTTTTTGTAAGCAAATCGCGTGATTTTTGTCAGTAGTTCCCACCGTTTGAGGTTGACCGTTACCCCACTTCGTCTTCTGTCACTGTTTACGGTCAAAATTTTTATAATTAATAATAGTCAAGAATATTTTTTAGTCAAGAAATTCCACATTTTGTACGATTAAGAACCAGGACATGTTTGAATGGGGTTCGCCGTGATCAATATAGCTTTTGTTTAAAAATCTATGTTATCACTCACAGAACACAATAGTTTACAAATACATTGTTTTAACTCACGTTTCAAACAATTTTAATCTTAGGAAAAACAATAAATACATCATAATGTCCATCTTCCCGTTTTTAGACAAATGAAAGTATCAGAGGATCGGGAATTCCCATAGTTGACATGCACTGAATCAGAAGGGATTCCACAAGTTTCTCATCCAATGAAATTCATTGATAATGTCACTTCCTGAAAAATGTCTTTGATGTTGGATTTGTGTGCCGACAGAACTTCTGGTCTCGTACGATGTTTCTTACCCACGATTTTTAATTTCAATCAACTTTCACTTTCAAAGAATATTAAAACACTTAATACAGGTATGGCTATATTCAGCTTACATTAAAAACGTAAATGTATCGTAAAATACTTGTCCTCAAAGTTACAATCATGACTCCATCACGCAAATACACAACGCAACAAACACATAAAAATAACAAATTTTAATGTAAATTAACAACAAAACAACAACATTTCTTCATGTTTTTAAAAAATATTAATTATAAGCAATATGTATTGCTTGTTACGGGTGAATTCCAACAAAATCGCGTCCGGATTTAGAGGCAAAAAAATGCCGTCCGAAATTAGAGAAAATTTGAAAATTATTGAAATTTCAAAATTGGGGTGTCCGAAAACATAGAGGGTCCGAATATATAGAAGGATTACGGTAGTTGTCCCTACCCAAATTATAGTGTCAAGGCAAAAGGTAGTTTTCAGAAAATGTAACAAAATTACTGACATTTGTCTGGCTGACATCTGTATAACTGAACAAAGACCCAAGTCAATACATAGGAAAAAGGCGGCCTCAATGGCTGAGTGATATAAAGTACCGTCTTCCAGATTACAGTGCCTCTCACTACCTAGGTTCTAATCTAAAGTACCGTCTTCCAGATCACAGTGCCTCTGACTACCTAGGTTCTAATCTAAAGTACCGTCTTCTAGATCACAGTGCCTCTGACTACCTAGGTTCTAATCTAAAGTACCGTCTTCTAGATCACAGTGCCTCTGACTACCTAGGTTCTAATCTAAAGTACCGTCTTCCAGATCACTGTGCCTCTGACTACCTAGGTTCTAATCTAAAGTACCGTCTTCTAGATCACAGTGCCTCTGACTACCTAGGTTCTAACCCCACTCTAGACAGATCCTAGTGTCAGAAGCTTTATCAGTTGGCTTGTCAAATGTGGATAGTATTCAGGTTTCCAGGTGTTCTGGTTTCCTACACCATCCCAGAACTAACAGTAATAATTAAAACAATCTTGACTGGGGTGTAAAACACCAGTGCTTCATTCCAATCTTCCCTATTTTGTGCTTGTGGAGAATCTGCAATACAATAGAGTTTGACTTAAATATTGAAATTTGGTTTTTAAAGTTAAATCAGAAAGTCAAAAATACTTTATAATCAAGTTTAAATATGGCTATGCAAGTTAAATGATTTGTAATTTCAATGCAGTTGACCCAGTTTGTAATATCCAGTTTGTAATATCAATACAGTTGACCCAATTTGTAATATAAATGCAGTTGACCCAGTTTCATATCTGGGGCTATTACTGTTTCTCAAAAGTTTGAACAAAATCAGGATTTTTATTAGGAGTCAATATGACAGTAAATAATATAAGTATAGTTTATAGTATATATTTGACTTTATAAGATAGCTATAGATTGGATTTGTATTTAATTAAAATTTTAAACAAACAAAAATAATATTTCAGTAGTAACAAGTGTAAGTAAACTTGTAGGGGATCGTAAGGGCAAACAAATATTTTTATTTTTATTTTCTCTCCAAAAGCACATCGTTCTGTACTTTAGAACTTATTTTGACTTTCAGTATTTTGATGTTTTAAATAAAATGTCAACTGCAAAAAGTAGGGAAAAAATTCATTATTAATTGATCATTAATGTAAAATGTTCAAAAACGTAATTCCTGTTTTGTAACTGGTTGCATCAGCTTGACAATAGTCATAATATCACGATACATGTGCATTATTTTTTCATAAACCTAACATGGGAAAACTTATGTGTATGTGTGTCTAATGAGCACATGATCAGATCATAAAATACTAAATCATGATTGGTGATGCATTGGAGCTATTTGGTGTCTAAATAGGAATGTGTTTTTGTCGACTTAGGTAAATTTGTGTTGGTTGGTCTGGTCGTATTGGTAGATATGTCAGAGCTCTCTCTCACCCTTATTATGTGAACAGGGCCAGGGCCCTTGCAATTGTGAAAATAAGCATCACAAATGGCCAAAATTGTGAAAAAGAATACTCCAAATATCTGGTTTTAAACCTGAACATTCCAAAAATTGTGAAAATTGGCAGTGATTGTGAAAAAGCCCATAAGATTTTGAATATTGAATGGGACAGGCAGAATATCAGCCCAAAAAATGACCCAGCTAGAATCCTGTATGTGATGTATATGTGATATAACTTGTTGGTAGTTAAGACAATTGGTCCTTAAGTTAAATAAAAGGCCGAGGTGGCCTAATGGATAAGACGCCAGTTTACAAATCCAGGGTCTCTCACTGCTGTGAGTTCAAGTCCAGCTCAGACCACATATGGGAAAGTAAATTTATTTTCCTTGCCATTTGCCTTTACTGGTTTACCTGGTATCAGTATAATGGACCGTGAGAATGATACTCTTGTCTGCGGCGTACTCGGTGAGCTAGCACCTTAAAGTCCCCCTGAGTGTGTGTTAGTAAAAGGCAGATCATATAACACATTCCCACTTCACATGCATACACGAAATTGTTCATAGATTAATCCATAGAGATTAATTAAATAGTTCTTGTCGCGAATAGCTGAAAAATTGCTTATGTGATGTTGAGCAGCATTCAACCAATCTTTAAGTTATGTCATCATCCCCTGTATTGGGTGTAAATTTCTGGAAAAAATACAATATAATGTATCAATGTCTCTTCACACTAGCAAATGGCTTGTTATAACAGAAATTTAAAAAAGAGTGTTTATAAAGTCTATGTGTTAGAATAGTGGACACCATGGATATATAGACTTGCATGTATATTGGATTTCTTTTAAACATATTTTATTTATCATTCATATCTGTAGATTAAAAGCTGTCCAAATAGCCGAAAGTATCATATACACTAATGTAAGCTAACTACATGTACATGATGTAGTTGACTAAATAAACCATCATAAATGACTGAAAAGTTTTGACTGTTGACTGAAAAGTTTTGACTGTTGACTGAAAAGTTTTGACTGTTAACTGAAAAGTGACTGAAAAGTTTTGACTGTTGACTGAGAAGTTTTGACAGTTGACTGAAAAGTTTTGACTGTTGACTTAAAAGTTTTGACAGTTAACTGAAAAGTTTTGACTGTTGACTTAAAAGTTTTGACAGTTAACTGAAAGGTTTTGACTGTTGACTGAAAAAAAGTTTTGAAAGCTAACTGAAAAGTTTTGACTGTTGACTGAAAAGTTTTGACTGTTGACTTAAAAGTTTTGACAGTTAACTGAAAAGTTTTGACTGTTGACTTAAAAGTTTTGACAGTTAACTGAAAGGTTTTGACTGTTGACTGAAAAAAAGTTTTGACAGTTGACTGAAAAAAAGTTTTGACAGTTAACTGAAAAGTTCTTACAGTTGAGTGTTAACTGAAAAGTGCTTGCAGTTGAGTGCTGACTAAAAAATGCTTATAGTTGAGTGTTGACTGAAAAGTGCTTGCAGTTGAGTGCTGACTAAAAAATGCTTATAGTTGAGTGTTGACTGAAAAGTGCTTACAGTTGAATGTTGACTGAAAGCATCATATAGATTAATGCAAAGATGATACAGTTTACTGAATAAGTAATTGAAAATGATTGAAAAGTCCAACTTATGACCGGAAAGGTTTGCACAAATAACTGAATAATGGGAAGCTGAAAACAAGTCTTAACCATTGACTAAAGGGTTCATATAGATAAATGAGAAGCTAAAAACTCAAAAGTCAATACAAAAATCTTAACTGGCTGAAGAGCTTATATAAATGGTAAGTAAGTAGCGTTACTGAACAGTTAATTGAGAAACTATCCTACAAAATCTTTGATCCAGCTCTTCTAAGAATTGGGTTAAATTTACATTTAAGCATCTACCTATGAGTTAATTGCTCTTTAATTAAATAACCACACACTAAAAAGTTTTTCAACTTGCACATATCTGCTTAAAGGTTTTTGCTCTATAGTTATTAGACTGCATGTAACTTGTAAACAATTCCCATAATTCATTTGTACTTCCTGTTTCTGCTAGCAACAGAATTTCCTTTTTTATATTAATTTCTGTATTTAAATATGATTGTAAACATTTAATTTCACTTTAGTATGCATTATCTTTTCCCGACTTTTGTCTATCTTGTTAAATTCAAAACAATTTGTTAGAATGGAAAAATGGTCCACAGGAACTGGAACTGCAGTTGAATTATGGGTTATCAGTATGCATGATAAGCTGCCATTGAAAATAGACCGATTTCCTGATTTTTTGCTTTATATTTGTTTCAGTTTTGGTAGTCTTGTAGCACCAGCCCCACAGCATCCCACTCCCCCGAGCAAGAAGGGGACATCAAAAACTCAAATTATCTAAACAATAATCAACTATGCAAGTGCCATTATATATACTTGTCATATCATTGACCGTCCAAATAAGATATGTTAATCACAGCATTATAATGCTAATCACAAAATTAATAAAATACTGAATCTATTTGAAATTTATCATCAATTTGTAAAATTAGCTTTTTAAAAAACGAGCAGTTCATAAATTTATTTGATTAAAAAAATTTTTTTAAAAATTAAAGACATACTTTAAACAATGAAGATTCTTAATTTTTAGTAGAATTTAAAAGAAAATAATTGCCATGAACCAACCATCAGGACCTTATGTGCTTTTTTGGAGACTTGATCTGACTTTGTGCTACAAAATGTTCTTCCATAGAAACGTAATTGTCTTAAGCATCAGGAAAACCATATGATATTATATTCATAAAGTACATTAAATTCTTTTGTTAGTTTGGAGTGGGAATGTGTACCATAGCAATCAGAAATATTCAGTGTTATGTTGTATCAGGACTATTTTGTCTGCATATTGATGGCACTGGTAATTTCCCAGTAAATGTAATTTGGTTAAAATCATTTTATCAGCAACCTATACCATCCCTATTAAATTCTGTAAAAAATATTTAAAATATTATTTTTCACATGGCGCTATTTCTTCATATTTTGACCTACAGCTAAGATCAAATTTTTTAGCAAAGGGTGCAAATGGAAGTCCTTTCTTTAATTCTGTCTAAAGTTTTGATTTAAATAACATTCATAACTGTTATTTATTGCATGCAAACGTTCGAGCACTATAGCAGCCATCAGCTCTGCAGATTAAGTGATCTTGATGGAAATTGGCAACAAACACAACCCATTGAAAGTCTCCATGACAGCAAGTCCTTGTGTTCAATCATGGCAGATGTTAGGTGGGTTTTTTTGGCACATATTTCATTCTTCATCGGTCAATATTTATTATTCAGAATATTTATATTTGGATGGTATATTCATATTTGGATGGTCATATTATTTATACCTCAGTTCTTTATTGCATTTTGATGAATTTATTTATTGAATTGAATTGATTTACTCGGCCAAAAATGAACTGATGTTGATGTTTGTTAATTGATGTTGTGATGATTGTTATTTTGTTTTTATTTTTTAGCTGATCTCCATTCTTTTGTTTATGGTTGTGAATAGTTGTACTTGTTGATTGATTGATTGATTGATTGATTGATTGATTGATTGATTGGTTATTGAATTCATTGTGATATTTTACTTGTTGAAATATGCCAGTTCTGATCTTTTTTATCTTATTCATTTCTATCATTGTAATGTGATCAATTTACATTCAGTACCAACTCCAGAAATCATTACACTTTATACTATACCAAGACTCGTGTAATCTGTTGCATTTGAAAAACTTAATTTTCCTTCTTTTTTTTTTTTTTTTTTTTTTTTTTTTTTCTCTCTCTTTTTCTTCCATTATTTGAAAGTTGTGTCTGAAATTAGTCTCAATTAATATATGAAAGATATTAATTTAGTTTGCTTTGATTTTTTATATTACAAAAAAGTTAGGTATATGATATAAACAGAATTAAAATTTTACGAAATTTTTCAAACTAGTTTTTTCCCAAGTCATTTTGGTGTTCTTTCATTTTATGATTCCTTGGATTTGCTCAAGTTACGTGTTATCCAGCAATGTCTTTCAAATTTTATCATATAAGGATGAATTGTTATGTGTGAAATAATTTTGTATTTTAATTTCAATTTTATTTTATTTTTATTGAAATTTTTAAAGTGTTGAATGAACTACATCTTTTTAAATGGAAACGGTTGTGATAGGCATTTAGAAAATCCACAGAAATATTTCTTGATAACCAAGTGATCAAATTGATTATTGAGTAAGAAGATGGCCTCAAAACAAAATTACGTAGGCTCAACCTTATCTTTGGAAAAACATAATTATATGGTATACAAGGCAGTTTACCTGTGTTGTTAAAAATGTAACACAAAGTGAAATTGACAATCTGTTGAAACTGACATACCTAGAAGTTTGTAGAGGTGGTTAATAAATTTTTATTTTGAACGTGTTGAAGTTACCGGTAACTTAAATACACCAGACAAATTTTGCAACAGTTATTCAGACAACTTTACAGTTGTGAGTTTGATAAAAATGGAATATTTTAATGTTGTTATTGGCGAAAATCTGGTTTTTAAAAATAAATAACTTTCTGTTTTATTTATTAGTTTGATATTGTGATATTGTGAATTTAATTCTCCTATTTATTTTTTTTTTGTGCTTCTTGTATTTTATCACATAGATTTTTGTGTGTGCTTAATGCCATTTCAGTTTGGTCACTTGGTTCAGCTTGGGGTATGTTCAGTATCGTAACAGCTACCTGAGACATGTCTTGGAATGAGGATATTTCTATTAAGTAAATAATTTATAGATATATATATATATATATATATATTATATCAAATATATTAATCTGAAATTTAGGATACAGTCAAACCTGTCTATAAAGGCCCCCAAGGGAACAAGTGAAAATGTCCTTTATGGGCAGGGACCTTTATATACAGGTTCAAATAATATGAATAAAGAACATTTGGGATACAGTTACACTTGCCTTTATAATAATCAGGTGGCCCTTATATAGAGATGGCCTTTAAGGCAGGTTTGACTGTACTTATGTGGGAAGAGAGATTTAGAGAAATTATAATTGACTTCATATTATTATGACAAAGAAAATACACAATGGATTTTAGTAACTTTAAACATAAAGTTTATGTGGACTTTCATTTTGATTTTTGAGAAATTGATATGTCAGGAGTTTTCAAATTTGAAATCAACTGAGATGTCATAATAGCCAATTTTTCTATGATATTTTCGAGAAACTTAATCTGCTGGATATCATCATACTAAAAAGCGTGTATTATATTGAAATAATCCCAGGTGTATTTTGTCACGAAAATAGCAGGTATGATATTGAACTTGTCCCAGGTGTACAACAAAAGCTTTACAATATTTTATGATGTCATAATGTTATTGGTGCTAATTAGAAAAGCAGTAAAGAACTGGGGGAAATATGTGTATGTATAAATTATTTCAGTAGGGATCAACAATAGATTAAATATGGACAGTCAAGATCAGGCAGGGTAAAGTTCTTTAGAACTGTCAACAATCTTCATTTATCATTGATTTAGACTGAATTCATTAATTTATCTAAGTTAAATAAAAAAAATTCAAAAATTTCAAATTTCACAAAATTTTTGGTCTGTATATTAGATGTTACCTTTTTTTTAGTGATTTTTCAGGCACATGTTTGTATTTCATGCATGCTGAGCATGGCTCTCTTATGTTCATTATGCTAATGGCAGCTATTGTATAATACTTTGCATGCAGACAGATCTGCCATCTTTGATCCATTATGATCCCTGTTGATTTCATTGTTTTGTTTTTTTAAAAGACAAACTTGTTAAATTATTTTTAGAATACAAAATTGTGTTCATTTGTTTAAAGTTTAAAATGTACAAACTGAAAAAAAATTGTGAAAAAATATGTAATATTTAAATGAAATAAAATGTTAAATTTCGATCTCCATTGTTTTTTTTTTTTTTTCGTGAAAGCCTTTGTATCAATATGGGTCAGAATGGCAAAATGTCTTTTATTTCTTTTGTATTTAGTCAGCTTTCTAGGGCCTCTGGTTGAAAAACTCGCACAGCGGTTTAATTATAACATGCATCTGTATCTCTAAGTCCCTGAAGTCACACCTTTACAATTTACTTAGTATATGCATATTTAAAATGCTGGCATGCATCGCGTAAGTTATGGGTAAGATTTTTTGTGAGTGAAAAGCATGCTGATACCCTCATGCATACTATGTAACAATAGTAGGAGTTATTTCCCATTTGATGTGTATAGGTGGCGCTAAAACTACAGCACAAAGATGACATTCATGCACTGATAACACAGGTGCTTGTTTCTATCAAGAATGAATAACTGTATATTTGCATAAATAAGAACAAATTTTGGTTTCACAATTTTGGTCCAAGCACTACTTATGAGGAATTGTATTCCGAAATGGAATAGTGCTGTAAATATAAAACTGGTATAACATGTAATTATATCAATATACTATTTTTAATTATCCCTCCACCATCAGTGGTGAGGGGGGGATATAGTAATACCACTGTGTGTGTGTGTGTGTGGGTCCGTCCAAGTTGATTTCCATTTATTTAAAAGAAAACCGTACATCCGATTGAGCTGAAACATGGTCATTTGATTCGTTAAGATAGTGATTGGTGTGGGATTGCTCGACAGCATAATTGTGCATCAAGATGGCCGCCATTGCTAAAGATAGACTTTTTCACCCAATTCATGGTTTCCGTGTATTACAAGAAAACCATACATCAGAATGAGCTGAAACTTGGTCAGTTGATTTGTTATGGTAGTGATTGGTGTGGGTTTGCTCGAAAGCCTCATAGCATATCTAAGATGGCCGTCATTACTATAAATATCAAAAACCAATAAATCGAAGTGAAATATACAAATAGGTTTTCCTTATACTGTTATAGCCTAATTCTTTAATTCTTTGCAGTGGTTTTTCATCTATTAAATGGCCAAACCAAAGTTTAGATGACTATGCTGTCATAGTGTTGCTTCTGGAAGAACATAATGGCCTTGCTATGGTTTAGGCATTATTTCTTCCCACAGAAACACTATAAAAGCATAGTCACCTTAACAAAAGGCAGTAATAGGAAAGTCTGGCGTGGTTGTCAAGAAATTTTATTTATGATGTATGCCAGCATTTTTGATACACACATTCACCATATATACACATATACTATCTAAATTGTTAAAGTGTGCTAGGACCTTTAGGCAGTGTTGTATATTGTATATTATTTCCTTCCCACTTGGCACTTATATAAAATCTAGATACATCTATAACAAAACATGTTTAACATTATTAAGGTCATCAGTTAACAGAAGTCAATAGATTAGAATTATTATGTGACAAGTGGTATCGGTACTGGTACTTCGTGTTTACAGAACTAAGATGAACTGCTCAGATACGACTTGTCAAGTCATGAATCTCTGGCTCACAATGTTCAGACAAAGGCCAGCATGCTTGATTTACACATAAAAAGAATGAAAACTCGGCCTGAAATGTGCAGTTTTATGACCTCACTGACACCAGTATGTCATTAGTTGTCGTGACGCTGCTTTGGTACCATGATGACGTTCAGTGTTTGAACATATTAAGTATGGCCTAAACCCCAACCCCCCTGTAAGCATTGCAGAATTATAAGCAACCAGTATACCCTAGCCTTGCAAGGTAAGCAGAATTGTAAGCAAACAGTCACCCCTGACCTTGCAAGCTACAAGTAAGCAGAATTGTCAGCAACTATCCCCCAGCCCCTTGTAAGCTGACCAGAATTATAAACAACTAGTCGCCCCTAGCCTTGCGAGCTAAGCAGAATTGTCAGCAACTAAACCCCAACCCCCCTGTAAGCAGTGCAGAATTATAAGCAACTAGTTTCCCCTAGCTTTGCAAAGTGAGCAGAATTGTAAGCAGCCAGTCACTTCTAGCCTTGCAAGGTGAGCAGAATTGTAAGCAAATAGTTACCCCTGGTCCTACAAGCAAAGCAGAATTGTAAGCAACCAGTCACTTCTAGCCTTGCAAGGTAAGCAGAATTGTAAGCAACCAGTCAATTCTAGCCTTGCAAGGTAAGCAGAATTGTAAGCAAATAGTTACCCCTGGTCCTACAAGCAAAGCAGAATTGTAAGCAACCAGTCACTTCTAGCCTTGCAAGGTAAGCAGAATTGTAAGCAACCAGTCACTTCTAGCCTTGCAAGGTAAGCAGAATTGTAAGCAAATAGTTACCCCTGGTCCTACAAGCAAAGCAGAATTGTAAGCAACCAGTCACTTCTAGCCTTGCAAGGTAAGCAGAATTGTAAGCAAATAGTTACCCCTGGTCCTACAAGCAAAGCAGAATTGTAAGCAACCAGTCACTTCTAGCCTTGCAAGGTAAGCAGAATTGTAAACAACCAGTCAATTCTAGCCTTGCAAGGTAAGCAGAATTGTAAGCAAATAGTTACCCCTGGTCCTACAAGCAAAGCAGAATGTAAGCAACCAGTCACTTCTAGCCTTGCAAGGTAAGCAGAATTGTAAGCAAATAGTTACCCCTGGTCCTACAAGCAAAGCAGAATTGTAAGCAACCAGTCACTTCTAGCCTTGCAAGGTAAGCAGAATTGTAAGCAACCAGTCACTTCTAGCCTTGCAAGGTAAGCAGAATTGTAAGCAAATAGTTACCCCTGGTCCTACAAGCAAAGCAGAATTGTAAGCAAATAGTTACCCCTGGTCCTACAAGCAAAGCAGAATTGTAAGCAACCAGTCACTTCTAGCCTTGCAAGGTAAGCAGAATTGTAAGCAAATAGTTACCCCTGGTCCTACAAGCAAAGCAGAATTGTAAGCAACCAGTCACTTCTAGCTTTGCAAGGTAAGCAGAATTGTAAGCAAATAGTTACCCCTGGTCCTACAAGCAAAGCAGAATTGTAAGCAAATAGTTACCCCTGGTCCTACAAGCAAAGCAGAATTGTAAGCAACCAGTCACTTCTAGCCTTGCAAGGTAAGCAGAATTGTAAGCAAATAGTTACCCCTGGTCCTACAAGCAAAGCAGAATTGTAAGCAACCAGTCACTTCTAGCCTTGCAAGGTAAGCAGAATTGTAAACAACCAGTCACTTCTAGCCTTGCAAGGTAAGCAGAATTGTAAGCAACCAGTCACTTCTAGCCTTGCAAGGTAAGCAGAATTGTAAGCAACCAGTCAATTCTAGCCTTGCAAGGTAAGCAGAATTGTAAGCAAATAGTTACCCCTGGTCCTACAAGCAAAGCAGAATTGTAAGCAACCAGTCACTTCTAGCCTTGCAAGGTAAGCAGAATTGTAAGCAACCAGTCAATTCTAGCCTTGCAAGGTAAGCAGAATTGTAAGCAAATAGTTACCCCTGGTCCTACAAGCAAAGCAGAATTGTAAGCAACCAGTCACTTCTAGCCTTGCAAGGTAAGCAGAATTGTAAGCAAATAGTTACCCCTGGTCCTACAAGCAAAGCAGAATTGTAAGCAACCAGTCACTTCTAGCCTTGCAAGGTAAGCAGAATTGTAAGCAAATAGTTACCCCTGGTCCTACAAGCAAAGCAGAATTGTAAGCAAATAGTTACCCCTGGTCCTACAAGCAAAGCAGAATTGTAAGTAAGTTGAATAACAAATAGATATGATTTTACATGTAAAAAGTTTAAATATACATGGATGTTGTTTTTGAAACTTTTCCCCTTTTCCCAGGGAAGTATTTCTGTATAAAAGCATAGTTTACTTTACCCAACATGTCGAATGAAATCTTGCTTCTGACAACTGAACATCATTTTAGACCAGTAGGTGCAGAATCTGTCCAATAAATGCAGAAGAAACATAATTTTCAGTGTATTGCATGAGCTATTAGTTGTAGTAAAAATTTGTAGTGTATTAACATACATTATAAATTTGTTTCAACTTCCCTCATACTGTTACAAGATTTCCATGTGAATCCCATGAGCATTGTCTGAATGTGTAACACATCTCAATGTTAGCAAAATTGCATCTGGTTTGAGCTTAGATATCAAATCACAAAGTAACAGCTGCAAATTGGTTTTTGCCTAATCACTTGGCAGTAAGGATACATAGTGACTTTTAAGGTTAACCTTGTAACATCTTTTAACTGTAACATCGATGACCTTTTCCCCATCACTGAATTTTTTTAAAAATTGTTATTTCAAGATATTGGCAAACTTTTAATTTTGCATCATCAGATGATAATCGGTAAAATTACAAATGAATTCTATCAGTATAAAAAAAATAGTGTTTGTTTTAATTACTTGCTACTCTCATGAATTTTGCAATCACAAAATTTCCAATTTACAATATAAAGTCAAGTATTTTACTTCTTAAACTCGGCGTTTAGTTTCGCTCTTTTAATAATAAACAAAGTGCACTCATTAAAAACATGGGTTTAGATTGACTATTGGTCTTGCAAAACATGGCTTAAAACAAATAAAAAATGAAAAAAATTAAGATGTATGTAGATCTTTTTTTTTTCTTTTTCTTTATTAAAAAAACAAAATGGTACAAAACAATGGGCAGGGTTTAGTACATCAACAGATGAATAGATCATTGATATCCAGATTGCTTGGAAATGCTTTTATCTTTGTACGATATTGAAACTTACAGATTTAATGGAGTTTTATTCCCCATGCAGTCCACCCTTTAGAATCTGTAACTTTCAATATTTAATTTTTTTAGAGGACTGTGTCTTAATTTACTTTTGAAACTTAATCTAAAGTTAACATCTTTATTCTAAAACAACATCCACTAGGTTTTAACTTCATAATGTTTCACTTAAGTGTAAGTAGGTCGCAGTGGTCTAATGGATAAGACGTTAGTTTACAAATCTAGGGTCTCGCCTCTGTGAGTCCAAGTCCCACTCGAACCAGATGTGGGAAAGTGAATTTTCCTTGCCTTCAGCCTTTACTGGTTCACCTGGTGTCGGTAAAATGCGACTGGGGGAGTGGTACGCTTGTCTGCAGGGTACTGATTCGCTGAGCTAGCACCTTAAAGTTGCCTTGAGTGTGTGCTGGTACAAATCGGACTATAAAATACACTCGCACTTCACGTGCATACACAAACTTGTTCATAAAGTAGTTCTTGTCATGAATAGTTGAAAAATTGTTGATGTGACGTTATTCGACATCAACGTAAGTGTAAGTGAAGAGGGGCTATATAAGGTGTGAGTAATGCTCAACTTTGAGATACAAGAACTCTTCTTGATTGTTGAAAAACTTATATAAAAATGCTTTTGTTGATGCAAACAATGTCAATGAAGTGGTTTGGGTTTACTTGACCAAAACTTTAAATCGACAACATAATATTTATTCATTATTATTGAGTATATATATATTTCTGAAGATTTCAAGGTTCATTTTGTGCTCAAAACCATAAAACCTCTTCATTTGAATTTTGAATTTGTGCAGTGCAGGAATATAATCAATTTCTTGCTACTTCTGCAAATAATTTGTCCTTTTTTTCGCAAATTAATCAGATACATTGTGAAAATTTCTACTTACAGAGTGGTGTATTCCAGTTTCAATCTAGTTTTTAGGCAATATATTGTCTTTTTACTGAGTATAGCTTTAGGCAAACAACATTGACCTGTCTGCTTGACCTTTGATTTACCGTACATATTCATTATGGACAGGTTAATTTAAGTAATAGGGACCATGCTTGTATATTTCGCCTACCTGCTGGAACACTAATCATCGGCAATGTGTAATTGTATTAACTGCCAATCCTAACTCTACCTATGTATTGGGTGGATCCTCCCTTATGAATGTTCCTAATGAAAGGATGAAAGGTCAAATGGACAGGTCAATGTTGTTTACTTCTACTTGAATATGTCATAATATAAATGCTATCAATAAAAACATGATTTATTTATGTACGTATAGGTCTGAATTCTCTAAGAAATTGTCCAGGTAGGTTTATACAGACACAAAATTATATGGGTTTGGCCTTACTAACAGTTACATAACCAATTCTTAACTCTTAACTCAACAGCAGCAGAAAGTTGGTGTTAAACATTTGGCATGGTATGACTTGCAGGTAATCGCAACTTCTACATCTGCAGAAATCTACAACCTCCATTGAAAATTTTATTTTATTTTTCCAAAGTATGAAGTCTGTGACCCCCTTGCCCCATTGTACATGATACAATTTTTTGTTTATCAGCCGATTCAGCGTATGGATTTTTTTGAACTGGGATTTATTGTCAAGCCATGCCAAATGTACCACCAATATCTAAACTGTGGATGAATTAATAACATTTCTAAATTCTGAGTCAACTAATTACATCTGTGATAGATAAATAAATGTTTTGCTGTTCTGCTAATACTCCGTATCCTTCATATCTTCTTAATTTAGAGAGAGAGAGAGAGTAAAGTCAGTGTGTGTTTGTCAGTCAGTTTGTTCATGCAACATACCAAGAAAATGTTTTTGAAGATTCCGAGTTAATATGAGGTCTAGTGTGCCAGCAATAGAATTACACTGCCTCTTATCTTCTAGATTCTAAACCCTACAGAAATGTTAGTAAGTTTGCTTATTGAAAGTCTGTGGTTACTCCAGTATATTCTGTTTTTTTGTCCATCACAAGACTGGCCACTTCAATTACTTAAGTGAAAAAATTTTGACTGGAACATAAAACACCACTTTTTAACTCCACTCTGTAAGTAAAACATTAGAAGAGAAATATATTAAATATCCTATTTCACACCAGATTACTAAGCTTGTATGCCATATACCACCAGAACAGAAGTACTAGATTCAAACTGCTGTCACATCATAAAGTTTTTCTCTGCTACAAAATTTTAAATGGTTAAAATCACACTAAAATTTTCATATTGGTTAGATATGTTAGCTATTTAGTAGTAAACCCAGTAACATGAGGTATTGAACAATCAAATATGAATTTTCTAGCAAATATGGGGCAGGGGTCCTACCATTCCTATATTTTCCTATAATTTTTACTCTTTCCTATATTTTTCTATATAATTTGAAAAACCTCCTATATTTCCTATATTTTTGTTACTGGTAGCTTCAGAAATTCAGAATGGGGACATTTTTCCACATTAGCAAGATTAATAATTATGTATCTCTACAGCAGTAAGTGTACATTCAGGGGCGTAGCTGAGCATGTTGGTAAATTGTGCACTGTAAACATCAAAATGTGCCTTTTTCTAGGGGGTATGGGGGCATGCTCCCCCAGAGAATTTTGAAAAAATACAACAAAAATGGTGCGTTTCCATGAATTTTGACCTGTATCTGCAAATTTTTTCAACTAAACTTCAAAACTAAATTCAAATGACCACTGAATTGTACATTGATTCATATGCATAAATCGTCTTGTTCATTATAATAGTTTCAGTTTCAAGGGTTAAATTTTGTATTGCTTTCAAGTTTTAAAATATAGCTGTCATATAATTATTTTTAACATTTTTAAATATGATATTTGACAAAAATAACTTGTGCACGGTCGTATGTGCGTATGCTCAGCTATGCCATTGACATTGCAGTTGCCAATAGATAATGGTTGTTTAATTGTTAAAGGAGAAAAAGGAATGACTGAAGGAGAGGAAAGGTGGCCATGGATATATATTTTATGTGTAAACTATTTAAAATTGTTCCTATAATTTTAGTGTTAACTCCTGCGATTTCCTATAAAACTTATATACTTTTAACCCCATATTCCTATTTTTCCTATAGTGATCCCAAAACTGATAGGACCCTTGATGGGGTTTTACATGGGTTAATTTTAAGGTCCATTCTTTGTTCCATGGTATTAGACAATCTAATATTTCTAACAAGTATGGGGTTATACAAGGGTGAGTTTTAGGGCCCTTTCTTTCCTTTGTTCCATGGTATTAGACAATCTAATATTTCTAACAAGTATGGGGTTATACAAGGGTGAGTTTTAGGGCCCTTTCTTTCCTTTGTTCCATGGTATTAGACAATCTAATATTTCTAACAAGTATGGGGTTATACAAGGGTGAGTTTTAGGGCCCTTTCTTTCCTTTGTTCCATGGTATTAGACAATCTAATATTTCTAACAAGTTTGGGGTTATACAAGGGTGAGTTTTAAGGTCTTTTCTTTGTTCCATGGTATTAGACAATCTAATATTTCTAACAAGTTTAGGGTTATACAAGGGTGAGTTTTAAGGTCTTTTCTTTGTTCCATGGTATTAGACAATCTAATATTTCTAACAAGTTTGGGGTTATACAAGGGTGAGTTTTAAGGTCTTTTCTTTGTTCCATGGTATTAGACAATCTAATATTTCTAACAAGTTTGGGGTTATACAAGGGTGAGTTTTAAGGTCTTTTCTTTGTTCCATGGTATTAGACAATCTAATATTTCTAACAAGTATGGGGTTATACAAGGGTATGTTTTAAGGTTCTTCGTTTCCTTTGTAACATTTCATCATTCATCTTTATAGTATTATTAACATATATTTTGTATATCATTGGTTTATTTGGTGTTAAAGGTGTTTTTGTTGTACAAGAAGGCATTTATTTTCTTTATGCTGGATTTAGACTTCATGATTTTGACCTACGATTTACTGCAGTTTGTTTCATCTACAATTTATTTGATGAAAATTTGATTACCCGTATTATCTTGTAGTTACTCGTATTAACGCTTACAAACTTCTGCCAAAAATTGGCTAAGTTGTAATAAAATAATAGACATGCTCATTATTTTGCTACCACTCAGCTGATTCTTAGCAGAAGTTTGTAAGCGTTAATACGAGTAACTACAAGATAGTATTAATGAATTAATATGAATATGGTAAATCCAATTTTCATCAAATAAATCGTAGGTCAAAATTGTGTAATGTAAATCCAGCATTACAGTAAAAATTGTAGCCTAAATCAGTGAGTTTATACATAGAGGGTTGTGGTGTATTTGTTCTAACTATTGACTGACTATAGACATCATGGATTGGCTGTTCTATAACACATTTATGCCTGTTATTCAGTTTGCTTTGCAGGACAATGGAAGTTATGGCACTATTAACGCCATTTCTAGCCAGTTTAAGAGTTACCAGTAAATTATAGATTTCAAAAATTTTATTTTGATTTTTAAATCCTGAAATAAATTTAAAACACTGTCGTGTATGACATATATTTCTAATCGTTGGAACAGGCAATCTATGAATCTATGATGTCACACATATAGGCAAACGCAAGAAAGGTGTGATGTTATTATAGTCCTATAATTACATTTGGTCTCAAACAGTTTCATATTATAAAACATCACAAATGTAAATATTATCGGTTGTGAAAGGACTAGAGATCTAGCTGCTTTATGTTGTATTCACATTATTAGACATGAACACTATTATACTGTTAAATCATTAATTATACCCCCGCAAATCAGTTTGAGGGGGGTATATAGGAATCACCATGTCTGTCTGACCATATGTCTGTCCATGTAAAATCGTGTGTGGGCCATATCCCATAGCTGCTTTGGAGAACTCTCATGAAACTTTACATGAATAATCTTCATGGTCCAAAGGTGTGTCGTTACCTTGAACCAAGGTCATATTGGAAAGGTCAAGATCGCAGAAAAAATTTTAAATGTCGGGGCGGGGGGATTTGGCTTTTAAGAGACAGTTCTAGTTTTTGTTGTATCCAAATTTTGTTGGTTTTCATGGATAATTCACATGTCAACGGAAAAGTATACATGTATATTGCAAAATTACCTTAATGAAATCACAAACTTTGAATTATCCACCTCAAAAAATGTTTTTATTTCTTAGAGTCACGAAATTAAGACACCATGACAAATGGGGTTCGCCGCTGTACCACGTGATCAATACCTTTTAACGTTTGTGCGGAACGTTTTGGAAAACGTCAACGTCACAGATTTCCGGAATGACGTAGTTTTCGCGGGAAAACGTCATCTCGTGTTATTCAATCTCCATTTGAAATAAGTGTTCGGCACAAATTTTAAAGGGTATCATGTGGTACAGCGGTGAACGCCTTTACCGGTATTTCACAGCAACAAGGTCATGTGAAATTAACATTTTGATGAGTGAGAATATTGTATTAATATAAAATCGCATGGTATTTCATCTTGAGGTTCAAGAGAACATGTTAAAATAATGGAATTATCCATAGATCACATATTTTTGTCAAAAGAAAGAAAAATGCCTGGTAAAATAGGGAAAATATAGAGTTATAGCTGGTAATTTCTGGTCTCGGGGTTGTCGTTTATGTAGTCTCTGGAACATTGTTGATATCCCCAGTTCTTGACATGCTATAGACATCCAGGGGTTCAACCAGTTTTCAAGTTTTATATTGATGTTATGTCACCCATTACAATGATTGATTCAAGAATATTTCACTTGTATTGAGACGTCACTAGCTATAGGTGAAGTGGCAGAAATTTTGACCTTTGCAGTGCACTGAGGGCAATGTGTAGGGAGGGTTCTTTTACGTACCATGGACCACCAGTTTTTAAGGTATCTTTCGAAGGACTCCATGACTTTCATTTTTAATTGCAGAGTGCAACAGAACGTTTTTACTTTGTTCATTTGTTGTGATTTGAACATTTGTTGACATGGTTTTTTTTATTACAAGAGGCAAGGGAATGTCATAAAAATGGCTGACAATTCTGTCTGAACGCTGTAAAATGTAGAGAACTGATATGTCATAAATGACATGTTTATGACATACTGATTGTCATGTGACTACTATCTCTTAACACCTTTTTGTATGTTGCTTACACATTCTAGAATATTATTTATAAAAAAAATGCAATCTATGTCTCATCTTTATATGAGATTGAAGCATCCTAATCGAGTATTTCTAAATCTTAACAGGTTCTTTGCCTCAAAAATGAAAATTCTGAATATTCTGTCCTTGTTCTGTTCTACAAGAATACACTTGTATACTGACTAAAGGTCAAATATTACCGTGAGTCTTTTAATGCAAGCTGTACATAACTCAACTTTTCTTAATCTATGGCTTATTTTATTCATGCATCTATAAACAAATGTCGTGGATGCTAAGGTAGCCTACTATGATAAATCACTGCAAAAATTCTTCTTTTTAAAAAAATTCAAATAATTAAATGATGTATTGGTTTGTTATTCATTATTCACTATTAACTTATAAAGCTTGTCTACACTTCAGTCTATTTTTTAACCAAAATACAGAAAAACCTTATTATAATGTTCCTCAATAACTTTGCCAGCTCACTCATTGCCACAGTATGGAAAAGTAAAAAAAAATCCATGTTTGTTATGAGTTATTTTGATCTATCTTTGAACCCCTTTGTAATGCCATATGAACAAATAGTGGTGATGCATGGAGGTTTTACTGTACATTAACACTTGTTAAACAAAAAACTGTATTCAAAATCCTTTAACATTATATGCACATCAATAAATGTAGTTAGGTTGATATACTACTGTGGTAGCTCAGTTGGTAGAGTGTTTAGTCCGTAAGTAAGAGGTCATGTGTTTGAACCCCAACCGAGTATTACCCAAGACTTAAAAGTGGGTAGTTACTGTTCCTTCGCCAAGCACTCAGCATTACCATATGAAAATCAGTTCTTTCGGATGGGAACTTAAAATAAACAAGGTCCTGTATCATGGTAGGCTTGGCACGATAAAAGAACCCTGCTGTCAGCAGCACAATGGACAGGCAAAAGTTCTGCACCTTTGCCTATGCTATTGACGTCTCAATGTAAGTGAAATATTCTTGACTGAGACTTTTATCACCATTACACAACTCAAGTGAAGCTGATTCTTTGACACACGATAGATATGAGCTCTTTTCTGGATGTACAGCAAAACCCCAATTCATTGCCAACATTTGTTCCAACAGATTTTGGCATTATATACCGGTAAATCAAAGAAGGCATACAAAGAAAACATAGAAGTAATGGAATGGTGTGTCAAAAAAGTGTGGCAATAAGTGAGTTGAGTTGAGTAATGGTGTTTAACGATACAGTCAAGAACATTTCACTTATATTGAGACGTCGCCAGCTGTAGGCAAAGGTGCAGAAATTTTGCACAAATGTCAAGAGGTAGTGATCATGTGATACAGCAGCAAATCCCATTGATGAAGCATTGAGAAACAACTAGAAAGTTATTTGACAGTAGCAAAATTAGACAACAACAGCAATAGATGTACGGGTTACACCCAAGTATTTTGACAAGTCTGAACAGTAAGCAGTGATGCAAATGAGTTCAGTGTAATTGGCAAAACTTGAACAAAGTGCAGAATTAAGTAATGAAAACACAGTTAAAGGGTTTGCAAGTACAGTCAAACCTGTCGATAAAACCTCATAACAGTCCTAGGCACAGTCCCTATCTCTGAAAATTCAGCTAACCAGCCTCACAGTTGGATATTAATCCACCATGACAAAGTAAACACTTTAACCCATATTTAAATCTTTTTACATAATGACCAGCTTAAGAAGATAAATAATAGCCTCTAGTCAATTCATATATACAATACAGAAGTTTAAACTTTAGCTATTTTGAATTGGATTTCAAATAAAAAATTAAGTACTGCTGTAAAATCCAAACTGGCAATTTGTTACACTTTTCAAGTCATTATAAAATCCATTGTTTTAAATATTGAATTATGAATATATGATAATTAATAATTTTTTCATAAAAAATTTCAGAAATCAATTTTTCTAATTTTTTCTTTAATTTCTTTAAGATTGGATTATTTATCCATTAAGTTAAATTTACAGCCCTCAAAGTTTGTTTCAAAACTAAGTGGCCAGTTGGCCACCAGTTCACATTTTCAGGTGGCCAATGGAAATTCCAAGTGGACAGGCAATATTTTCTTTCAAATGAAGGAAAATTAAGGCACAAAATGCACATTTTTAAAACTGACTTACAATCACTTGCATACATCAATGTTATTAATAACAATAATGATGATGTAAAGTGGCCATTTTATTGCTTGAAATGGCAACAATATCGTGTCCCTTCGAAGAATATTGACTTTGGTGTAAAACATCATTACCATCAGCAATTATGGTAGGAACATGGAGTGCATATTCTTGTGCAATAAACTAGATACATCATGTATATGTATGTATGTAATCTGGAAAAAGACATCTTTGTCAGAATTTTTATATTATCTTTTGGAATAATCAAATGAATATTATACAGGAAACCTGCAAAAATTAAATTAGAATTATTAGATGTGTTGCTTTCAGTGTTGATTAAATAGAATTAACTTTTAAATCAACCCCCAGGGCTAACACCACTTTAACTGACCACAACTGTTACTTCAAAAAAATATTTAAGTGGTATTTGTAATTTGATAGTCATTGGTCAAGGATCAGTGATTACTGGACTTGAGTAAAATTTTCGGCACTGTGCCTAGGACTGATAAGGAAATCAGTAAAAGTGACCTTTATGGACACAGGCTGAAAAACATGAATAAAGAGCAACTGGGATAAAATTTGACTGACCTTTAAAAGCAGTGAATCTGATATAGAATTGGCCTTTAGGACATGATTGACTGCATTGGCAAAAGTAGGCAGAGACTGAATGGTTTACCAATATTGGCAAAACTTGTTTGTGGCAAAGAAAAAAGGTTTGAAAAAAAGCAGTGATTAGTACCAATGTGTTGGAGTTCGCAAGAGTTTGAGGATTACACATTAAGCAGTTACAGGCATGGGCCTGATGTCTCTAAACTTATCTGAACGGTTACAAATAGCTGCAGCAATGCTGATGAGGCTTTAAACAATAATTCAATCACTCAGTTAATGCAGTGTTTTTCCAAAAGGGGCCAATTTCAAACACTAAAACATCATAACATGAATTTTAGCATTCACCTAATGTTCAATATTGACCACTAAGGCCGTAACAATGGGTTCGTTTGTCCAAATAAAGTATAAATGGCCCCATTGTATAATCTAGAATGAACACTTATGGTTATAAATACATGTAATTAACATCTTTATATGCACTAAGTTTTCTTAACCGTTATAGCTTTGAGTTACCTAGTCTTGATCTGTTAATCTGCAGTTTAGCCATGTCTGGATATGTTAATCTGCAGTTAAGCTACATATTTAGGTGTTTTGTCTACAATGGAAGTGGAAAATAATTTACATGAAGTAGACAAAATTCCATATCTTCTTGTTCCTCTTAGTAAAACAAAAGTACTGAAATACTAATCAGATGTATCTTTATTAAGTTTCAGCAATTTGTTTAGTTCATCCAATAAACCAAATAAAAAACCGTTGCCAGTAGCAACAGTGAAATATAATGCTCCAACAACACAAGTACAGCCTGTTGGTGATCCTAATAAGCGGACTCGTAGTAAATACAACCTCGGAGATAAAGCCAAAGCCTATGAGTTCCTTCAAGATGACCTGTAAGTATAAAAGTATTAATTACAAGCCAGTAGAAATTGTTGTTAGCAGTATCTTGTGCATCTAGCCAGAGACAAATCTATGTCCAAAATTCTAGTCTCCAGTTATCAGAAATATGAAACAAGTTTTTTTCTTGGGGAAAGGGATTGTCAAAGGTGATAGGTTTTCTTCATATATAGTGTAACTTGTCTTAAACCTGATAAAATTGGACCATATTATTGGGACCTGAGTAAACTTAAAATCGTAACTAACTGGAACACATTATTGGGATCCTAGTAAACTACTAAAAACCTCACTAAACTGGACCATAATATTGGGACAGAGTAAACCAGAAATGTAACTTAACTGGACCAAATTATTCAGACCTGAGTAAACCAGAAACCTGACTAAACTAGACCACATTGTTGGGACCTGAGTAAACCCCAAATCTGACTAAACTGGACCACACTATCGGGACCTGAGTAAACCAGAAACCTGGCTGATCTAGACCAAATTATTATGACCAGAGGTAACCAGAAACCTGACTAAAACTGGACCACATTGTTGGGACCTGAGTAAATCCAAAATCCAACTAAACTAGATCGAATGATTGAGACCAAAACTGGACCAAATTATTGAGACCTGAGTAAACCAGAGACCTGAGTAAACCAGAGACCCGAATAAACACGAGACCTATCTAAAACTGGACCAAATTATTCAGACCTAAGTAAACCAAAAATAGTAACTTACTTGAACAAAATTGGGATCCTAGTAAACTAATTGTTGTCTTAATGCACAACTTTTCATGCAGACCTGTTACATTTTGTAATCTTTTCAGGAACATCAAAATTTGATATTCTGACCAGTTAAAATTTCAGTCTTATTTTATTTTAGAACTTTTTTTAACTGGAGTTTAGATTGTTGTCGTAGTTTGTCAAAAAATTATTATAAGTTTGTATAAAATTTCAGATTTTTGTGCATATTCTAACATATATTACATGGTTTTAATTTAACTCACATTTAGTTGCTATTTTATCACTTTCATTTCAGGTAGTCCTCTGCATTTTTGATTACTTTAAGCTTACTTACACTGAGATTAAGATTCTTAACCTAAATGTATCTAAAAGAAAATGTGAATATTTTTGGTCCTTTTAAGCTCACCTGCCTAAAGTTCATACAAAACTTGTGTCATGACCCAGATGTAGCTGTAACAAGTGCAATATGGTAATATGTGACAGCACAAGTGTCTGTATCCAATGAAAAAACTTTGTTAAGGATTTTTTTGGATATCTTTCTGGTTTTGTCTTTTATAATTTATATCTCAATATTAGTGAAATACTCTTGACTTGGACGTAAACCCCCAATCAATCCAATCCATCCATCCATCCATCCATCCATCCATCTACAACTATCAAAACTTTAAAAAATTGTTCAGTTTCTGCATTTCATATCAAAGATAACAGTAATATATCCTTCTAGAATTTTTTTATATTTTATGAACAGATTATCATTTAACTTCATGTTTCCTATGTTTATCAAAGATTATGAAAAAAGTTATAAAGTTGAAAGGGTAAAATGCTAAGTCAAGGTCACTAATGATCAATAAGTCATGTTCATTGATGGGCTTGTTGTGCAGGTGAGCTATGCTGTATTATGTCATTTTAAGCCATCCTTCATAATTTCAACATGGACAATAGCCTTTAGTTTAAAATTCCTCTTTAAAGTTTATTTTTTAATGTTCTGGTAGTTTTGATTTTGACTTGCTGAAAATTTTTGCTGTTTTTCGTGTAACTTTTATTAGTTATTTATCTTTTTATCTCCTTTTATTATGTTTGTGTTATTTTTCATAATTTACTATTATTATTATTATTATTATTGTTATACAATTTCCCCCCCAACCTTTTTTTCTATATCGTAAATAATATTATAATTCCAGAAAAACAAATCCAGCCGACACTTCCTCTTCCAGTGATAAATCTGAAGCTGACAGGTGAAAATTATTACATTGTTGTTATATTTTTATATATTTTTTTTCATGACATAAAAAATACATTTCTATGGGGTTTGTCGCTGTACCAAGTGATACCCTCTAATGTTTGTGTGGAATACTTATTTCCCTTGGACATAGAATCATATCAGTTGATGTTTTCCCATAAAAATTATCTTACAGTAAAACCTCGTTATAATGCCCCTCGATAACTTTGCCACCTCGCTTATCGCCACACTATTTTAAAGTCCCAAAATCCATTTTGTTAATGTTTTTCTTTATGGGCCTCCCTCGATTTATTGCCAAACCCCTTTATAACGCCAAAATTTGACTGAACAAATGGTGGCGATGAATCGAGGTTTTACTGTATACCTAAATGTTTTCCAAAACGTCCCACACAAACATAATGGGTGTTGATCATGTGGTACAGCGGCAAACCCCATTATTTTGTATTATATAAAACTTACCTAAATAATTCAAAGCTTTTGCAGAGATACTAATTAACTAATATAATAGGGTTCATAAGTGCACATGCACCATGTTATACCCCATAGCGTTTGTGCGGAATAATTATACCCATTGGCTACTGAATTGCATATTAAGTTGAGGTTTCCCCCTAAGAACCGCATTATTTAGAGGATTTGTTATGTAAATGCTTGCATTATTGTTCAGCACAAACATTGAAGGGTATCAAGCATGTGGCACACCCCAAGAACCCCATAAAAACCTCATACAACATTTTCAAAATTATAAAATATGTTACTATAATTTCATTTCATGAGGTATATGTATTTATCTTTAAATTTAATACTATATGTATTTATAGTGATAAGCTCAAAAAGACATTTAGAAAGACAAAATATATACAGTTACTTAAAATAAAAAAAAAACAAAACAAAACAAAAAACATATAAAAAAGCTGTATAATTTCAGTTATTTTCTTTTCATTGTGTACTAATTGGAAAAATTTGAAAAAAAATCACTTTGTACACGTTGCAACATGATGTGTTTCCACCAATAAAAGTAATAAGTGGCCAAATTTCCAAAATTTGTGAAAATGTAGTCCTGTTTAAAGTATTGTGTCAGAAGTTTGCTAAAAATACCAGTAGGTTAGTTTTTGAAAGTATTTCTCAGTATTTCTCTAGTATTGAAAGTATTTCTCAGTATTTCTCTAGTAAGAAGAAGCCAATGGTGATTTTGGCTACTTTCAGGAATGGAAACATAGCTTGTGATGTTATATATTTTGCTAGTGTTGTATGGGGCTGTTATATCCACTGCTTTATAATATTGCTGGGGTTGATGTTAAAGTTTGAATAATCTTAGAATTTCTAGCAGAAGCTAGAGTGAAGGGTTAGTTTTTTGACATTATATTAGGGCCTTATATTTCATAGTAACTTTAGGTTTTTGACATTATATTAAGGCCTTATATTTCATGGTACAAGGGTGAACTTCATTTTGGGATATTTGTTATTCTTATACTATTAGGAGCCAATATCATCTCTTTTGAAGACATACTAGAATTTGAAAGAAAATTAACTAAGGTGGACACTTTTAAATCAGCTTTAAATCATGTTTACTTTTGACTTAAAGATGAATTGAAATTTAAAATTACAAATAACCACACAAAAGTTTATAGTAAGTACAGGTTTTAGTAGAGGTGAGAATGAGACAACAATTTACAACATCAACATCAGAAAACCTCCCTGATTTCAGTATTAGTCATACAAACATGTACTAGTATTCCTAATAAATATTAATAATGTTTAACTTGTACAATCTGTTGTGATATCAGCTGCCTGACCTGTCCCTTCCCTTCTTTGCCGGCAGAGACATCTCTGGCCAATAGATCTAAATTGCTGACTTACAGATAAAAATGCCTCTTACTGGCCAAGTTTAAATCCCACTCATGACAGATCCATGTGTTTGAAAATTTGTCAGTTCACTTGTCAAATGTTTGTGGTTTTCTCTAGGCACTCTGGTTTCCTCCACCATTCCAGTAATGACTACCTCTATCCATGTGTGGGAAAGTTTGTCAGTTCACTTGTCAAATGTCAGTGGTTTTCTCTAGGCACTCTGGTTTCCTCCACCATTCCAGTAATGACCACCTCGAAATTAGAGAAATAATCTTGACTTGAGTATAAACATCGTTTCTCCCATCCATGTAACTTTAGATGTGACATAAAATATTTAAACAAAATTATGTATTTCATATTTTACTTAAGGGTTAGGTCACTGGGCTATGAAACCATAGAAATGCCCGACGATGGTAGCTCTGAGCCTTTAGTTGATCCTGTATCAGAAAGGTGCTGTAAACAAACATTTTCATGACCCAATTACTTGCCTTGCTGCCAAGAATTTACACAACTTTCCAAGTCATTGTGCAGCCATCACACTGTATTCTTTCCCCCCCCCCCTTTAAAAAAAACCCCAACAATTTCCATGTTCCATCATCACACCAAAAATTACACCAATTTCCAAGTCCCATTATCATGTAGCCATCACAATGTATTTCCAGAATTAATTTATACCATTTTCCATGTTCCATTATCATGTAGCCATCACAGTGTATTGCCATTCTATTTTAAAAAGAGGACTTATTATGGTTTTTTTCTGATGGGAAATTTGTCTTTTCTGTTAGATCTGTATGTTGCTGTAATTTTTAAACTGGTTCTCTTCTTGTCTTTGACATCTGTTTGTAATGAACTTACTTTTGTCTTTGTGGGAGTTCTACAGCTCTTTCTCGTATTCATGTTTAAAAACACTTGTTAATTTTTCCAGCATTTTCAGACCAGTATAAATGACTTGACTAACCCCTGTATTTATTATTAGCTTTATGCACATTTGTTATCATCTATGTCGTCAAATTTTGTTCATGGAAATTTCACATGAATCTCATTTCACATGCCTTTCATGAATTTCACTTCACATGAATATCATTTGAATTTATCTCGTGTAAATTCCATAATTAACTCAAATCACTTGAAATTGACATAAAATTTTTCATGTGAAATTTGGGTTCATTTCATGTTAATTTCATGTGAACAAGATTTGCCTGAAACATGTTTTTTTGCTGAAATTTGAGTTAATTTCATGTGAATTTCATGTGAAATTTGGGTTAATTTCATGTGAAATTTGGGTTAATTTCATGTGAATGTCATGTGAATTTCATGTTGATTTCATGTGAACAAAATTTGCCTGCAACATGCTTTTTTGCTGCTTATTAATGTAAAGCCAATATAATTATAACACATCTTTCTGCTGTCACATTGTGACTGGCTTAGATTTCAGTTTGAACGCTATTGTTGCTGGCTCCTGTATTACATTTTCATCATTCCTTAACTAAGATTTTTCATAATATAAATCTTAAAAAAATCAAATCTTAAATATTTTTGTTAATTTAAGATATTAAGGAATTTAGTGTCATTTTGAAAATCACTTCAAGCTTATAAGTGATACCTACCTACCTACCTACCTACCTACCTACCTATCCTCTTTGCTTCTAGTGGAGCATAAGGCGAGGCACAGATCTCTCCACTACGTCCAATTTGAGGCTTCATTCTCTGCCGTTCTCCAACTTGGCCATCCCATATCGTTTCTTTCTCTGTTGTTCTTCGCCAGGTCTCTCTTCGTCTTCCTCTCTTTCTCTTTCCTTCTGGACCCCAGGTCAACACAATTTTTTCATTTTCATAATTGCTTATAAGTGATACATGTATTTAGTTGTGTTAAAAATATTTATTCTTAGTTTCAAAAAGATTTCCGAAACCTGCTCAATTTAAGTTGAGGAAAATTTTAGTTAGGAAATGATTGTGTAACTGGGGCCTGTAGATAGTTTTTTGATGATTTTTGTTTATTATGTTTTGTATTTGTCATCATTCTTTCAGACTGGTGGTAAATAAATTCCCAATGACTTTCTAATCTTAAATATAAGTGTACTGGCAACCATGACTTTGGTGACTATTCATATTCCATATGGCATTAAGAATTTGAACCAGTTTTGTGACCTGTATATATAATACACATTACCTGTTGTTATCCTCTGAATTTCAAAAAAAAAAGATCGGGATATTAAATTTTAATTTCTGTCTGTCAAGATACTTCATATGTCTGGAGTAATTCTTTCTAAAACTATTACACTCTATTTTACAAAACTTGGTGCAAAGCACAACATCATTAGGGGATGTGCATATCACATGTATGATTAACTGGGAGACAGTCCACAGTTGGAATCTGCATTAAATTCATCAAAATTCTGAGTTTGATTTTTTTAAATTTAAAAATTTAAAAATTTGTTTATTATGGTTATTATCATTAAGGACAGATATGGGAATTTGTTTACTTTTTATTTATTTTCTGTTTATTTTGTTTATTAAATGTTTATTTAAACTAGAGCAGTATCTTACACATTGTGTTAAAATAATTGTAAAACCCCCTTGATTTATAGAGATGGTCTATGACTTTCAAAGCACTTTTTAAAAAAGTTTGCTAATTATTAAAATTACTGGTATAATTAAAAATAACAATAATAAAAAAAAATATTTGTATTTGTTTGTTTATGTTTTCCTGCAAATCATAAGAAGTAACTACTGATTATGATCCGTATTAACTGAATTTGCCTGTTTATTTAAGAAATAATCAACATTTACTTGTGGTATACTGTATTCTTGTTTATTTTCGCAGTGTACTAATTTTCGCTTATTTCATGGTCATTTGTTTTGCAAGAAAATTAATACGGAACAAAAGTTACAATATGCTTATTATGTTATAGTTCTTAGTTTAAAAAAAACGTGAAAATTTAACTACGTGGACATGTCTAAATTTCCTAGATCGCGAAAATAAATACGTGCAAAATTACAGTATAGTGGAAAAATACACAGGCTGAAGTTCACATGTGGAAGAATAAATCACAAGGTGGCTTGTCACCGAGTGATATATTCGCCGCATGTTAACAACGGTCCGTGCCGAGGATTATTATTCGACAATATACCATGGATAAATGTTGATCATTTCAATTCTAACATGGCTTAGATAAAAAGGATTGAAATAAACATTTCGAACTCTTTCTTCAGAAGCACATTTTACTATCTATTTGCAAAAGTTCCATTGAACAATTCGGCTGTTGAGATTACCGTAAATGATTTTATGAATGAAAATTACATCACAACCATTGTTTGCAGAACATAGCATAATGTCATAAGATAAGCAAGGGAGTACATCATTAAAACTGAACAGCGATGGGTATATTGTTTGTTATACCACAGCTGACTCTCTTCATGTTTCATATAAAGAAAACGCAGGTCATCTTAGACTGAGAAATAAAAAAACCTTAAAGTAAGAATAAAAATCAAGTATGAAATTCATATACACTGTATATAAAAAAAATAACAACAACAACAACAACAACAACAACCACCAAAGAATGGAAAATATAAATACTGCCATTCTGAAAAAAAGTTATTTGATGTGTAAGATATTGGTCAGTTTTATGTAAAATGTTGACATACAGTCCAACCTGCCTAAAAGGCCACCTCTATATAAGGACCACCTGCTTATAAAGGCCAGTAAAATTTTATCCCAATTGTTCTTTATTCATGTTTTTGAACCTGTATATAAAGGCCACCTACCCATTAAGGCCACTTTTTCTGGTTCCCTTGGGTGGCCTTTATAGACAGGTTTAATAATTTAAAATTATTTAGTTTTATTTATTTAACAAAATCTATTTAATTTTTGTTTTGTTTCACTTGTATTTCATTTGTTTAATCTTTGTATAGTTTTAAATCGTAACTTGCATTATATTTGCTAGCATTTATATAATTTGTGTGTAATTTATTTATTTACTTGCTAATGTTTATTTATTTTTGTGTGTAGTTTAACTTGTAGATTTGTATTTATTTGCCAGCATTTATTTGTACATGTATTTATTTGCCAGCATTTATTTGTACATGTATTTATTTGCCAGCACTTATTTTTTATTTTATGTACATGTATTTATTTGCCAGCATTTATTTATTTATTTTAGTTTTACTTGTATCATTTTGCCAGCATTTATTTATTTTTTGTATGCTTTATTTTATCATATATAACCTTTGTTGCCAGATCCAGTAGCCACATAGATTCCTTGCTTGATGACCCAGTTACTTCACAGCCAAAGTAGGTTCAATTTCATCATGATTTCAGTAGTGTCTCAGGGGCAACTAATGTTCTCATGGGGATACCAGTTTTCTACTTTTTCACATACAGTAAAACCTCCAATTGCCACTGTGCTCACTCCGTAAGTGGGAGGTCGTGGGTTTGATCCCCGGCCGAGTCTGACCCAAGAATTGAAAGTGGGTAGTGACTGTTCTTTTGCCAAGCACTCGGCATTACGAAATGAAAGTCATGGTTCTTTTGGATGGGAACTTAAAATAAACGAGGTCCTGTGTCACGGTGGGCTTGGCACGCTAAAGAACCCTGCTGTATAATGCCATCAGCGCAACGCACAGGCAAAATTTCTGCACCTTCGCCTATAGCTGGTGATGTCTCGATATAAGTAAAATATTCTTGACTGGGACGTTAAACACCATTACTAACTCACTCACTCACTCCAATTGCCACTGATTGTTCAGTCAGATGTTGGCATGATAAAGGGATTTGGTATTAAATTGAGGGAGATTCATGAAGAAGGGAAAAAGGGGATTACTTTGGCAAGGCAAAGCGAGGCAGCAAAGTTATTGTGAGGCTTTATAGCGAGGTTTTACTGTAAGTTGGTCTCACTTCAGACTTACACTAAATGTACTTATATAAATTCACTAATCAATGCAAACTAATACTGAAAACAAAACTAAAAGGTACATTGTTTATAATCAGAATGTCATGTCTTGCTAAAGATTTGTTTGAAATTTTCTGTTATAAAGCTTAGGTTCTCCTTGTGTCACGTTGGGCCCTGGTGGCTAAGTGGTTTAAACCACTAGGTAATGGATCACAGCGACTCTCACTGCCTAGGTTTGAATCCCGCTAGGGCTAGTGCCTTCACTTTCCCCAAATTTGATGGTTTTGCCAGAGACAGCCTGGTTTCATCCATTATCCCACAACTGACTCCCTTGATATTATTTACAAGTGAAAGAGTCTTTATTGGGGCATAAAACACCAATATTCCATTCCTTGTGCCATGTTGGGTCCTGGTGGCTAAATAGTCTAAATCACCAGCTGATGGATCACAGTGCCTTAGGTTTGAGTCCAACTAGGGCTAGTGTAAGAAAGTTTGTCATTTCACTTTTCCCAAGTTTGATAGTTTTTCCATAAAAAGCTTGGTTTCATCCACCATCCCAGAACTGGCTCTTTTGTGAAAGTTTGTATTGGGGCATAAAACACTAATATTCCACTCCTTGTGTCATGTTGGGTCCTGGTGGTTTAGTGCTCAAAAGCACCAGTTTATAAATCACAATGCATCTCATTGCCTAGGTTTGAGTCACAATAAGGCTTATGTGAGAAAGTTTGAGATTTCACTTTCTCCAAGTTTGATGGTTTTGCCAGAGACAGCAACTTACTCTCTTGATATTATTTACAAGTGAAAGATCCTTTAATGGGGCATAAAGCACCAATAACTTCACTCCTGCTATTATATGCGAAAATTATAAGTACCTACCTAGTACCTATACCTATCCTCTTCGCTCCCGGTGAAGCGCAAGGTCAACACAAGATCTCGCCACTCGGCTCCATTCTTGGCTTTGGCCTCTGTCTCTCCCCTTGCCAGGTTAGTTTTTTTAGTTCTGTTTCAACCGTTTTGTGCCAAGTTGTTTTTGGCCTGCCATGTTGTCTTTTTCCCGGTGGTGTCCATCTAAGAGCAGCTTTGGTGATGCTAGGAAGGAAAATTATACTTATTTTCCATAAAATAGTAAAATTAGACTGGAACGGTGAGGCCACTGCATTCTAATAATATATTAACAATTTTTTGTAATATTTACAAAAAAAACTGGTGTATTGAAAACAGAGAATATTAACAAAAACCTGGTGCATTAAAAAAGAATATTTACAAAAACCTGGTATATTTGAAACAAGAGAATATTTACAAAAACCTGGTATATTTAAAACGAGAATATTTACAAAATTATACAAAAAAATATTTACAAAAACCTGGTATATTTAAAACAGAGAATATTTACAAAAACCTGGTATATTTAAAACAGAGAACATTTACAAAAACCTGGTGTATTTAAACAGAGAATATTTACAAAAACCTGGTATATTTAAAACAGAGAACATTTACAAAAACCTGGTATATTTAAAACAGAGAACATTTACAAAAACCTGGTATATTTTAAACAGAGAATATTTACAAAAACCTGGTATATTTAAAACAGAGAATATTTACAAAAACCTGGTATATTTAAAACAGAGAATATTTACAAAAACCTGGTATATTAAAAACAGATAACATTTACAAAAACCTGGTATATTTAAAACAGATTTTTTACAATACAACAAAACTGCATTTTGAGTCTGTATGGATTTGAACTTGATGTGTAACAAATTAGGCAGGATAAGGCATGTATATGTTGGTTGATTGGTATGCATGAACAGGTAGTTTTAGCGGTGTCGGGTAACTTGTTATGGTAATATATCATGTATTGAGTGGTTCCGAAAGCAAATTGTGCTTTAGGGAGATAATTAACAGTGACAATGTTGCATCAATACACTGAGTGTTCAATCTAGGATTTTTCAGAAGGGGATATTTTCAAAAAACTGTCAAGAAACACTATTTTTGCATTCATTATATTAACACCAATACTAAGGCCTTATCAACGGGGTCATTGGCCCCATGACTTCTTCCAGAATGAACACTGTATACTTGATTGAACTTAAATCTTCAAGTTTATGTCAAGGTTGATATTGAAAATCAGATGTCATATACTATTGTTTTGCCTTTTGGCCAGGTGAGCATGTGGGTGTGTTTGTGTGTGCTCCACCAGTGATTTCAATGAAACTAGCTCATGCATATCTAGGTCGGTGTAATTTTAAGCTTGTTCACAGTGTTGCAAAAGTGACCAAAAAATTGGAAGAAATTAAAACTGTTAAAACATCCCTCTATCATGAACAATATTCCTAAAAGCTTGAAACTTTATATATAGCTTCAGGTAGGTTTTGAAGTTTTTCTGAGATTGCCAAGCTGGTTGACCTTGACCCACATCAAGGTCGCATTAAGTCGAAAAATAAAATTGTTAAAACATCCTTCTATCATGAATAACATGCCTAAAAGCTTGAAACTTCATATAGCTTCAGGTAGGTTTTGAAGTTCTATGGAGATTGTGAAGCTGTTTGACCTTGACCCACATCAAGGTCGCATTAAGTCGAAGAAATAAAACTGTTAAAACATCCAACTATCATGAACAACTTGGCTAGAAGGTTGAAACTTCATATGTACATGTACAACATTTGATTTTGGGTCTCTTTCAAGATTGTGAATCTGGTTGACCTTGACCCATATCAAGGTCACAATGACCTGATGAAGTAATGTCGTCAAAACATCCTCTTTTCATAAAATCATGACTAGAAGCTTCAAACTTCATATATAGCATTGGTCCATCATGACATAGCTCTACCAAGTTTATGAAGCTGGTTAATCCTGATTATATCATTTTGATTTTGAAGTTGGCCTTATGTGAGTGGTTTATGACCCATATAGACCTCTTGTATTCAGTAATTTATATATACTAAAATTTAGTGGATGGTTTAAATGAACTCTTATCCTACCTTTAAAAACTAGGCTACACTTCAAGTAGTAAGAATACATTTAAACTAATAACATTAAGAGCTATCTTAGTAGAACTACGGGCTTTGAGTGAAAAACTAATGAAAATGATATCTTAAATGAAATGAGGTAAAAGTGTATGTGATATAATTATGATAGAAATATAAACTTCTTCACTGTTTCTATTTTTGTAAGATATTAACTTCTTCACTGTTTCTATTTTTGTAAAATATTAACTTCTTTACTGTTTCTTTTTGAAAATATTAACTTCTTTACTGTTTCTATTTTTGTAAAATATTAACTTCTTCACTGTTTCTATTTTTGTAAAATATTAACTTCTTCACTGTTTCTTTTTTTGTAAAATATTAACTTCTTTACTGTTTCTTTTTTTGTAAAATATTAACTTCTTCACTGTTTCTTTTTTTGTAAAATATTAACTTCTTTACTGTTTCTTTTTTTGTAAAATATTAACTTCTTTACTGTTTCTTTTTTTGTAAAATATTAACTTCTTTACTGTTTCTTTTTTTGTAAAATATTAACTTTACCGTTTCTTTTTTTGTAAAATATTAACTTCTTCACTGTTTCTATTTTTGTAAAATATTAACTTCTTTGCTGTTTCTATTTTTGTAAAATATTAACTTCTTTACTGTTTCTATTTTTGTAAAATATTAACTTCTTTACTGTTTCTTTTTTTGTAAAATATTAACTTCTTTACTGTTTCTTTTTTTTTGTAAAATATTAACTTCTTTACTGTTTCTTTTTTTGTAAAATATTAACTTCTTCACTGTTTCTATTTTTGTAAAATATTAACTTCTTCACTGTTTCTATTTTTGTAAAATATTAACTTCTTTGCTGTTTCTATTTTTGTAAAATATTAACTTCTTTACTGTTTCTATTTTTGTAAAATATTAACTTCTTTACTGTTTCTTTTTTTGTAAAATATTAACTTCTTTACTGTTTCTTTTTTTGTAAAATATTAACTTCTTCTTTACTGTTTCTATTTTTGTAAAATATTAACTTCTTTACTGTTTCTTTTTTTGTAAAATATTAACTTCTTTACTGTTTCTTTTTTTTGTAGAATATTAACTTCTTTACTGTTTCTTTTTTTGCAAAATATTAACTTCTTTACTGTTTCTTTTTTTGTAAAATATTAACTTCTTTACTGTTTCTTTTTTTTTGTAAAATATTAACTTCTTTACTGTTTCTTTTTTTGTAAAATATTAACTTCTTTACTGTTTCTTTTTTTGTAAAATATTAACTTCTTTACTGTTTCATTTTTTTGTAAAATATTAACTTCTTTACTGTTTCTTTTTTTGCAAAATATTAACTTCTTTACTGTTTCTTTTTTTGTAAAATATTAACTTCTTTACTGTTTCTTTTTTTTGTAAAATATTAACTTCTTCACTGTTTCTTTTTTTGTAAAATATTAACTTCTTTACTGTTTCTATTTTTGTAAAATATTAACTTCTTTACTGTTTCTTTTTTTGTAAAGGCTTTCAGAAAAAGCTAGAAAAGAAAGAGAAAAAGAAAGAAAAGAACAATACAAACAAGTGCGAGCACATGTGAAGAAAGATGATGGACGATTACAGGCATATGGATGGAGTTTACCGGCCAAGTTCCAAGCTGCCAGTCTGAGGGAACCATCGGCCAAAAGTCACGTACCAGTCCCTGTACCAGTTTACTGTAGACCTTTACTGGAGAGGGAACCGTTAGTCAAGGTTGGTACTAGTTAGTAAAAAAGTGTATCGTGTCTTGTGTCTTGTATTTTGAATGTTGTCCAACAAAATAACAGAGATAGTTTGATTGGTTAATAAAAAAAAATATCTGTCATAGTCAGCTTTAAACAATTACTGTTGTTGACAGTATCAAGCCTCATCTCTCTGCAGACAATTTTAGAATTTGATATTTAGGCATAATGTTTTGGTTTCCACAAATTAAAAATCGTAGGTAGTCAAATCTCTAAAATTTGTGAAAATATAGTCCTTTTTAATACATTTATTTCTCACAAGTTTGGTAATATAGGTTACTTTTTGGAAGAATTTCTTGCAAATAATTAGTCAATGGCAATTTTTTGGCTACCAGGAATGGAAACATAACAATGTGCAACTTTAGTGGCCATGTTGTTTCCAGTTTGTTGTTATCCATAAGTCTGATTTTGGTTAAAGTACAAAAGATGTTTAAGGGAGGGATTTTCATGTCCCTGTCACACATTCATAGATCACTTTGCCGGCTCTACTACAGATAACCACTATGGTAGCTCAGTGGTAAACTGCTTGCTTTGTATGTGGGAGGTCGTTGGTTCCAACCTCAGCCGGGTCTTACCAAGACTTGAAAATAAGTAGTGACTGTTCTTTCACCAAGAACTTTGCATTTGGAAATGAAAGTCATGAGGTCCTAAGGTCCTTCAAAAGAGACCTTAAAAACTGATAGCCCATGTCACTGCAGGCATGGCACATTGCCCTAAGCACATTGCAAAGATAAAAAAGGCTGCCACTTCACCAATACCTGATGACGTCTCAATATTAGTGAAATATTCTGACATTGTGACTGTGAATTACGCTTTCTTCTCATAGAAAATCAAATAAATCTGAATAAAAATTGATATTATTCACTTACTTGTACCTAGTCATAACTGAAAATCTGTATGCACATCCGTGATTTTCATTAAGTATTTCTGTAGGAAAGAAAATGTTGGTGCTATGGGGATTTTACATGGCGAAAATGATTAGGTTTACATCGGAAGTGATATCCTTGGTGACGTTTTACGTCATATGCGCAACAGTCTGCCATTTGCCTGGTTTTTCAACATTTTAAATCCCCATAGTGTCAACGTTTTGTTAGAGTGCAGAAATATTCTATGCTAATCATGGATGCACATACAGATTTCCTGTTACAACAAGTAAGTGAATAATATAATTTTTTATTCAGAATTATTTGGTTTTCTGCCAATATAAAGCATTATTCATTGTCACAAACAGAGTGGCTCTGACAGTAGTATAGCTTAGTAAGAATATAAAGCATTATTCATTGTCACAAACAGAGTGGCTCTGACAGTAGTATAGCTTAGTAAGAATATAAAGCATTATTCATTGTCACAAACAGAGTGGCTCTGACAGTAGTATGGCTTAGTAAGGCTATACTATGGTTGTTTGATGCTTTGTCTATTTGAACATGTTAAAAAACTGTCTTGGATATATACTGACTACTGAGTATGTCTATAGCTACAAATACAGAAAGCTATGGACCAATACATATTACCAATACCAGGAATGATGCAGGATCTTATCCATGGCTGATCATACAAGGTGATCCGTGAATGTGTGACACCCCCACCCCACCCCACCCCCACCCAACTCCCTTTCCCGGGCAATAGACTCTCAGGTCTGGTAAATTATAAATGTTCCAAAATGGAAAAAGTTACATTAAAAGAAAAGAGATGAAATTCACTCAAATTTAAAATCAGAAAAATGACCTATTTATAGTTTTTGATTAAGTGTGAGTTAATGAACGTCTTCTCCCCTAGATTGTATGAATAACCAAACATCTACTAGTAAAACAAAGCTCAACTTTCTCTGTTATTATTGTTAGTGACTAAATAGCATGGTTCTGTTTAAGTGTTACCATGGCTACATTGATTTGATTTTAATTTTGTTTATATATTTTGTTGTTCAAAGGCTCTTGGGGTTTGTTTTTTTTGTTTTTTTGATTTGTTTTTTTTTTTTTTTTTTTTTTTTTTTTTTTTTTTTGTTGTTGTTACTAGTATATATATTAACAGACTGAGTTAGCAATAAAAGCAATTCTGATTTTTAATTTAATTTTTTTTTTTTTTTTTTTTTTTTTTTGAAATGTTTCAAAAATAACTACATTTTTAGAGGAAGACAGGGTCCGTACAGGCCTGGAAAAGTCCTTAAATTTTGAGGTTTGCCCTAAAAAGACACTAAAAACAAGTCTGACCCTAAAAAGCCCTTAAATTTATCCTGAATGCCCTAAAAGCCCTTGATTGGGTCTTAAATTTGCAAATAAGACCCTTAAAAAGACCCTATGAAGTCCTTAAATTTGTAGTCCAAACGTCTGTAAAACACCCTGGAAAATAATGAGGCTTTATGTCAGAATATGTGTTCCCATTTTTTTATCTTAAAAAATTATTTTGCAATATTTACCACCATTTTTCACATTTTGTGAGTTTCTGACAAAATTGGAGGGGTGGGCATAACATCTTCTATATTGATATCTTTTAAATCAGTTTCTAGGAAAAAAGCATTTGCCATGAAAATATACTGAATTGTTCAGAAACAATAAGTTTCTGATATAGTGGTCTGGAACTGTGTATTACATACCAAACGTTTAAGATAAAGAGAATCAATAACAAATTCCAGACCGAGATTATAAGAAACCCCTAAGGTGAGATATCCCTATCCTACATGGATAAACTCATAATGGATTATTTTTCTTCCATTTTAGTGCCAATATTTGGCTTCAAGTACGATGAACATAGACATTGACACCATGTTTGTAAAATCTAGTGTTGTAATTCGACATTCTTCTTTAAAATAAATATGACCATTGGATAGGTCATACTGGATTTGGGTTTATACATAATGTATAAACTACAAAACAAAGTGGTTCATTTAAAAATCAAATATTTATCATTTGAAACACACTCAAAATTTATAAATTGTGAAGAATTGGATGTCATTTTCCCGCAAGATGACGTCATGTTTTCCATATGATGACGTCATGTAATTCTCTTTTGATTGTGACGTCACTAAAGGTCATGTGGTCATGTGAGATACGCGTATCTCACATAAGGAAAAACCCTATCTTACATGAGCAGATATGGAAGAAAAAGAAATTCCAGTCGAGTGGTCAGCAGATCCTCATTTGAGATGAAAATACAGTAAAACCTCTCTAAACCGGACAAGCTCCGGACCATACATTTTGTCCGGTTTAGGGAGGTGTCCGGTTTAGAGAGGTTTTGAAATTTTAACCTGGCTTATCTCCCCTTAACTAAATAAATCTAGAAAGATGTAATATATGTCAGAGAAACCACAATCAGCAACTGTTACATACACATCTCATTATAGGATATGTTATATGTAAAGTCACTAATTATTTTAAATCACCTTTAATTCACTTTCTTAAGAGGATTCTGATTAGGGTACTCAAGGCAAATAAACTACCTTTCTTTATCCCTGACAGGACAACAATAGTGTTGACACTTTTCCAGTCCCTTTGATACTTAAGGTGTTACTGGATCATAATTAACAAAACAACTGTAGCAACTATAGACAATAAGATGAGATTATATAGAAGTGCTTATCTGAAATTATTGTGTCTATTAATAAATAAATTAATAAACAAATTTAGATTATAAAGAAAATTCACAAAAAGAATATATATATTTAGATGAAAAATATTTAATAAATAAATAATTGAATACCAAATATTTTAAATGAGAATAAAAAAGAATTAAAAAAAACTTATGATTTTTAAATGCTCATAAATGAATATTTTCATAGATCTGTTAAAAAAACTAATATATTTAAAAAAGGAAAGAAGAAAAAGTAATAAAAAAATCAAAATCTTGTCCGGTTTAGAGAGGTTCAATTTTAGGGATATAAGCAACTTGGGTCCAAAAAGTTTGTCCGGTGTCCGGACAAGAGAGTGTACGGTTTATAGAGGTTCTTCGTAATTGAAATAAAGAAGGAAAAATTTGGGACCAAATATTTTGTCCGGAATAGAGAGTTGTCCGGTTTAGAGAGTGTCCGGTTTAGGGAGGTTTCACTGTATCTGACCACGAGATTGGAAATTTCTTATCTCGGTCTGAAACGAGTAATTGGTTATTTTTCACGCCAATAGTTTCTTATTGTAGCCTAAGGGCATTGAAATTACTCAATGCAGTTTTAAATTTTGCATTAGAATGTCTAAGTTCTACCTTACAAAATTGTGTTCGTTCAGAATTTCAAATTGAAATGTTAATTTATAAAACCAAATTGAAGCTTTGAAACTTTGCTGTAGTTCCTTAATTATTATTATTTTATTTTTATTATTTTTTATTTAATTATTTATTTATTTAATTATTTATTTATTTACTGTATAAGAAGATACATTCGCGTGGAAAAAACATTTGTGATTTTCACAGTGACTCTTGTACCGCGAATATATCTACTCAGCGAAAAGTTTCTTATTTGGCTTGGTACACTTTACCTACAGTCAGAACCGTGAAAATTTCTTGCTGCGAAATATTTAAGAAGATCAAAACCGCGAAAGTTTCCTACGGCTAATGTTTCTTCTTATACAGTGGTTTTTTGTTTTTGTTTTTTTTGTTTTTTTTTTTTTTTTTTTTGCTGTATCATTAGTTAGAATTAAATCTTAAATCTTTGTGATGTTTCATTAGTTCCAAAGAGGCAGTAAGGTAACACGAGAGTCCTTGAAAGAAATCAGTTCTTCACATTTATGTTTACAACGAAAGGTTTGTAAAGCTCTAACCAAGTATAACACCCCTTTATATACAATAGCATGATCCATTTCTTCAGATTTTCTGACCATACTACAGGTCTATGGGTGGTGAAAGGGTTAATTCACATTAAAACATATGCTAGTACATTGTATGTTCATGTTCTCACCATGACTCGTCTTGTAAGCTCTCACCCTCCCGCCTTAAGTGGCTACTTAGCTTGATGTACACAGCACTTAGTGCTGTAGTAAAACTTTTATAATGAACACTGCTGTATAAAAATCACTAGTCTGTAAATAACTGTCAGACCATTTCCCTTAAAAACATTTTATAAGGCCAGTTTCTAGAAACAGTATGTATTATCTATGTTTCCATTCCTGGTAGCCAAAATCGCCATTGGCTACTAATTTCTGAGGAATTCTTTCAAAAAGTAACCTATTTTAACAATTTGTGGGAAAATACTTTAAAAAGGACTATATTTTCACAAATTTGGAAATTTGGCTATTAATTATTTTAAATTTATGGAAACCTAGTATTATGGGAAGGCATTGTCCATCCAAATGACCAATTTCATGTCAGTTAATTTTCAAGAGAATGACTATCTCAAGATGTTTGCATACTTTTATTTTCACATCATCTAAGTTTAAATTTGCTCTTGATTCTCTCACGAATTCACAAAAAAAAATCTCTCAGTTAACAGTAATTAGATCTTTCTTTTGCTGCAGAAAAAATGACAGCTTAAAAAGGAGGGGTGATAACTACTTAAGAAGTGGGCGGAGTGGGGGGGGGGTGTAAGTTCTTAACAGGGCGGAGTTTCTACATTGTTATTTCTACTGATCTATTTATAAAATATAATCTGGATATTAAACATATACAACAGCACAGAGGTGACATAAAAATATTTGTTATCACATGCTTGCTTGAAGGTTATCACATGTTCATGCAAAAGCAATTGTGTGGTCATGCAAAATATATTACATGCTCATGTGTCATGTGCCTACACAAAACTGATAACATTGTTTAAGCATGTGGTGTAAAAAAACTGTTTTTCATGTCAGCTTCTGCTGCTGTACATATTATGATACCTATCTCTTTTCTCTACGAGTGTGAGAGGGGACTAAATATACCAACAGTATAGCTACATGTGTATTGTAGTCCATTTGGGGTATTTTTGGTGGAGTGTTTCATAAATGTATAACAATTTATCTAAGGTGAACAGGGCACACACAAATCAGCTGTAGTGTTCATTCTAGAAGGGGTCATTGCCCCCTTATTTTTGCCAAATGACGATTTTGTTAAGGCTTAATGAGCCATATTCAACATTTATGTGAATGCAAATATATTGATGTTGTGGTGTTTAGAGGATTTTTTTAAAATGACCCCTTCTGAAAAAATCTTATATTGAACACTGCAACTGAAGCAAATAAATATGTGACAGTTTGTATAAAGTATTATATTAGAAAAGCAAACTCTCTGTTTATTTCTGCCCATATGCTGTGAATGGATTATAAATATAATTATTAACATGCTAAGAAGGCTGGTCATGTGGCTGAACAAATAGATGAATACACATATGTATATATGTATGTATGTATAAGTTGTTTATGATCTGATGGCAGTCTTTATATACATGGGTTAGCCTAAATAACTGTATAAAAAGAAATGTTAGTGGCAGGAATCTTTTGGGGTTTCCGACTGTAGGGAAAGTATACCAATGGAAATGAGAAATTTTCACTGGGTAGAGATATTTCGCAGTACAAGGTTTGCCGTGAAAATCGTGAATATTTTTTAGTTTTATCTTAATATTAAAATAAACTTCTTGTAAACATTGCTATCATATTGTTAATGACTATATACATCATATTTTTGCATGGCTTACTGTAACTTGGATATGTATTGATAAAAAACAGTGCATGTGTATTTATAGGTCATCTTCAGTATTTTTGTAGTTTATAAGCAACAGAACAGTGTTTTAGGTACATATAAGGAGTGTATGTCAATACAAGTCCTAGGTGAAAAATGACACAACAACCCATATATGGTGTATGCGGTAATACAACAGTCTTCTAAATTAGCACTTGTCCTATGGCCTGAGAATAGTAAATTTGACTTGTCACAAGTGAAATTGGAAGGCAGCAAGCCCAACTGGTTAATAAAATCCTAGCACAGATTACTGTAAACATATTTAATTTCGTGTGTATTTATTTTTGTGGTATAAAATTATTTTGACATATCCACAGAGTTAAATTTATGCGTTTTTGAATATGCAGTATAACACAATAAGCATAATATAATTTCGCACACAACAAATGACTGCGAAATAAGTGAAAATTAGTACACCGCAAAAATAAATGTCGTTACAGTATCATTTGAATAAAAATTGCTTACCTGTAAAAGCTGTAAAACAGGGTCTGTTATCGTCCTGCATGACTTGTAACTTTCAAAATCTAAAATCTCAAAGTAATAACTTTGTCCCCAAAAAATACTGTCTGCAGGCCAACCATGGCCTATCTTTTCAGCCTTAGTTGAGTTTTGAATAAATCTGGTTCTACATCTTCTCATTCATTATACATGTACATATTGTTATTTTGACTTAAACCATCTGGTTGTAGGTTGCAGGACATAATATGATGTGCATTTATAAAGTGATGTGGATGTTTTAATACTACTGACTTTTCCAAATAAAATGGCTCCAGTTGTTATGTTGGTCACTATTTTATTAAGGCCTGGTCAGGATGGCCCCACTAACTACATTTCTGGCTTGAACACTGTTTGACTTTTAAAAAGTACTTTGCTTGGACTTGCTATTTACCAGACAGTACTCTTGTCAAAATACTGTAGATGGACTATTTCACTGTATCTGTTTACTCTTGTTTTTTTTGGTATATATATATATACAAATATATGTACAAATAAATGAAGTTTTCTTGGATTAGGCCATGTAAAATTAATTCTTAGATTTTCATCAATTTTTTAGCTTACCTGAGCCGAAGGCTCAGATGAGCTATTGCAATCTATCACCGTCCATCGTGTGTCGTGCGTCATTGTAAACTTTACATTTTAATCTTCTCCTCCAAAACTACTAGCCAAATTTGATGAAACTTAGTGATTATCATGCCTGGGTAACAGCCTTTCAAAATTGTGTTCGGGGTTTGGCCAAGACCAACAAGATGGCCGCTGTTACTAAAAATAGCAAAAAGACAAAAACATCTTCTTCTCTGGAACCAGAAGGTGCAGGCAAATTTTGATTGGATATTTGGATTCAGCATACCTGGGGACATTAAAATTTTGTTTTTCATGAAATTGAACGAAAATAGGTTACGCGTTTTTTGCATAAAATTATGTAATTTTGAAAATGAGACATTTATTGTTATAACTCAATAACTGCTGAAGATAATTGTATGGATTTTTCACTGTTGATCTTGTCATGCTATTATCTTCTAAAAGATGTCAAGGTCAAAGGTCAAGGTCATGTCCCTGTTTTTGACCTTTGATAAAAAATGCTATTTTTTAAACATTTCAAGTGATAATGGCATGAGATTTTCAGTTAATTGACATGACGATCATTTTGATACATAGATCAAGGTCATGGGTTCAAAGGTCAAGGTCAAAGATGAACAACTATTTCCGTTATAGTTGATTATCTGCAAAACTATTAACTTTTTGTATAGGCATACATATTAGAATATTGTAGGTATTGGTCTAATGATAATTTTGATATATGAATAAAGATCATGAGTTCAAAGGTCAAGGTCACAGGTGCATATTAATACTGAATTGGTTAATTATCTTGAAAACTATAAATATTTTGTATAGGCATGTATGCTAGAAAATTGTAGGTATTGGCCTAATGATCATTTTGATATATGAATGAGGGTTATGGGCTCAAAGGTCAAGGTCACAGGTGAGCGTTAAGGCCCATGGGCCTCTTGTTTTCAAAATTTGGGTGGGTGGGGGGCAATTTTATTTTTTTATTTCTTATTTTCAGATTTAAAAGAAATAACAGTTATGACACAGAAAATGTACATTTTATTAAAAAACACAACAAAAATGAACAAATAAAAAAATATTGGGGTGGGCCTAAAAAGGTAGGGCAGGGAGGAATGAAAATCTACTAATTAATTTTATATGGTCTTAGTACATGGACATATTTTAGGACACAGGTGGTATGGTTGAGGTCTGTAGAAAAATAGTATATATGACCACACCTAGTTGATAAACCATGTTTTGTAGTAGAGTTTTGCCGATTTTGATTAACTAGACGTTAAGTTATAACTGTTTTTGTGTGATTTAATTTTTTTTGTTGCACAGTATTTTTAAAACATGCAGATTCTACTTGGTTTCTTATCAACTGTTTATACTGTTTACTTAACACAAAATTGTTTGATGATACAGTGTATTTTGGTATGTTGGGGGACATAATGGTTTGTGTTTAAAACTGTATTTAATTTTTAACTGTTTCAGATATGGTGTGCGCTGGAGTTAACCTTACAGGTGGCAAGACAAGAGATGGTGGCTCAATTGTTGGAGCCAGTATATTCTATTCCTCTCCTCCTGAATCTGAACAAGACAGGAAAGAAACAAAAGATGAAGTGGAAAAAATCAACCAGGAACTCAAGGTGATTGATTGGTTGATTTTTTAGTTACTCTGTTTGTTGATTTATTGTCCCATTTATTTGTTGATTGGTTGATATATTTATTTGTTGATTGGTTGATATATTTATTTGTTGATTGGTTGATATATGATGTATTTATTGTAACTTTCATATCAAGATGATTTTACTTATGAGGGGAGTATGAAATATATTCATTCAACCCTAACATAAACTTTCATGATGTATTTAAACCTATGACTACATTGTAATTTAAACATATGAAAGTCATTTTTTAAAACAGACTTATGTGGTTCTCTGAGATATTCCAAGCAACTGACCGTCAAACAATGTCAGAAAAATCAAGATGTTGAGTTTAGGAATTTTAACACTGGTTTGGCTTAATAGTTTGTGATAAAAGCAACAATGGCTTTACATGCTAGAAATAAAAACAACAAACAAAAGTTGGCAACTTAATTTATTGATTGGCACCTGAAAAATTATAAGGAGCCACACTGGCTCCTTGATGGAAAAAAGTGACTTTGAATCCTGCATAGTCACACATAATTATTGCTACACAATTAGAAATACAACAAGCAAATTCAGTCAATTAGAAATTCTTTCCAGCAGGTTCTCTTTTTTTGTGATTTGCACATATGTTCAAAGGGCCATAACTATGAGAAAATAAGCAAACCAACTCCAGTTAAAGATATGCACATCTCCTATATACGTTAATACTTTGCACCTAGTTTTGTGAAATAATGCTTTATAGTTTTGAAGAATTAGTGAAGCCAAAAATTTTGGACTGATGGAAGTAAACTAATTTAATATCCCCTTCTTGGAATAAAAATAGGGTCAGAGGTTAGGAGAAGTTTAGACTGTATCAAAATTTAATCTTCTGCTTACCAATATTTATTTTGTTTCTAGGAGCATGAGAAGTCAATTAAGGACATAGATAAAGACCAGTTATCTTCCCTTGTATGGATCTGTCATAGTACTAGTAGTAACAGTCGGGTATCTGTTATAGACGCTAACAGCCCTGGTGATGTGCTGGAAACATTTCGTGTATCTACAACTCCAATATTATGTATAGCTAGTGTGGCTGGTAAGTGTGTCATCATTCATTCATTCATTCATTCATTCATTCACTTCATTCATTCATCATTCATTCATTCACTTCATTCATTCGTTCATTCATTCATTCATTCATCCATTCATTCATTCATTCATTCATTCATTCATTCATTCATCATCCATTCATTCATTCATTCATTCATTCATTCATTCATTCGTTCATTCATTCATTCATTCATTCATTCATTCATATTCATTCATTCATATTCATTCATTCATTCATTCATTCATTCATTCATTCATTCATTGAGCACTGCTGTATGATGTAAAGCTAATTTGTCATAATCTTTATATATTTAAATTTTGTAAAATTTTAACAATGTCATTGGATTGAATAAGAAAAAATCATATCAATTTTGATTGAAACAAATGACCAAATTGATGATGTTGCAACTACAAATTATGTATTGTTGACAGTTGTCATGGATATAATAGATTCATGCAAGCCATTTAATTGGTATAGTATTTTTTTCTTGAGTAAAAATTAATATTAATGAATACTGCAGTTAAATGTTCTTATTATTATAGATAGAACTATGGCTTTGTGCATTACACAGATCAGGGGTTTAAAGTTCTCTGGGTCTGAGGTCCTGGAGCCACTGATTTGACACTGGGAACCCTGATATTTAAACCGTAAAAGTCTGATGGACCTGCTATTTTTTTTACCTGGATAATGATTTTTCAATATGATAACACAAACCTATATAATTTCAATGTTGATATTGGACTTTCAAAACATTATGTTGGACCTGCCTGAAATAAAGACAAAAGGTCCTGGACCTTCTATTAGAACATAATTTTAAACCCCTACAGATATGAACAGCATCCATTTATATTAATATATTTTCTTTTTGTTTTTGGAAGTATAAAAGAATTGGACATTTTGCACACTATATAAATCGCATAGCGAATTCTTTTACGTGTGCAAATTGTCCAATTCTTTCATACTTCCATAACAAAATAAAAAGTTTCATTTCTTATAATTAAATTTTTAGAAATTTTTCAACAACAAATCAAAAATTTAAACAATAATATAGCTGTAGCAAGTAAAACATAGCAATGCAATGGCGTAAGAATTCAAATGCCCCTGTACATCATCATTAATGAAATGACATCATTGAGAGCCAATCCATTCATGCAAATGTAACAGAAAAATCTGACCAATCAAAATGCTTTTAACAAATGTAAATTGAATTTTTTTCTGAATGAAACAAATCAAAAATAGAGCCAATACTTAAACATTATGAGTAATGATTGATATGTTATCTGTTACAGGTGCTTTAGAATCTGATTATCCAGTAGACGAAGAAATACTTAAAGCAGAATCATATCCTCAGTATAAACCACCACCACCTACAGACAATAACTCCGATCAGAACAGTGGCATTGGTGGCATTACTTTTGTACAATGTGTGGCTGGTACCTCATCCCCGTCAACATCACCTGTCGGCTCACCAAAGTCTAAAGGTAATAGATAAAGACGTTCTCTAATATGGAAGTTGAGTTGAGTTAAGTAATAGTGTTTAACAGTCCCAGTCAAGAATATTGCACTTATATTGAGATGTTGCCAGTTATAGGCAAAAGTGCAGAAATTTTGCCTGTGTGGTGCACTGATGGCATTATACAGCAGGGTTTTTTTATTGTGTCAGAGAGATAAATTAAAAACTCAGAATTTCTGATATCTGTAGGTGAGCTTAAACTCACAACCTTAAAATCCAAGAGTCAGCATTGTGTAGATTTCAGTACATTGACGTGTAAACTGATTGACTTGTAGATTTCATACACTTGTAGATTTCACAGTCTTGTTGCAGATGCCATATACTTGTTGTAGATTTCATACACTTGTAGATTTCACAGTCTTGTTGCAGATGCCATATACTTGTTGTAGATTTCAAACACTTGTAGATTTCACAGTCTTGTTGCAGATGACATACACTTTTTTTAGATTACAGAGACTTCATTGAAGTATCGTGACCTGTTGTTTTTTTCAGGACTGAATCAAGATCTGTCAGCAGCAGTAGAAGCTTTAGTAGCTGGAGGTTAGTAATCACATCAGGTTTATAATATAGTATTAACAAGGACAATAAATAAGAAGTGTAACAACATGATGAAATGTAAATTAGGCTAAATGGGCAGGAAAACATCTTTACATTGTTGTTATATTTCAGGTTTTTGTGTCAACATAACTACTATTTTTTCATTTAGTTTTTAAATACCTTTATCCAACTGTCATGATGTGGAGGGGAGATGGGGGGGGGAGACATATAGGTATATGATATTTGTAAACATTCTTTTGCCTTTTAACCTCACTACTAGAAACTTTTAAAGATAACCTCTTTCTTAGCAAAAACTTCCTGGACCATTATTTAATTCATGAACTTTTTCTTTGATTTTTCTCATGTTTTATGTAGCAGTTTGTATTTTGAATTTAATTGAACTGAATTTTTTTTACTTGCTGAAAACATACATTTTATTTATCTATTTTTAATAACTTGATTGAAAGTTAGAGAATCAGAAACCAGGAGCTTTGGAGGCCAAGTGGTCAAAAGGGCATGATTACAATACAAGTCATAGTGCCTCTCATCTCCTAAGGTTTGAATCCCACTTGGGGCAGGTCCCAGTGTTAGAAAGTTTGTCAGTTTGCTGGCCGAAGGTCGGTGCTTTTTAGCGGGCACTCTGATTTTCCCCACTACCCTTTAAATGTCTGCCTTGATATAAGTTAAAGAATCTTGACTGGGGAGTTAAACTCCATTACTACTTCTACTCCTACTTCTGATAAACATACAAATTAATCATAAAATAACAGATATACACTGCCATAAGTAAACTGTTATACATGTTTGAAACTGATACTATCATTACAGACTTGAATCTTCACAAAATTTACCAATGTTTTAGCTCAGTTGGTAGAGTGACTTTGTAAGTGGGAGTCATAGGTTTGAACTGTGACCAGGTCTGACCCAAGACTCATGAAAGCGGGTAGTGACTGTGCTTTGGGCAAGCACTTGGCATTACAAAATGAAAGTCTTGGTTCTTTCAGATGGGAACTTAAACTAGGTCTCGTGTCATGGAAGGTGTGGCACGATAAAGAATGTTTCTGTATACTGTCATCAGCACAACACACAGGCAAAATTTCTGCACCTTTGCATATAGCTAGAGATGTCTCGATATAAGTGAAATATTCTTTACTAGGATGTAAATCACCATTACTCAACTCAACTCTTCACAAAATTTAATTGTTCCAAACCTTATTTCGCTAAATTTGGGTGTTTTTCAGATAAAATTGTGTTTTTATCTTGAAAAATAAATTATTTTCTCAATTTTTGTATTTTCCTCTTAAATTTTAAAAACCTGATTTTCAAGAAAAAAAATAACTTTTTTTGCTTACATTCAATTCATTCTCAAATAAAGGAAAAAATTTAATATTTCAATTGTATGAACAAAATTTAACATGATGATTATAATGCAAACCTATGGCAAATATGAATTTGTAAGTTATTTATAGACGGCAGTGTAATATACAGTTTTGTCCTGCCACAAAAAATACACCATTGAGAGAGGTTGGGGATTAAAGTCATCTTGCTGTCAGATTTGTCCACAATTTCAATCAGATTCTACTGTGTGAAAATATATCAGTTTGCTTGCAGATGGTTGTGATTTTGTATAAGGAACAATCAGATCTTCTCTGCAATCCAAGAACTTACCAGCTTACCCGCTCTGTAAAGGTTAAACTACAGGATTTTGTAAAAATTGTTTAATTTAGTTTTACAAATTCCTTTATCTAATGTTTTGGTTTTTCAAATTTTTGTATTTATTGTATCTTCAATAATTTCATTATACAGATTCTTATATATATTATTTTAGATTTACAAATTATAATAATTAATAATTTCATTATTCAAAAATAAAATTCCTATAATTTATTTTAATATCTTATATCTTTAAGTAGCTACACTTTTTCTATGTGTTTTGTAGTTTTTTAACTAACTACTGTATATATATATATATATATATATATATATATATATATATATATATATATATATATATATATATATATATATTATAATTGTATAAACTGTATAGTTGTTTAATTCTGCGGGGGAAATTATTTGCTGTTAAGATATTGGAACTTATTCACAGATATAAAATTTTCTGATGCAGTGGCTAGTGAAAACAATTTTCTGCGCTGTCTAAGTTAAATGAATGCTACATGAAAATGTACGCTTTGTGTTTAATTTCACACAATAAAGTCAAACTGCGAATATAGCCAAATTAAATCCCCAGTGAATAAAAGCAACTATACATTATGTGTATCATATTTATGATATAATGAGATTCACCAGCAAACCATGTGATACAGCCCTAATTTTTATGTGAAACAATTATTTCTATTGGGTATGGAATTACATCAGTTCAGATTTTCATCTAAAAATGATGTTATTGTATTCTTGGAATTCGCGATGTAAATGATTTCCAAAACATCCCACATAAAGATTAAGGGGTGTTGTTCACATGTTACAGCAGGGAAACCCATTATGACTTTTGTTATTTTATGGTGGTTGGGTGATTTTTCACATTTTTAGCTCACCTGACCGAAGGTCATGTGAGCTTATGGCATAGCGCAGCGTGTGTATGTGCGTGTGTGCGTGTGTGCGTCGTTAACACCTATTTTCGACTTCTCCTCTGAAACTACTGGACAGTTTTTAATGAAACTTTGTCAGAAGTATATATGGGCCGGTGCAATTCAGATTTGTTCGTGGCGTTGCCATGGCTACCATAACTAGGTCAAGGTGACCTAGGGGTGCAAAAATCTTAAAAAATCTTCTTCTCCGAAAGTACTGATTGGAGAAAAAATCTGATGTGATATTTGACTTCTCTAGGGTCTTAAGCCTATAGTTTGTTCATTTTGTAAAATTCGGATAAAAAATAGGTTACGCGTTTTTGCGTCAAATTTTGAAAAAATCGTAAAATAGCTTCAAATTGTTATAACTTGACTATTTGACCAGATAATGACATGGGGTTTTCAGTTTTGACATCTTCTTGTTAGTATCTTCAAAATGAGGTCAAGGTCAATTGTGAAGGTCGTGACCTAATTTTTTTTACCTCTGATTATAATTATTATCTCGAAAACTATAAACATTTTGTATAGGCATGTATATTAGAATGTTGTAGGTATTGATACAATGATCATTTTGATGTATAGAAAAAGGTCATGGGTTCAAAGGTCAAGGTCACAGATGCGAAACAATACGGAAATGGTTAATTATCTCGAAAACTATAAACATTTTGTATAGGCATGTATATTAGAATGTTGTAGGTATTGATACAACGATCATTTTGATGTATAGAAAAAGGTCATGGGTTCAAAGGTCAAGGTCACAGATGTGAAACAATACCGAAATGGTTAATTATCTCGAAAACTATAAACTTTTTGTATAGGCATGTATATTAGAATGTTGTAGGTATTGATACAACGATCATTTTGATGTATAGAAAAAGGTCATAGGTTCAAAGGTCAAGGTCACAGATGCGAAACAATACCGAAATGGTTAATTATCTCGAAAACTATAAACTTTTTGTATAGGCATGTATATTAGAATGTTGTAGGTATTGATACAAAGATCATTTTGATGTATAGAAAAAGGTCATGGGTTCAAAGGTCAAGGTCACAGATGTGAAACAATACCGAAATGGTTAATTATCTCGAAAACTATAAACTTTTTGTATAGGCATGTATAATAGAATGTTGTAGGTATTGATACAACAATCATTTTGATGTATAGAAAAAGGTCATGGGTTCAAAGGTCAAGGTCACAGATGCGAAACAATACCGAAATGGTTAAATATCTCGAAAACTATAAACATTTTGTATAGGCATGTATATTAGAATGTTGTAGGTATTGATACAACAATCATTTTGATGTATAGAAAAAGGTCATGGGTTCAAAGGTCAAGGTCACAGATGTGAAACAATACTGAAATGGTTAATTATCTTGAAAACTATAAACTTTTTGTATAGGCATGTATATTAGAATGTTGTAGATATTGATACAACGATCATTTTGATGTATAGAAAAAGGTCATGGGTTCAAAGGTCAAGGTCACAGATGCGAAACAATACCGAAATGGTTAATTATCTCGAAAACTATAAACTTTTTGTATAGGCATGTATATTAGAATGTTGTAGGTATTGATACAACAATCATTTTGATGTATAGAAAAAGGTCATGGGTTCAAAGGTCAAGGTCACAGATGTGAAACAATACTGAAATGGTAATTATCTCGAAAACTATAAACTTTTTGTATAGGCATGTATATTAGAATTGTAGGTATCGATACAACGATCATTTTGATGTATAGAAAAAGGTCATGGGTTCAAAGGTCAAGGTCACAGATGTGAAACAATACCGAAATGGTTAATTATCTTGAAAACTATAAACTTTTTGTATAGGCATGTATATTAGAATGTTGTAGGTATTGATACAACAATCATTTTGATGTATAGAAAAAGGTCATGGGTTCAAAGGTCAAGGTCACAGATGCGAAACAATACCGAAATGGTTAATTATCTCGAAAACTATAAACTTTTTGTATAGGCATGTATATTAGAATGTTGTAGGTATTGATACAACAATCATTTTGATGTATAGAAAAAGGTCATGGGTTCAAAGGTCAAGGTCACAGATGTGAAACAATACTGAAATGGTAATTATCTCGAAAACTATAAACTTTTTGTATAGGCATGTATATTAGAATTGTAGGTATCGATTCAATGATCATTTTGATGTATAGAAAAAGGTCATGGGTTCCAAGGTCAAGGTCACAGATGTGAAACAATACTGAAATGGTTAATTACCTTGAAAACTATTAACTTTTTGTATAGGCATGTATACTAGAATGTTGTAGGTATTGATACAACAGTTATCATGATGAAAAAAAAAGTCATTGGGGTTTAGTATTTATGTTTTCTTTAAATCTATCAGCTAGCCATTAGTTATCAGGTGAGCGTATCAGGCCCATGGGCCTCTTGTTAACACAGTGAAATGTTTGGTGAATGAACACTAGATTTTTTTTAAGTAACATGTGTCTAATAATAAAAATGTTTCCTTCTGTGTACGTTGTAATGATTGCTAATTATATCTGTACAGTACTCAAGTTACACAGCCAAATTGTGTTCATATATATATATATATATACCGGTAGGATATAATATGGTCTGGAGTGGCAGAGATGACTTCAAGTTATCCAGGGTGGGGTGTTGTAAGATGTCGATGTTTGAGGTATCCAACTTTGACTGTATACAGTGATTTTGCTACATTTTTAACAAAGAAATAGCTTCTGCCTTTAAGATTGGGAAAATTGAAGTTCTGAGATCTAGCAGACTGCATTATGATATGCTGACAATAGCTAGTATATTCATTGCAAAGACGCTATATTGCAGTACTATCTCATATTTTGTGAGTAAGGACAACTGAATTTTATTTTTCAGTACATCACTGTTGTTTTGGGGAATTATTGTGGACAAATTGGGAAATTTGAGTCATGTTTCCACAGGGAAAACTACCTTTATTTGGTAGTAATTTTAAGCAAACAAAACCACTCGTATATATAAGATTATGTTGTAATAATGATTGAAGCATTATATTTGGAAATTTTATGTTCATTCTCAACATTTCTCTACATTAATATGTATAACCAGTTTTTGTTTTTTTATTTAATTATTAAAATTTCATATTAATATTTTAATTCTATTTTGGCATTAATCTCTCACATCTGTTATACTTTACATCATGTTAATTCACTGCTAACAGAAGAAAAACTTGATACAAGTGTTGAACAGAAAGATAAATATGACACAGAAAGCATTGCATCAGAGCGTAGTTATGAAGGTAAGTGTCCGCAAAAAAGCATTACATCAGAACGTAGTTATGAACTTCAAGGTAAGTGTCTGCATGAAAGCGCTAGGTTGAAATGTAGTTATTAAGTGTCCGCAAGAAAGCATTATGTCAAAATGTAGTTGTAAAGGTTAGGGTTTGCAAGAAAGCATTAGGTCAAAATGTAGTTAATTATAAGATAAGTGTTAGCAAGAAAGAATGACATCAAAATGTATAGTCCAACCTGCCTTAAAGGCCACCTCTATATAAGGGCTACTGGCTTATAAAGACCAGTAAAATTGTATCCCAATCGTTCTTTATTCATATTATATGAACTGTATATAAAGGTCACCTGTCCATAAAGGCCACATTTACTGGTTACCTTGATTGGCCTTTATAGACAGGTTTGACTGTAGCATTTCGTCACCAATGTAGCTTTGAACATAGTTATCAAGGTAATTGTTAGCAAGAAAGCATAACATCAGAATGTAGTTATGAAGGCAATTGTTAGCAAAATAGCATTTCATCAAAATATAGTTATGGAGGTAATTGTTAGCAAGAAAGCACTAGGTCTGTCAGAATGTAGTTATTAAGGCAAGTGTTAGGAAAATGTAGTTCAAAATGTAGTTATGAAGGTAATTGTTAGCAAGACAGCGCTAGGTCAGAATGTAGTTATTAAGGCAAGTGTTAGGAAAATGTAGTTCAAAATGTAGTTATGAAGGTAATTGTTAGCAAGACAGCGCTAGGTCAGAATGTAGTTATTAAGGCAAGTGTTAGGAAAATGTAGTTCAAAATGTAGTTATGAAGGTAATTGTTAGCAAGAAAGCATTTCATCAAAATAAAGCTATGGAGGTAATTGTTAGCAAGAAAGCGCTAGGTCAGAATGTAGTTATTAAGGCAAGTGTTAGGAAAATGTAGTTCAAAATGTAGTTATGAAGGTAATTGTTAGCAAGAAAGTATTTTGTCAAAATATAGTTATGGAGGTAAGCACATATATACAGAGCTGGCTTAAAGCTGCTGCTTATCAGAGTGAGTAACCTAGAATTTATTAAGACTGCAGGGGTCCTACCATTCCTATATTTTCCTATAATTCCTATAATTTTTACTCTTTCCTATATTTTCCTATATAATTTAAAAAAACCTCCTATATTTCCTATATTTTTGTTACTGGTAGCTTCAGAAATTCAGAATGGGGACATTTTTCCCGCATTTAGTACATATCTGAAGGAAGATTAACATTTATGTATTTCTAAAGCAGTAAGTGTACATTGCAGTTGCCAATATTCTATGTTTGTTAGTAAAAGGAGGAAATGGAATCACTGAAGGGGAGGAAAGGAGACCAAGGATGTATATTTTTTGTGTAAACTCTTAAAAATATTCCTAAAATTTTAGTGAAAACTCATAATTTCCTATAAAACTCCTATAATTTTGATCCCATATTCTTATTTTCCCTTTATTTTTGGACCCCAAAACTGGTAGGACTCCTGGAACTGAGAATAATTATGAAGGTATTTAGGCATAGATTAAAGCTTAGCATTGCAGCACAACAAACTTGAAATATAGGTGCAACATGAATTTGGCCATAACAGTATACCAATATATTGAAAAAAATCATGGTCATACTCATGTACTGATGTAATACCAATTTGATGGAGAAAAAATTGATTCAGATATTCAACATATAACAGGTAGTTTTCTCATCTCTCAGAGCACCTTAACTTAGTGTTAATAGCCTGCACCCTTTAGTTGACAGTAAAATGGTCCATTCCCTTTTCAACCAAAGTGAACATACCATGGTAACAAAAGTCTGTTTTAGAGTTATCTCCCTTGTACCATAGTTGATCTTGTTTGTAGTTGTCATTTTTTTGAGGAATATCTGAGTTGTCTTACTATCAAAAATGTTTTGTTATATAACACATTTTAAAAATTGACAAAAATCAATCAATCAGTCAATGTAAGTATATCAACTAGTTGTTTTATAAAAATTACATGTATGTGGAAAGCCTAACTTTTGAACCAACTTCAACATTATTATGTCCACCCTAGCAATAAAAGCTGTAGAAATTAACTTAAGTAGTGTATATTTTTGTTTATTTTCAGCCCATTTTGGTTCATGTGATGACAATCACCCAGCAGTGTTCAAAGCAAAAGGTTCACCTGTGTCCTCAGGAACTGCCACGCCCACTTCCAGTTCATCTACCAGATCTCTAGATAAAATAAAGAGGGATTCCTCAGATCTTGTTCGAGATGGATTATCTCCCTTGCCAATGGATAATGATCTTCAGTATGAGGAGGCAGAAAAAATGAGTAGTGTTTTACCCACCATGTGGCTTGGTTCACAAAGTGGAAGGTATAGTTTTAATGCTTTTCTGTTGATTTTTTACAAGGCCATGGGGTCTGTCTAATTAGAAATCTTTGATTTTTGACATAGAAAATTGTTTATGTTTGGAACAAATGTTGCATTATCATAAAAGGTTTTTTACTCCTGTATATTTTTATTTATTAGTGACAAATAAATTATGCAAGGTACAAATTAACAAGATTAAATAAATAAATAAATAAATAAACATTAAATATAAAGTATACTGTAAACCAACTTTTATTCACAGATATTAATTTTCATGATTCACTTCCCAAAACCATTTTCACAAGTACATGTATTAACTTTCACAATATTGACTGTAGCTGAATATTTGGTATATATGATGCCATTTTTTAAAAAACAAATTTGCCTGGATTAACTTTTGTGATTTTTTTTGTCCTTGTAAATATATGACAAGGCTCAAAGTGACTTTTTGATTCTAGGAGCTAGGAGCCAGTCTGGCTCCTTATATGAAAATATTAGGCGCCAAATGAGACTTTAAACAGTTAAGGCACTGGCAATAAAATCAAATGTGATTTTATCCTTAAAATAATCTAAAAACACATTGTACACTGTATAATTTCAAACATTTATTATCAATCAATCATCAGGCAATAGATATAGATTTCCTTTATAAGTCATGAGGCCGGCCAAGGAGTGCCGGAAAAAAAAATGTCAATATGTAAATCACAAATAGAAAATGGAATCTGCCATGATCGAGAATTTTGAATCTCTGAAAAAGCAGTCGCCAAATTGGCGACTTATGAGTAAAATTTGGTTGCCAATGGAAAAATTTGGTCGCCATGGCACCTAATTAAGTTGCAACTTTGAACACTGTGTGAAAGTTGATCCCATGGGAATAAAAGTTGGTACCAGATATATAAATAATGTTTACGTCCGAGTAATTCCTGTATATATATTACAGTTTGTATGTACATTCCTCGGTGGCTCAGTGGAAGAGATGTCTGCATTCTGTAAAGTTAAGAGATTCAATCCTAAATATAGTGTAAGTATGATTTATGTATATACAATATAACCTGTGTATAAAGACCACCCAGGGGACTAAGACTAAGACTAAGGATATAAGAATTACTTGGTTGTAAAGTTTTGCAGAAACTTTTAGAAACTATAATATTTTAAAATTTAAAAAAAACAGTTGATTGACAAAGTGGACTTCATAGACTTTATAAACAGGTTGAGGAATCATTTGGGACTTAAAAGGGTGGTCTTTATTCACATTAGACAGTTGGACTTTATATACAGGGTCATATATAAACATCCATCGAGGATAATTTAGACAGGTGGACAATATACAGAGGTGGGCTTTATAGCAGGTTATACTGTATATGTATAGTATTTCTTAATTGACCTATGTGTATGGGGACTCGGTGGTCAAGTGGTTTAAGCGCTTTTGTGTATCACAGTGCCTCTCACAACTTAGGTTCCAAAAACCACTCCAAACAGATTCTACTGTGATAAAGTTTACAGAAGGAATCTGAAGGATGGTGATTTACACTAGGCACGGCAGTTTCCACCACAATCCATGAACTGACCACCTCCACATAAGTAAACATTTTCATAAGCCTTGCATATTTACTATTTCTTCCAGTTTGAGAGCAATAGCATTTATAGGACTATAAATGCCAAACGAATGCATCACTGCCTTTGAATATTAATAATGGCAATACACATTCCTACATAACATAGTAAACAAAATGGCTGCCTCCATGTTCCCAGGTTGTTTATTTCTTGGGGCATCATTATCGATCATAATGCCATATCAGGCATCATTCAGTTTGTCGTGCAAAGCCAAAGGTTTGGCATTCATATTGACTATGAACGCCATTCAGAACAGTTCAGTTTTTAAAAGAATCTTGACTGGGACTTAACAGCCCATAACACTATTCTACTCTATAGTTGGATTCAGATTACTTCATAATGTGTGCACATTTACATGTATCTGATATCCAGAAATCAAAATCACAATATATAAATCTGGAATAAAATATTGTCTAAGAGTAGTTTTTGAAGAATTTATTTTTGTGTTCCTCTGAAGATTGAAAAAAAATTGATGTTTCAAAAGAGTTGTGTCTCTTTTATCATATGATTCAACATTACTGGTTGTGTTGTATAGGCACACAACTTTAACCTGTTTGCTTGACCTTTAATTAGAAATTTAATGTATGATGATCTACAAAATACATGGGTAGTGTTAGGATTCACAGTTATTGCATAAATTGTGCATGATTCCCATGATATAGATGAAATTAACACCTGTGTTCCCTACACATAAATGTACAGACCTACATGTATAATAAATATTTAAGTTAAAGGTCAAATGGACAGGTTAATGTTTTTTGCCTATATACTGTATTGTGGCATTTGTTGTTTTTACTACACTGCATTATATTTTTTATGTTTGTTACCTTTTGTTCTTTCTTTCCTTCTTTTGTTCTTTCTTTCTCACCAGTAAGTTTATTTACTTCTGTCAACAATGTAAACATTTATTTTAATTGTAAAGCAGCAAAATTGGTTTTGTTTATATGATCTCTGCTTTAATATAAGAGATTATTTCTTTATTCTTACTATTTTTTTCAGACATGTTAAAGGTAGAGTTTTGGTTGCTTTAGCTGATGGTACAATAGCCATATTCCACAGAGCTTCAGGTAATTAATAATTAAGGGTCTTTTTTATGAGGACCACTACGGCTAGTTGGTAGAGTGCTCACTTTGTTTGTGGATGGATCCTTATTTATTATATGCTACAGATATATTGTTGTTTAAATTTATAAATGAATTATAAGAAATGAAAATAGTTTTTCTTTTGTTATGGAAGTATGAGAGATTGCAATTTTTTCACATGTAACATATCACACAAATTATGCAGTGTGTAAAATGTCCAATTCTTACTTTCATACTTCCATAACAAAAAGAAAAATTAATTACATTTCTATAATAAAGAAAAGTTCCCAGAAAGGAGACATGCTTCTGCAGATTAGATGTAAAGACATTTAAAGAGTACTTATGACTACAGACATTTCCACAGATTTATATTTACATTTTGTCTGTTTTCTGTCTTCTACACAAGGTTTCAGAGCAATTGCGTTCATATCGGCTATGAACTGCAAGATCTACCTTGGTGACGTCACGGGAATTCCATTCACAAGAATCGGCGTATGAATACAATATAAAATACACAAACTCGAAACTATATTGACATAAAAATAAAGTTTGTTTACATCCCGTGATATCGAATTACTCATGTCAAAATGTTTTTTTTAATAGAAATTTTGTATGCAATTTGTTGTTTTTTCCACACACTATTTTGTCCTAGAATTTCTGGCGCCAAACTGCACAGCTGATCAGTTGGATCTGCTGTTCCATCAGCTGTTCCGTTAATCGAAAATCGTTGTTGACAAAGCGCGGAATTAAAATTTTCTAAAATGATTTTGAACCAAGAAAAAGAAAAGAAAATAGTTTTAAACGTAAATATAACGCGCATTATTCAGTTTGCTTGCATATCAATTGCGTTCATATCGACTATGAACTGCATTTCTAAACAGTTCAATTGTTAAATACACTGTGTGGAAGCTGAAAAGTTGTATAGGTAAACAACATTGACCTGTATGTTTGACCTTTCATTAGAATAGTCATATATAGAAGCTATGTTTCCATTCCTGGTAGCCAAAATCGCCATTGGCTACTAATTTCTGAGGAATTCTTTCAAAAAGTAACCTATTTTAGCAAATTCGTGGAAAAATACTTTAGAAAGGACTATATTTTCACCAATTTTGGAAATTTGGCTACTAATTATTTTAAATTTATGGAAACCTAGAAAAGGGTCCACCTAATAAATAGGTAGCGTTATAATTCACAGTTAATACATATACACATTGCCCATGATTAGTGTTCACGTAATATAGACGTCATATACATGTGTGATCCCTATTACTTAAATTTACTTGTATGTAATCAATATTTAAATCAAAAGGTCAATCAGACAGGTCATTGTTGTTTGTCTATACACATGTTATATACACTAATATAAATACGTAATAATTTCAGTTACAATTTATAACAAATATTATATTCTTGATTTTGAATAACGGTAAAACCTAGATTCATTGCCACTATTTTTTCAGTCAGGTTTTGGCGATAAATTGAGGGAGGTTTATACAAAAAAAACATAGAAGAAAAATATTTTGGGACTTCAAAATTCTGTTGCAATAAGTGAAGTGGCAAAGCTATCAAGAAGCATTATAGAAGATTTTGCTGTACAACTGTTGTCCTTAATGGAATAACTTGTAATTTGTTTGGTTTTTTTTTAAAGATGGACAATGGGATCTTCAAAATTATCATCTACTTGACCTGGGTAAACCGCATCACTCCATCAGGTGTATGACCGTTATAGCCAATAAACATGTCTGGTGTGGATACAGGAATAAAATCCATGTGATAGACCCACATAGCATGAGTATAGCAGTAAGTATCAAATACTGGTGTGGATATAGGAATAAAGTCCATGTGAGATCCCCATGGCATGACTTTGTACAAGTTTAAAATCTTAAAATACCACATACCTATCTTATTGGAAGTTTTGGCAGATTTGGGAGATCAGCCAAAGTCTAAAAATAGACTAATAGAAAAATATGTAGCCATTACAGATTTATTTATACCCCCTGCAAACTAGTTTGAGGGGGGTATATAGGAATCACCATGTCTGTTTGTCCATGTAAAATCGTGTCCGGGCCATATCTCAGAATTCCTTTGGGCGACTTTGATAAAACTTGACATGGATAATCTTCATGGTCCAAAGGTGTGTCATGACTTTGAACCAAGGTCATATAGGAAAGGTCAAGGTTACAGGAAAACATAAAATGTTGGGGGGTATTTTGCTCTCAAGAGACAGTTCTAATTATCAACTGATTTCAAATTGGTTTAAATTGGTCAATAGAAAGTATATGTATTGCTATTAAACATATCCAATCTATCCATCCTTTGAAATATTTGATTTGTTATTGTAGAAATCTTTTGATGCTCACCCTCGTAAAGAGAGTCAAGTGAGGCAGTTGGCGTGGTTAGGAGATGGTGTGTGGGTATCAATACGGTTAGACAGTACACTGAGGTTATATCATGCCTACACACATCAACATTTACAAGATGTAGATATAGAACCATATGTCAGTAAAATGTTAGGTAAGTGAAGACTTAACTATACATGGGGACGTTAAACACCAGTACTCAACTCAACTTAATTTGTACATGGGGGTGTTTAACACCAGTACTCAACTCAACTTAATTTGTACATGGGAAGGTTAAACACCAGTACTCAACTCAACTTAATTATACATGGGAAGGTTAAACACCAGTACTCAACTCAACTTAATTTGTACATGGGAATGTTAAACACCAGTACTCAACTCAACTTAATTTGTACATGGGGCGTTAAACACCAGTACTCAACTCAACTTAATTTGTACATGGGGCGTTAAACACCAGTACTCAACTCAACTTAATTTGTACATGTGGACGTTAAACACCAGTACTCAACTCAACTTAATTTGTACATGGGAATGTTAAACACCAGTACTCAACTCAACTTAATTTGTACATGGGGACGTTAAACACCAGTACTCAACTCAACTTAATTTGTACATGGGAATGTTAAACACCAGTACTCAACTCAACTTAATTTGTACATGGGGCGTTAAACACCAGTACTCAACTCAACTTAATTTGTACATGTGGACGTTAAACACCAGTACTCAACTCAACTTAATTTGTACATGTGGACGTTAAACACCAGTACTCAACTCAACTTAATTTGTACATGGGAATGTTAAACACCAGTACTCAACTCAACTTAATTTGTACATGGGGCGTTAAACACCAGTACTCAACTCAACTTAATTTGTACATGTGGACGTTAAACACCAGTACTCAACTCAACTTAATTTGTACATGGGAATGTTAAACACCAGTACTCAACTCAACTTAATTTGTACATGGGGACGTTAAACACCAGTACTCAACTTAACTTAATTTGTTCATGATTTTGTATGTGTGTAGAGGTGTTGTACTTAATTTGTTCATGATTTTTGTATGTTTATACATGTAGAGCTTTTGTCCTGTGCTCCTGAAAGCATCAACTAGCTACACACATCACACATGGCAGATTATCCTTTAGAACACTTTGATACTGATTGTTCTACTGTTGTAGTACAGGATTTCTGAGTACAAATAATTATCCCCCACCTTTCGCAGAAAGAAGTGGATATTGAATTCAAATTTCCATCTGTCCTTCTTTCCATCCAACCGTCTGTCCAAAATGCTTGCCTGTGCAAATTCTCCAAAACTATGCAGCTTTTTTTTTCATAAAATTTGGTGCAAAGCATCATCACTCATTAACTCAAGTTTGTTTGCTCATTTTCTTTGGAGTTATTGCCCTTTGAACATAAGTGCAAATCATAAAAAAAAAAAAAAAAAAAAAAAAAAAAAAAAAAAAAAATTTGCTGGTGGGTGATCTAATTCACTGAATTTACTTCTTTCTTTTTTGTGTGAGGCAAGATAATGTTAAGTAAGTCCTTTTAGTTTATGTTAATTCTAACATGATGATTTATTCTTAAAAGCAATTTTGTTTCACAATTAAAATACCCTATGGTAGAGGTTTTCCCAGTATGGAAACTTAAAACGAAGAAGCAGGATGTTTGCAAATAAATTGATGAGGCATGCATATTGCAAGCCCAGGTTTATCAAGTCTTTCAAAAAAGTTTATAGCTGTTATCCCGGTACTGTTGATAAGTTTGATGTCTCCGCATCCAAAACTACCCTGGATATATTTGATGTCCCATTATAGTTCCATATTCCTTTTATTCTGGATTTTGATTTTACACATGGTGGGTGTAGCTAGCTAAACAGGAGATGCTTACTTTTCCGGAGCACCCATCCTCACTTCCCTGGTGGAAGATCACATTGTGTTACTTAATTTACCAGTTTCAAAGTTTTTACTTTAAATCAACAAAAATTGATGACGCAAATAGGTACACTTTATTTTCTCATAGAATTCCGAAAATGTTACAGTTTGACTAGAACAGAGTGGAGTAATGGTATTTTACGCCCCAGTCAAACACCATTTCTCCACTCTGTTCCGCTCTGCTCCACTCCACACAAATTGTAATGTTTTCTGAGGTAGGGGTTTAATTTTAAACACCTCAATCAGACCAGGTAAATTCTTAACAATTCTATGAATTTTCAAATAGACTCAGAAATCCTATATTACTCAATATTTGGCAAAATGGAAGCACACATATAACTTAGGTTGATCAGATTTTCGACAGTAGTTCTGAAATCTGCCCTCCAGTTATACAAATACAATGTACAAACAATCTGTATATATAGGCAAACAGCATTGACCTGTCTGCTTGACCTTTTAATAGGAATATTCATATAGGATGATCCACCCTATAAATGGGTAGTGTCAAGATTCAAGTTTATACATACACAATGCACATGCTTACTGTATAAAGTGAGTACCACTCATGATGTAGACGAAATGAACACTTAAGTTCCCTACACATCAATTAACTGAGCCATGATAAATATTTAAATTAAAGGTCAAATGGACAGGTCGATGTTGTTTGCCTGTACAAACTTACTGTATAGGCAACAACACTGACCTGTCTGTTGACCTTTGTAAAAACGATAATATAAAACTGGTTCATAGTCAATATTTCGGCTTTACAGCCTTTATCAAGACACTAGATAATTTGTATTACCAATCCATCTTTCCATCCACTTCCATTTCAATTTAGTTGACCTTTGATTTAACTATAAGTTATGGATCATTTCATTTATGTATAGGAAATTCAGGTGTTTATTTCCTCTATATCAATTCATAAGATATAATCACTTCATAGAGTTAATACATGCACTGTGTATGTATTAGCTTGAATCCTAACACTACCCATGTACTGGCTGGATCATTTTATGAATATTCCTAATGAAAGGTCAAGCAGACAGGTTAATGTTGTTTGCCTATATATAAATGTTTGATGCTCTATGGACCTTGCGTGTGATATAGCATGCATGGTTAATTTTTGTTATTTTGTTATTTTGTTTGTTAATACTTGTATTAAACTTTCCATTGTTTGGGTCAGTTGTCTCCACTTCAAGAAAGACTATAAGTTTATCACACTGAATTTGTAGGTCTCAATTAGTGATTATTTTCCAACAATTTGTAGGTCCCAACTTAAGATTATTTTCCAACAATTTGTAGGTCCAAATTTAAGATTATTTTCCAACAATTTATAGATCCCAACTTAAGATTATTTTCCAATAATTGATAGATCCCAACTGAAGTTAATTTTCCAACAATTAGTAGGTCCCAACTTAAGATTATTTTCCAACAATTTATAGATCCCAACTTAAGATTATTTTCCAACAATTGATAGATCCCAACTTAAGTTAATTTTCCAACAATTTTAGTAGGTCCCAACTTAAGATTATTTTCCAACAATTTATAGATCCCAACTTAAGATTATTTTCCAACAATTTATAGATTTCAACTTAAGATTATTTTCCAACAATTTGTAGGTCCCAACTTAAGATTATTTTCCAACAATTAGTAGGTCCCAACTTAAGATTATTTTCCAACAATTTATAGATCCCAACTTAAGATTATTTTCCAACAATTTGTAGGTCCCAACTTAAGATTATTTTCCAACAATTAGTAGGTCCCAACTTAAGATTATTTTCCAACAATTTGTAGGTCCCAACTTCAGATTATTTTCCAACAATTTCTAGGTCCCAACTATAAATTATTTTCCAACAATTTGTAGGTCCCAACTTCAGATTATTTTCCAACAATTTGTGGAATCAAACTAAAGGTTATTTTCCAACAATTTGTAGGTTCCAACTTAAGAATATTTTTCTACAGCATACACTGGGTTTATCTTACAGTAGGTAAATAAACTGGCAAAGCATTGTTTGTCATCGCCTGGTATTCACTTAAGATCTTGAGTCCACCTCACTGTGAAATTAGTGTGCATGGGATATAGTGCCCACTCAGGAATTTCAGATCTGTTACTTCATGATGAATTTAGTGGGGTCTGTTTGCATATCAAACACCGTGAATAAAATTTGGCCGGACCCGTTAACATAGCAATCACAGATATCGAGACTGACAATTGAGTCTAGTGCAATATTTAACGCTACAAAAAAGTAGTCCATAATACATTTACCATAATGAATTGTGAAGTTTCTGGAATTTGCCTACCATGAATACAAGCATCTATTCATCTAAAAGCCCTGAAACTTCAATGGGAAGGAGAGGCTATACAAAATATACTATAAATATATAAATAGAGGCAGCCAAACTTTGTTAAACAGATTATGCTTATCTTTACTATATAAAAAAAAGTTTAATAATACCTAAATGGCCTTTTAAATATATCTTGATGGCAGAAAACAAGATAAACTTGATAATTTTATTTTCTAGAATTGATGAAAAGCTTTCCAACTATAATCCAGAAAATGAGAAAAAACACCTCGTCTCTAGGGCATGTACATTAGGATTTGTAATGGAATTTTATAAGCCAAAACATGCATGAATAATTTAATTATGGAATTAATTTTGAAAAATAAATATTTTAATTTAGTTTGAACCTTGACGTTTATCATGATATTGTGTTATTTCAGGAAATTGACACACATGTTGATAATGATGTCATAAACGAAAGCATTGCATGTTTTTAGTTTGATTATATTGTGTGTTTGACATTTAAATTATTTGTAGAGATTTTTTATGTTGGTTAATGTTGTACGACATCATTTTACACTAATCAATACTTTTTCCTCATCAGAGGATGTGCCATGCTCACGATTAAAACCCAGAGGTGAGGAACTAGTTTGATGATACATTTACATCATGCATGCCAGAAATCTAAATGAACCTCTGCATCAAACATATCTACTACAACCTTAAAATTTGTCTTTATATAATACAATAAAACCTGCATATAATTACCACCACCAGGCCTAACAAATATGAAGCTTATAGACAGGTGGTTTTTATATACAATAAACCTGCATATAATTATCACCCACCAGGCCTAACAAATATGAATCTTATAGACAGGTGGTCATTATATACAGTAAAACCTGCATATAAAAACCACCCACCAGACCTAACAAATATGAAGCTTATAGACAGGTGGTTTTTATATACAATAAAACCTGCATATAATTATCACCCACCAGACCTAACAAATATGAAGCTTATAGACAGGTGGTCATTATATACAGTAAAACCTGCATATAATTATCACCCACCAGACCTAACAAATATGAAGCTTATAGACAGGTGGTCATTATATACAGTAAAACCTGCATATAATTACCACCGCCAGGCCTAACAAATATGAAGCTTATAGACAGGTGGTCATTATATACAGTAAAACCTGCATATAAAAACCACCCACCAGACCTAACAAATATGAAGCTCATAGACAGGTGGTCATTATATACAGTAAAACCTGCATATAAAAACCACCCACTAGGCCTAACAAATATGAAGCTTATAGACAGGTGGTTCTTATATACAGTAAAACCTGCATATAATTACCACCCACCAGACCTAACAAATATGAAGCTTATAGACAGGTGGTTCTTATATACAGGTGGATGCTATAGCAGGTTTTTCTGTATATGTGTATATAATATGCATTTTCTTTGAGTAACAGACAGAGTAATACATTGTTATGATGCATCTTGATAACCATACAGTCTCTCTTATCACCATAGTAACTAAAAATTTTCTTGCAAGCCACTGTATAATGCCAAAATTTGACAATGAATTTTGATTTACTGCATATAAAAAATTTTCATTTATTTTTTTTCACTCTAAATGGATAATCATTATAATCGCCTTCATAAAATATCATTTTTTTTTATAATTGGAAAATTAAGGTGTGTGTGTGTGTGTGTGTGGTGTGTGTGTGTGTGTGTGTGTTTTGAACTGAATACCGGTACTTAAGTTGTACTGTAAAGACATATTTTATGCCCTAGTCAAGGGATGTAGAAGAAACAGAATTGAATATACTCAGAGCAAAAACCATGAAACTGCAGCAAGGGGGCTGTCCTACTAAGGTTACTAAGATCTGAATGCACGAAATTTAAACCTAGGCAGTGACAGTTTTTGTGTTAAGAGAGAGTGAGAACTCAATCAAGCATGCAGTTTTCCATTTGCCAGATACCAGTTGTTTAAAATAAAGGTTCAGAAAATTAAGGTTCAGAAAAATGTTTGGTGAACTAGACCCATAGCTAATTAATGTAAGCCAATATTATACCATCTCCAGATTGATATCTTGTTGGTCAACATGGGATCATACAACTAGACGCCAATAGCCTAGGCACACTTTATCAGTATTGTCACTGACAAAAATAAAAATATTATAAATGTTTTGAATACCATTGCATTACTGAAGGATGTTTATATATTTGTGACATATTGTTCCATGATCAATTATTGTAAGTTAATTTGGAAGTCCATTTTTTCCCGTTTTCCTTATTAAGGGCCAAAGTGGTCTAGTTGTCTGAAATGTATGTCTTTGAACCATAGTACCTCTTACTGATTAGGGTTTAAATTCCATTCAAAGCCGATCCTAGTGTTACAAAGTTGGTCAGTGTGCTTGTCGAAGGTCATTGATTATCTCCAGACACTCTGGTTTTTCCATCATTCCTGAACTGACCACCTTGATACAAGTGAAGTAATCTTGACTTGGGGCATAAAAAACTTCATTACTCCACTCTCTATTTTCCACAATCTAAAGAGAAATAGTAGCTTGGTACATTCATTGATATATCATGTGTTGATTGTGGTATATGAATGAGGCCCATATAGATTTGTATTTGATCAGTAATGTTGTATATGTTTATATAGAATGTTATGCATGATAATAATGACCAAGCTTTCTTGATATTTTGACCTCTGCATGAAGAGAGCTGGTTTTGATTTCAATTGTTACATTTTAATTTGATCACACACTATAGGCAAACAACTTTGACCTGTCCATTTGACCTTTCATTTAAATCTTTATCGCAGACCAAGTATATCTATGTATAGGGAGCACATGTGCTAATTTTGTATATATCTCATAGAGCACACTGTGCCATGTGACATGTATGTATTAACTTTGGATCTTAACACACTACCCATGTATTGGGTGAATCTTCCAAATGAAAGGTCAAGCTGACAGGTCAATGTTGTTTACCTATATCTAACCATACATGTTTACTAATTGTTCTTCCAACAAGCTTATAAAAACCTCTTGATTTTACTCTTGTAATGCATTTTACTGTCCTCTTCTATTGGATACGCCATCTATTCTCAAGATTATTGGAAAATTAGAAACATAAATATTTGTTTAAACATTGCTTTTTATTGGTTTCCATGGTAATAGATTTACTTTATGCTATTGTGGTAAAATAAAGGCTGGATAGGTTCAAATTTCTGTATATATATTGTACAGTAATATCATGAATAGTACGAATATAAAATGAGGAAAAACAGCATCACAAAAATATTTATCTGGTGTTGTGACTAGTCTCAGTGTGGGTGAATCCTGATTTAACCAATGACTAGTTACCACAGGAGAGAGAGAGAGAGAGAGAGGAGAGAGAGAGAGGTGAATAGCAAAGGGTATACTGTAAACATATTAATTTTATTGGTAAACTAATTTTAGAGATTTTTAAGTTGACATAATTTTACTGGACAAATGGAGTCATTAAATTTGAGGTTTCAATTATATCTGTAGAACTTATCACAGCTGAATCAACCAGAACCCTGTCTAAACTGAACCAAAATTTCAGGGCATACCTTGAATCGGCCTGTCTAAACTGAACCAAAATGAACCAAAATTTCAGGGCATACCTTGAATCGGCCTGTCTAAACTGAACCAAAATTTCAGGGCATACCTTGAATCGGCCTGTCTAAACTGAACCAAAATTTCAGGGCATACCTTGAATCAGCCTGTCTAAACTGAACCAAAATTTCAGGGCATACCTTGAATCGGCCTGTCTAAACTGAACCAAGATTTCAGGGCACACTTTGAATATTGTTTGTTAAATCGGCTTGTCTAAACTAAACCCAGATTTCAGGGCATACCTTGAATATTGTTTGTTAAATCAACGTGTCTAAACTGAACCAAGATTTCAGGACATACCATGAATATTGTCTGTTAAATTGGCCTGTGTAAACTGAAAATCACTCTAGTCCAAACAAAATCTTCAGGCTAGAATGTGTTCACTTTTAACAGGTTTTTCTATATATGTTTGGTTTGGGGTTTTCAGGTATTTTTCAACATTTTGTCTGTAAGGATACCTGAAAAATTATACATAGCTGAATTTTGTTCATGTGAACAAATTTTGTTCATGTGAATTTCATTTGAATTTCATGTGATTTTTACATGAATTTTACTTCGCACAAAATTTTTTCACATGGATTTATTTACTAGAATATCAGGTTATACTTCGATTCACAGGAATTTCTTTTATTTAGTTTCATGTATAACCTTGATTCACATGAAATTCACGTGAAATTTTTCACATGAATTTATTTAACTTTAATTTCATGTATAACCTCTCCATTCACATGAAATTCACGTTCAAAATTAGCTATGTATTTGGCAACAGTTATTACAAGGAAGAACAAAGCAATTAAAGTTTATGATAAAACTGCCAAACAAGGCAATACCAACAAAAGAAAGACAAGCACATATTAGGACATGAATTAGTGACACTGATCATAACATCCTGGCTTTGGACTGGCATTGGAATAAAAACAGCCATTGGTGTGGTTATTGTACTATTGCAGGGTCCTATCCTCAACCATTCTACTTATTTTATTAACTGCATATATTTATAATTTGACCATTTTAGGTACTGGTAAACTAGGGTTTTCTTTTGTGAGGATAACAGCCATGTTAACGTCATGTAACAGACTGTGGATTGGAACTGGGAATGGGGTCATCATATCTGTGCCTTTATCTGAGAGTAAGTACTTTATCATGGATTTGAACAGAGAATGGGTTCATCATATCTGTGCCTTTATCTGAGAGTAAGTACTTTATCATGGATTTGAACAGGGAACAGGTTCATCATATCTGTGCCTTTATCTGAGAGTAAGTACTTTATCATGGATTTGAACAGGGAAGGGGTTCATCATATGTGTGCCTTATCTGAGAGTAAGTACTTGATCGTGGATGCAGCCTTCAAATCTTGAATGGTTCATATACTAGGGTGATGCTAGTGTAACCGACTGACTTACTAACCAACAAACCAACCAACAGACATTATACTGGTATATATGTGTGTGTGTGTGTGTGTGTGTGTGTGTGTGTGTGTGTGTGTTTGTGTGTGTTATTATATTCCCAACCCCCATTGTGCAAACAATTTCCAACTGATTTTGTTTTGATTTTAAATATTGAAAGTAGATAGTGGTGCATTTAACATATTTAACTGGCTTTTACAAGAAATTTTTCTTGACCAAATGCAAATGATACATTGTATTAATTAATTATGTTCAAATTTAAAATATATGGTAAAAAGTAGATGAACAAAACAGTTATGGCCTGGACATGAATCAGTTGCCAAGGGTGGGGTATCCTTTTTGAGTTTTACTCACACTATATCTAGTTTATTTAAATTTAGATTTTGCAATAAATCATTTTAAAAAATCATTAAACATGAAAATAATTATTTTAGACTTAGTGTAATAAACAATGAACAGTTGTTTGATATTGGCCTACAGACCTAGTATCAACAGTTGTTTGATATTGGCCTACAGACCTAGTATCAACAGTTGTTGATATTGGCCTACAGACCTAGTATCAACAGTTGTTTGATATTGGCCTACAGACCTAGTATCAGCAGTTGTTTGATATTGGCCTACAGACCTAGTATCAACAGTTGTTTGATATTGGCCTACAGACCTAGTATCAGCAGTTGTTTGATATTGGCCTACAGACCTAGTATCAACAGTTGTTTGATATTGGCCTACAGACCTAGTATCAACAGTTGTTTGATATTGGCCTACAGACCTAGTATCAACAGTTGTTTGATATTGGCCTACAGACCTAGTATCAACAGTTGTTTGATATTGGCCTACAGACCTAGTTCAACAGTTGTTTGATATTGGCCTACAGACCTAGTATCATGTTTCTTATGATATTTGAACTTTCAATGATTTTTTTCAGGTAACAAACAGACCGTTAACACAGGAGCCAGTGGTGGTAGACCAGGGGGTATTGTCCGTGTTTACAGTGACACAAAAACTGACCAGGTGACACCAGGAAGCTTCATACCATTCTGTTCCATGGCCCAGGCACAGTTGTCATTCCATGGTCATCGTGATGCTGTAAAATTCTTTGTGTCAGTTCCTGGTAAGTTGTTCATTATTTTATAAAAAAATTTTCAACGCTGCATCAAAAGTATGCAGGCTGGACTTAAGTAATTTTTTTCATGTTGTAAGTAACATCAACAGATGTGTTTTAACTCCATTTCTTCTGACTACATTTTGTCTGTTACTGCATCAAAACTGTTATTTACAGATTTTTATGAAACGTCACAAGAACAATCCTTTGTTAGCTTATTAGTACCCCAACTCCATTTTGGTACCTGGCTTAGTGACCTTATTCTTTTTGGTACTTGATTAGTTAAATCCCCCTTTTGGAACCTTATTAATACCCCCCCCCCCCCCTTTTTTTTTTTGGTGCCTTATTAGTAAAATTTACCCTTTGGTACCTTATAAATAAAATTCACTTTTTGGTGCCTAATTAGTTAAATCCCCTTATTGGTGCCTTATTAGTAAAATCCCCTTTTGGTGCCTCATAAGTAAAATCCCCCTTTTGATGTCTTATAGAAACATCCCATCCCCCTTTTGGTATCTAATAGAAATACCTCTTTTTGGTACCTTATTTATCACCTGTATAAAATCCCCCTTTTGGTACTTTATAAAAAAAAATCCCCTCTTAGTACCTTATCAGTGAAATCCCCATTTGTATCTTATTAGTAAAATCTCCCTTTTGGTGCCTTGTTGGTAAAATCCCCTTTTTGGCACATTATTTATATCACCCTTTTGGCATGTTATTACCTAAATCCCTTTTTGGCACATTATTTATAAAATCACCCTTTTGGTACCTTGTTAGTAAAATCCCCCTTTTGGTACCTTCTGGTTTAATTCAGCTGTATAAATGGTTAAAAACATGTAGCCCAAGAGCTAGTGGGGTTTGAAATATGTGTCAATGGCCAAAAGCTTTGAAGGTTGTTTCTGATAGAAAAATGTCTGTAGTTTTCGAATTTGGGCGTCTTGTGAATGAACTCGTTTCCGATTTTTTTTCAGACGCGAGTTTTTACACTAGAATCGCATTTTTCAGCCGGTTTTTTCGGTAATTTGATAATTCTGCATTATGGACGCGATATGGCCTTAAAATGTCTTATTACTGATGCGGTTATCAAGAATTATGATCATTGTTGACATTTAAGTTAAAAACTTCTTGATACATTTCAGATTTTTTTTTAAAATAACTATTTTAGGAAAAAAATAGACCAAAAATTTTGCGTTTTTAATATTTTGCCCTCTTTTATGTCTTATAAAAAATAATAAAAGCATTTAAGTGAAATGTTTTACCATATTGTCACAGCCTAATGTGTTTTGCATTCAATAAAAGTAGCTGCATATCATTTGGTAGGAAATTGCGGCACCCACAGTGGAAAAACTTTCCCTACCCCAAAAATTGCAAATTTCTCAAAAAATCGATCTTTACTACAAATTTTGCTATTAGTTGCCATACTGATTGTTATACCGTGTAAGCTTTAATACTTGGGTGACAACATTGAAGACCTCTAACTAAAAACTTCTTGTTAAGCATTCAATCTCAATTTTGTGGCCAATTTTAAACAACCGAGTTTTGCGTTTTTACTTAATCTTTATTCGTTAAAGTCTTGTAGCGCATTCAAAAAAAGCCTGATTATCAATATACTATTTTATTTAGAATCCCTGATGTGTGTGCTTTATTGTGCAAGTATAATGTGTAACAAAATCGTCACATTAACCCATTACCCACGATTTATTCTTCCCCTACCCCAATATGCTAACGATATGCGAATTCACGGGATATACTGTGTTAGTGCTCTTAGACAGGCTGGTTCAAAATAACTCGTATTCATTCAGAATTATAATTTCATTCATCATCAGTGTCTTCACTATCACTACTGTCGGATTCACGTACATCCTCATCTTCTCCCATGTCATCCTCTGTAAAAGTTGTACTGTCCATCTTCAGTCTTATATCTTTCGGAATCTGTTCACCTTCAAACCAGTGAATCGCATACTTGTTATTTTCTTTTTTCCATCCATTTTCTTGTGGAGTATTTAATGTAGGACAACTGCAATTGGCATGTTTCCAAAAATATGCAACATATTCTGTTCGGAGGATTTTCTGAACAAGAACACTTTTACAAGGAGGTAGTGAACTCGGATCGGCTCCTTTGAGCTTTTCTAATGGGTCAGTTTGATTTGTTGGAGCGTATTTCTCTCTGAAAATGGCAAATCGTGCCTCATTTACTGTTTTAATGTTTTTTTTGCCATACATTTCACAGACAAAAGATTCCATTACCTTCATATCTCTTTCATTAACTCTTTGATTTGTTCCAATATTTGAGAAAACGCTTCTGAAAGTTGCACTTTTTTCAACGATATTATAAGGCCTAATTTTACCTTTTCTAAGAAATGCTGCAGTATAATCACATCCAGTGAAAGCATGGATAGCTGGAAGAACTTGGCACATTTCGATCCCAATTTCATTGGACAGTTTTGTTAGATCAATAAATCGCCTAGTATTGGTGCCGTCAGTGCCTGAATCCATCCATATGTTTGCATGTATTTGGTGACAATGATACAATAAAATAACCATTACATCCGTGTCATTTGCTCTAACCACTACGTTAGGAGAATCGGACCTTGAGGCAATGTATTGCACATGTAAGGTGATCCTGGTATCTGCCTCCTCGTGGGTACAGGCAAGATTGGACACTTCACTGCACACTACTGTTGCATCATTTTCGCAATAGAATTGATGGCAGTGGTCCTCTGTTGCATAATATAATGTATGGCCTGCAAGAATGTCAGCATAGTTATCATTCTTCCATTCTTGTAGCAAAAACGATAGTAATGACCTCTTGAAATTAGCAGATTTCAAAGCTGAACGGAAATCATGAGGTCGCTTTTGTTTTGGGCCCATTACTACAATATCTGGTCCACTGCTCTCTCCTCGCATATCTCTTTCAATATCTTTGATGGATGGATGGACATATGTGTCACAAACAAAGTGTATTTCTTTTGCCAGTTTACATAATAGCTTGAGAATGGTTTTGGCTACACCTTCAAAAGTATCTGGTAGGTTTGACAGCAACTGTATAAGGAACATGGCATCAACGACATAAGCATCAATTTGATTTGCAGCTGGAGGATCAGAATGAGCCTTGCTCTCTAACATTTTCATAAGTATTGATTTGTCGGTTTTATTCATATTCCCGTCAATTTGTGCAAGAGCTGGCGGCACGGGAGTGAGAGGATATTCAAAAACTTTCTGCAAGTTTATATCTGTTGTCGTTGCCAAAAACAAAAGCCTACCAAATAGATCACGTGAACACTGTAGCTGTATGATTTTCTTTGCTTTCACCTCAACCCGAACCTTAAGTGCCAAAGATGCAAAAGTGCGCAATTTGTTTCTTGTAATAGGTTTTTCAAATCTAGAGGGATCTGCAAAACAGCCATTTCTAAAGTCGTGAAAAGATTGCTCGCCATATTTTACACAACTAAGTATCTCATTTTTCACATCATCTTTGACTCTGTTACCAGTTGATATGCACAGGAGATCCTCATTTCTTATCTCTGTATCAAACGGATTCTTAGTTGCTTTAATACAGTCGATCAAACTACTTACATCTTTATTATCTCTCTGAATTCGCGACGGCTTGAGCTCTTGATTCACATCCCCCTTTTTCCGGATTCCAGTTTTTGAGAGAAGAGCACCAACGATAGCACTGCGGACACTTCGTGTAATCATCCATCTTCGCCTGGCCGTATATGACTGGCTGAATGCAGAAATGCCAGTTAGACGAGATGCAGCATCAGCATTGATTGTCTGCTCAAGTGTCATGTCCACTGGAATTCTGGAAAATGATTTATTCGAGCGTCTTATAGACAAACCACCATTCTCAAGCATTGCTCTTGCTTGTGGATGACTTATATCAATGTTAAGTAAATTTAAGTGATAGCGTGTCATCCATCTTGCATAGTTTGGTCTATTAGCTGCAAAAATACTGGACACATTTTTCCTAAGCAGTAAGTAAATAAAGGTAGATCGTTAGTTCGACAAGATCTACTGAAAAGTAACAGAAGTTCAACTAATTCATATACATAAACCAATACTGTGCTGTTGATCCATGGTTTCCAGTTCTTGTGTCATTGGAAAAGGCTTCATACATATCAAAAATAGATTTTAAATTTTCTTGCTCTAGAACGTTTTGCATTTCTTCTGAAGAAGTATTTGTAATGAATTGTTCTAACTGCTCGTATAAAGATTCAGATATCTGACCATGCTCTTCCAGAAAAGACCGAAAATGGAGAATACGGAAAGAAAGAGATAATATAGTATGCATTCTCTGACATCTGTTATAATGCTTCCCTTTTATGAACCCATTTAGAGACCCTTCTGCCAGAACTTTGGTCTCGGTTAGCACATATGGTCCGCCAGAGCCCTCAATTAAGTGACCAAGAGCGCCAAAATATGCCAACATTATATGGAAAGGACCAAAACATATGAAAATATTGTCGTACTTTGGTGATTCTTCCGATTGTATCTGCATCGCTGGTTTAGCTATGGCAAGATCATAGTGGACAATTGCTGTGTTATCAGAACATTCCTGTGCCACAATCTGCGATCGACGTAATGTTTCCGACACCACATCTAATCGGGTCGGTGGCAAACTTATATTGTCCATATAGCCTATCACTTGCTCTGGTAGATGATCTACTGTGATTAGAGAATTCCATCCTGACCACATGGGTATATTAGAAAATAAATGGTGACAAATCACCCATGTTAAATCCCTTTTTCTGGTCTCATTTAAATTAGAGGGGTCCGAAATTGCTTTTACGGGATATTGAAATTTTGTTATTTTTGGACGCTTTCTGTAAGATTCTAAAATAGGGTCCTCAATATCTAAAGAGCGTTTACGTTTCAATGACTTTGTTTGTGTAGTGGATACTTGTGGAATTCCTAGAGAGTCCCCCATTGAATGTTGTTCGTCGGGAGTGTTCTGGTAACATATTCCAACTGTGTCGTGCAAAGTTCCGCTTCCAGACAAAGTCTCGGTGTTTTCATCATAATTATCCCAAGCCGTTCCGGTTGACAAGTTTGGAATTTTCAGTAATCCATCAGGAGTTAGCTGATTCCTGTCTGATATTGTCATTGCAAGTTCAGTTTCAAGTGTCTCCGCAACATGGTAACTTATTGAGTGCCCTAAATGATTTAGTACTTCAATAATTTTCCTACTACCAGTCATACTTTTAAAACCCAGTCCAAGACATAAATGTTTTGATGGCTTTATTTCGCCATTGGTTACAGCAAACAAAGCATCATCTGCTGCTGAACTGATGCATCTATTCATTCTTTCAGAAGGTTCTTTTGTTGAAGACCCTGTATATAGAGTTTTAAAAAACTGCATAAGTATGTCTGGGGGGTTAGCTTGGCCTTTCTGTATTTCATTTACAGTCAATGGGTTCTGTAATTGGGGACATGTCTTTGACATTTCTAATATTGTATTTCGCAACTGGTATGCAGCTTCAGTGACTTTGGAATTTAATAAAAACGTATTATGGAAACCTATAATCTGATCTGTATCTAGAAAGCTTGGATATAATATTTTGCCTTGTCGTTTACCTATTTTACTCATGCAAATATCATCTTTGAAGTGATTTAGAAGTTTTACTTCTAAAGTCTGGATGGTATATGAGGAGCAATCAAGACCAATGTCCATCAGCATTGTAGTGTAATATTCATACAAGGAGGCAATTGTTACAGCTTGACCTTGTGCTATAACGTTTTTATTTATGTATTCGGTCAACCATTTAAATGCTTTTTCGTGTCCTAGCCTAATGTTGCCATATTCTGTCTTAGCAGACCCGGGTATACACCTCTCAGAAAGATTTAAGTAATGTTTTCGGCAGCTATGGTGATATTTAACCTCTTTAGCAACAAAATCTATATCACAAACTCTGGCAATCATATCTGTATCACCCAGAACCATTGCAGCATTTTTTATTTTTTCTCCCGCTTCCAAACTTTCACAATTGCCTAACTGTTCCCTTTTCTTACCCTTCGTCAGGAGGCCACAAAACAAACATACGGGAAGAAAAATACCGGAGGAGGAAGTTTCGTCCGATAAATGTTCAGTGTGGGATCTTAAAGTGTAAGAAACTTCTTCTACTTCTACAGTGGAAAAAGACTCTAGTTCTTTTTTTGAGACAGCAGTGAAGTTCTTGTAACACATTCTGTGATAACCATTGGTTTTAGGATCAAAGTTTTGAGGAAGATCTTGACAAATTTGTTTATATTTGTGGGATTTTGTTTTCGAAAGACGATATTCAGCAACTTTTGCCACTTTACTCCATGTTGTTTCATCAAAAGGTTTAATTTCTATATCTTGGAAACGTTTATCGACATGAAGGCAACAAACAAGATTTGTTTCATCTGTGCTATCGCCCTGTAATATCTGTTTCCCCTTAGATGTATCCAGCCGTGTGCTGGCCATTTTGCAACACTTCTAATTGAAATGACAATGAGTTATCACAAACAAATCGCAAAATATTATTTACAGTGATTTTAATTCAGTCACGGAATCAAATAGAATTAACAAACAGATTACTTATCTGCGTCAAAACTTCATTGATTCTATTGTGAACACGGATTCTTTTTAAAAACAAATATTAAATAAAATCAACTTGTTCACACGAAATATAAACGTAACAAAACAATAGAAAAAAGGGTGAATAGTTTTTTCTTACTTATCATAAACAACAACCATATGAAAGTATCTATAATTGCAACCACGTGTGATTTGCAATGACAGAAAACGTAACACAAACGCTTTGCGCAGCGCCATCTGCCGAGTCATACAAAAGGGCGTGGCACTATCATTGCTTAATAATACAAAAAATCAAAGCATTGAATAAACAAGCTAACAGCGTAATTTACTATATGTTTCAAGTACAAATTTACGTTATAACACTCTACCGTGTTTAAAATCTCACTGCCTGAGAACGCACAAGTGTAAAATCAATATCTCGCGAACTCGCTTATTTATTGCATATGGGGTAGGGGGAAGAATAAATTGTGGTGAAAGGGTTTGTGTGACGATTGTGTTATACATTATACTTGCACAATAAAGCACAAACATCAGGGATTCTAAATAAAATAGTATATTGATAATCAGGCTTTTTTTGAATGCGCTACAAGACTTTAACGAATAAAGATTAAGTAAAAACGCAAAACTCGGTTGTTTAAAATTGGCCACAAAATTGAGATTGAATGCTTAACAAGAAGTTTTTAGTTAGAGGTCTTCAATGTTGTCACCCAAGTATTAAAGCTTACACGGTATAACAATCAGTATGGCAACTAATAGCAAAATTTGTAGTAAAGATCGATTTTTTGAGAAATTTGCAATTTTTGGGGTAGGGGAAAGTTTTTCCACTGTGGGTGCCGCAATTTCCTACCAAATGATATGCAGCTACTTTTATTGAATGCAAAACACATTAGGCTGTGACAATATGGTAAAACATTTCACTTAAATGCTTTTATTATTTTTTATAAAAGACATAAAAGAGGCAAAATATTAAAAACGCAAAATTTTTGTCTATTTTTTTCCTAAAATATTATTTTAAAAAAAAATCTGAAATGTTCAAGAAGTTTTTAACTTAAATGTCAACAATGATCATATTCTTGATAACCGCATCAGTAATAAGACATTTTAAGGCCATATCGCGTCCATAATGCAGAATTATCAAATTACCGAAAAACCGCTGAAAATGCGATTCTAGTGTAAAAACTCGCGTCTGAAAAAAATCGGAAACGAGTTCATTCACAAGACGCCAAATTCGAAAACTACAGACATTTTTCTATCAGAAACAACCTTCAAAGCTTTTGGCCATTGACACATATTCAAACCCCACTAGCTCTTGGGCTAATGTACATTACAGACATATTGACTATTTATAGTTAGAACCTCATCGATTAATCGTCAGCAGTTTGATCAGTAAGCAGTCAAGTGACAAGGAGACAGTAGATGGAGTTATAAAGAAATTAAAAACCACAATATACATAACATCATCATCATCCCTCCTTGTCAGTTGAAACATGTTAAATCAGATTTTGTGGATTAAATTATCGATAATTATAACAAACAGATTAGAGTAATTACTCTTATGAAGAAAACTAATTTGGGGTGTGCATTAATACATGATGATAATTCAGATATTGATTTTGGGTACATATTCAGAACAGACCTGTCAAAAGTTTAATACTAGGTTAACAAATTAGTGGTTAATCAACTGCTAATCTTGGGGCCTCAGTTCATATATCATGACAGCTTATTGGCAGCTGCTATCTTTCTCCTGATAGCTTTTCTGTCACTAGCTAGCTATACATGCCTCGGCCACTTCACACCTCAACTCCTTTTCGTTAGCTCAGGGTTAAACTTTTAACAGTTCTAAACTGTATGCATGCGAATTGTCAGACAAGATAAGGAAACCTGTATAGTCTTAATGGATTTGAATGCAGTGGAATAATGTGTATTACATCCCAGTCAGGCTTCTTTCACTTATAACTGATCTGGTAGTTAGGTACTGAGATGATGGAGGAAACTGGAGTGTCTGGAGAAAACCACCGACCTTCAGCAGACAAACTGACAACTGGAGTGTCTGGAGAAAACCACCGACCTTCAGCAGACAAACTGACAACTGGAGTGTCTGGAGAAAACCACCGACCTTCAGCAGACAAACTGACAACTGGAGTGTCTGGAGAAAACCACTGACCTTCAGCAGACAAACTGACAACTGGAGTGTCTGGAGAAAACCACTGACCTTCAGCAGACAAATGACAACTGGAGTGTCTGGGAAAACCACTGACCTTTAGCAGACAAACTGACAACTGGAGTGTCTGGAGAAAACCACTGACCTTCAGCAGACAAACTGACAACTGGAGTGTCTGGAGAAAACCACTGACCTTCAGCAGACAAACTGACAACTGGAGTGTCTGGAGAAAACCACTGACCTTTAGCAGACAAACTGACAACTGGAGTGTCTGGAGAAAACCACCGACCTTCAGCAGACAAACTGACAACTGGAGTGTCTGGAGAAAACCACCGACCTTCAGCAGACAAACTGACAACTGGAGTGTCTGGAGAAAACCACTGACCTTCAGCAGACAAACTGACAACTGGAGTGTCTGGAGAAAACCACCGACCTTCAGCAGACAAACTGACAACTGGAGTGTCTGGAGAAAACCACTGACCTTCAGCAGACAAACTGACAACTGGAGTGTCTGGAGAAAACCACCGACCTTCAGCAGACAAACTGACAACTGGAGTGTCTGGAGAAAACCACTGACCTTCAGCAGACAAACTGACAACTGGAGTGTCTGGAGAAAACCACTGACCTTCAGCAGACAAACTGACAACTGGAGTGTCTGGAGAAAACCACCGACCTTCAGCATACAAACTGACAACTGGAGTGTCTGGAGAAAACCACTGACCTTCAGCAGACAAACTGACAACTGGAGTGTCTGGAGAAAACCACTGACCTTCAGCAGACAAACTGACAACTGGAGTGTCTGGAGAAAACCACCACCTTCAGCAGACAAACTGACAACTGGAGTGTCTGGAGAAAACCACTGACCTTCAGCAGACAAACTGACAACTGGAGTGTCTGGAGAAAACCATCCGACCTTCAGCAGACAAACTGACAACTGGAGTGTCTGGAGAAACCACCGACCTTAGCAGACAAACTGACAACTGGAGTGTCTGGAGAAAACCACTGACCTTCAGCAGACAAACTGACAACTGGAGTGTCTGGAGAAAACCACTGACCTTCAGCAGACAAACTGACAACTGGAGTGTCTGGAGAAAACCACCGACCTTCAGCAGACAAACTGACAACTGGAGTGTCTGGAGAAAACCACCGACCTTCAGCAGACAAACTGACAACTGGAGTGTCTGGAGAAAACCACTGACCTTCAGCAGACAAACTGACAACTGGAGTGTCTGGAGAAAACCACCGACCTTCAGCAGACAAACTGACAACTGGAGTGTCTGGAGAAAACCACCGACCTTTAGCAGACAAACTGACAACTGGAGTGTCTGGAAAAACCACTGACCTTCAGCAGACAAACTGACAACTGGAGTGTCTGGAGAAAACCACCGACCTTCAGCAGACAAACTGACAACTGGAGTGTCTGGAGAAAACCACCGACCTTCAGCAGACAAACTGACAACTGGAGTGTCTGGAGAAACCACCGACCTTTAGCAGACAAACTGACAACTGGAGTGTCTGGAGAAAACCACTGACCTTCAGCAGACAAACTGACAACTGGAGTGTCTGGAGAAAACCACTGACCTCAGCAGACAAAACTGACAACTGGAGTGTCTGGAGAAAACCACCGACCTTCAGCAGACAAACTGACAACTGGAGTGTCTGGAGAAAACCACCGACCTTCAGCAGACAAACTGACAACTGGAGTGTCTGGAGAAAACCACTGACCTTCACAGACAAACTGACAACTGGAGTGTCTGGAGAAAACCACCGACCTTCAGCAGACAAACTGACAACTGGAGTGTCTGGAGAAAACCACCGACCTTTAGCAGACAAACTGACAACTGGAGTGTCTGGAGAAAACCACTGACCTTTAGCAGACAAACTGACAACTGGAGTGTCTGGAGAAAACCACCGACCTTAGCAGACAAACTGACAACTGGAGTGTCTGGAGAAAACCACCGACCTTTAGCAGACAAACTGACAACTGGAGTGTCTGGAGAAAACCACCGACCTTTAGCAGACAAACTGACAACTGGAGTGTCTGGAGAAAACCACCACCTTCAGCAGACAAACTGACAACTGGAGTGTCTGGAGAAAACCACCGACCTTCAGCAGACAAACTGACAACTGGAGTGTCTGGAGAAAACCACTGACCTTCAGCAGACAAACTGACAACTGGAGTGTCTGGAGAAAACCACCGACCTTCAGCAGACAAACTGACAACTGGAGTGTCTGGAGAAAACCACTGACCTTCAGCAGACAAACTGACAACTGGAGTGTCTGGAGAAAACCACTGACCTTCAGCAGACAAACTGACAACTGGAGTGTCTGGAGAAAACCACCGACCTTCAGCATACAAACTGACAACTGGAGTGTCTGGAGAAAACCACTGACCTTCAGCAGACAAACTGACAACTGAGTGTCTGGAGAAAACCACTGACCTTCAGCAGACAAACTGACAACTTGAGTGTCTGGAGAAAACCACCTTACTTCAGCAGACAAACTGACAACTGGAGTGTCTGGAGAAAACCACCGACCTCAGCAGACAAACTGACAACTGGAGTGTCTGGAGAAACCACTGACCTTCAGCAGACAACTGACACTGGAGTGTCTGGAGAAAACCACCGACCTTCAGCAGACAAACTGACAACTGGAGTGTCTGGAGAAAACCACCGACCTTTAGCAGACAAACTGACAACTGGAGTGTCTGGAGAAAACCACTGACCTTTAGCAGACAAACTGACAACTGGAGTGTCTGGAGAAAACCACCGACCTTTAGCAGACAAACTGACAACTGGAGTGTCTGGAGAAAACCACTGACCTTTAGCAGACAAACTGACAACTGGAGTGTCTGGAGAAAACCACCGACCTTTAGCAGACAAACTGACAACTGGAGTGTCTGGAGAAAACCCCGACCTTTAGCAGACAAACTGACAACTGGAGTGTCTGGAGAAAACCACCAACCTTCAGCAGACAAACTGACAACTGGAGTTGTCTGGAGAAAACCACCGACCTTCAGCAGACAAACTGACAACTGGAGTGCTGGAAAACCACTGACCTTCAGCAGACAAACTGACAACTGGAGTGTCTGGAGAAAACCACTGACCTTCAGCAGACAAACTGACAACTGGAGTGTCTGGAGAAAACCACTGACCTTCAGCAGACAAACTGACAACTGGAGTGTCTGTAGAAAACCACTGACCTTCAGCAGACAAACTGACAAACTGGAGTGTCTGGAGAAAACCACCGACCTTTAGCAGACAAACTGACAACTGGAGTGTCTGGAGAAAACCACCGACCTTCAGCAGACAAACTGACAACTGGAGTGTCTGGAGAAAACCACCGACCTTCAGCAGACAAACTGACACTGAGTGTCCTGGAAAAACCACCGACCTTCAGCAGACAAACTGACAACTGGAGTGTCTGGAGAAAACCACTGACCTTCAGCAGACAAACTGACAACTGGAGTGTCTGGAGAAAACCACTGACCTTCAGCAGACAAACTGACAACTGGAGTGTCTGGAGAAAACCACCGACCTTCAGCAGACAAACTGACAACTGGAGTGTCTGGAGAAAACCACCGACCTTTAGCAGACAAACTGACAACTGGAGTGTCTGGAGAAACCACCAACCACCAGCATACAACTGACAACTGGAGTGTCTGGAGAAAACCACCAACCACCAGCAGACAAACTGACAACTGGAGTGTCTGTAGAAAACCACCAACCTTCAGCAGACAAACTGACAACTGGAGTGTCTGGAGAAAACCACCGACCTTCAGCAGACAAACTGACAACTGGAGTGTCTGGAGAAAACCACTGACCTTTAGCAGACAAACTGACAACTGGAGTGTCTGGAGAAAACCACTGACCTTCAGCAGACAAACTGACAACTGGAGTGTCTGGAGAAAACCACCGACCTTCAGCAGACAAACTGACAACTGGAGTGTCTGGAGAAAACCACTGACCTTCAGCAGACAAACTGACAACTGGAGTGTCTGGAGAAACCACTGACCTTCAGCAGACAAACTGACAACTGGAGTGTCTGGAGAAACCACTGACCCAGACAAGACCTTCAGCAACAAACTGACAACTGGAGTGTCTGGAGAAAACCACTGACCTTCAGCAGACAAACTGACAACTGGAGTGTCTGGAGAAAACCACCGACCTTTAGCAGACAAACTGACAACTGGAGTGTCTGGAGAAAACCACTGACCTTCAGCAGACAAACTGACAACTGGAGTGTCTGTAGAAAACCACTGACCTTCAGCAGACAAACTGACAACTGGAGTGTCTGGAGAAAACCACCGACCTTCAGCAGACAAACTGACAACTGGAGTGTCTGGAGAAAACCACTGACCTTCAGCAGACAAACTGACAACTGGAGTGTCTGGAGAAAACCACTGACCTTCAGCAGACAAACTGACAACTGGAGTGTCTGGAGAAACCACTGACTTCAGCAGACAAACTGACAACTGGAGTGTCTGTAGAAAACCACTGACCTTCAGCAGACAAACTGACAACTGGAGTGTCTGGAGAAAACCACCGACCTTCAGCAGACAAACTGACAACTGGTGTCTGGAGAAAACCACTGACCTTCAGCAGACAAACTGACAACTGGAGTGTCTGAGAAAACCACTGACCTTCAGCAGACAAACTGACAACTGGAGTGTCTGGAGAAAACCTGACCTTCAGCAAACAAACTGACAACTGGAGTGTCTGGAGAAAAACCACCGACCTTCAGCAGACAAACTGACATTCTCACACCAGGATCTATGCAAGCAGTAAGAGACAATGTAATTCATTTAATTAAATTTAAATGGTACTTTCAAAACATTAAAGAAAAGCAAACACTCAATAAATTAATTTCTAAGAAATGACATTCTTTTTTGTTATCGATGCAAGTATGAATAACAATGGCCAGTCCAAATTGCATGACGGTTTCTCATTTCTCATATTTACAATCTTCAATTTTAAAAAAAAATTGCTTAATAGGCAATACTTTGAGTGCATTTTGAAATATTTAATTTTTATTCTGCCTTGACAGCCACTGTCAGAAAAATGGCACTGCCACATTGATAAATGATAACAAAAAATAGTTCTTCCCCTCACCATTAATTTTATTTATACTTTCTCGACAAAATCAAAATTTCATGTTAAAATCACAAATACATACATATTATATACACAGTGTGTATGTACAACACTCAGTATCAGGTCGAGTTCTTTTTTCGTAGCCGTATCACTACGAGTCGCCCTTGCGCAACGAGTAGTGATACAGCTACGAAAAAGGACGAGACCTGATACGAAGGGTTGTATATACACACTGTTTATATAATATTTTTATCTAACATTTCCAATTAGGTTATTTAAAATAATAGAAAAAAACAATACTTTATGTGAAAAAATTACATTTTACCACAGAAAACCACTGAACTATGTTATAACCGACAAATCCAAGACTCCCTGATGACGTAACAATGAGAAAGTGCACGTGTGCTTTACCGCCAATGTTGTATCACCACAGTGTGGTGATACTGTGGTGATACAAGATTCTGTATCATACGTGTTCGATAAAACTGTATTTCATCAAATCAGATAGAAAAACTAGTCTAATGTTAGATAAAATGGTTAACTGTTGCACATGATAACAATTCTCATTGTATTTAACCACAAAAAGTTTAAAACAGATCGGAACTTCAGAAAGTTCTTCGTGATTGAAGTGTATTCAAACACGCTGATTTGACGCAACAAGTTAATGACATATTTACATATTGATGTCAATTATTATCTATAACATTTTGACATACAATTGCTCAAAATATGTCATAGAAGTAGAAACAATGACAATTGTAAATATATACTGAATAACTAACTGCTAAATATTACACAGTCATGCAATTCTGAGGTTTTTTCGTGTGTTGAGAGTTCAGGTACAGAGCCCATGAAGGGACAATAAAACAGATATGTTTGCATTTCCAAGCAATAGTGATGGTTTCCCATGCAAAAGTATTTTGTCCCCACGCACGCAACAGTAGTTCTTTCCCACACAATAGTTTTCTGTTCCCACACAATGATATTTCGTTCATATGCAGACGTTTTTCGTTCCCATGCAATAATAATTCGTTCCCACATAATGGTCCCTGCAAAAGGTTTTCGTTCCAATGCAATAGTAATTCATTCCCATGCAATAGTAATTTATTCCCACACAATAGTAATTCGTTCTCATACAATAGTAATTCGTTTTCACGCAAGAGTAATTCATTCCCATGCAATAGTAATTCATTTTCACGCAATAGTAATTTGTTCCCACGCAAAAGTAATTCATTCCCATGCAATAGTAATTCGTTCCCACGCAATTGTAATTTGTTCCCATGCAATAGTAAATTGTTTCCACACAAAAGTAATTTGTTCCCACGCAATAGTAATTCATGCCCAGGCAATAGTAATGTGCCCACGCAATTGTAATTCATTCCCATGCAATAGTAATTCTTTTCCACACAATAGTAATTCGTTTCCATGCAAAAGTAATTCGTTTCCATGCAATAGATAAAGATATTTACAAAGATACTTCTCAATTATACAATGAAAGCTGAAAGTTCAATGGATGGGATGTTCAATCACCAGGATCATAAATCTACTAAGTCTGCAGGGATGAAGATTGGCAGGGGCCCAGCAGCCCATGGCTACTCAAAATTAGTCTGGGCCCCTCAATTTTTACACATTTTAGCTATATATTACTATTTATTACAACTTCTTTTCTGAAGTGAGCTTGGCCCTAACTCAAAATAATTAAGCTTTATCCCTTAGTCTACAGTCAAAATATGAAAAGTCAGTGGCAAAGAGTGCATATAAGGGGATAACTCTGTGTTTGCACACATAATTGTTTTTATAAATAAAAATGTTCAGATTTTACAGTGAAATTATTTATTTAATAATAGAAAGATTACGGACTCTGAATAATGAGCTAAGTGGAAGATGTTTATGTAGACAAGGACCCCAAACTTCTAGCACATTCAGCCTAAGGAGTGGCATTTCTAACTGGGTTTTTTTTTATGTCATGTCCTATCTGATAGTTATATATAATTGTGACTGGCCTTTCAGATAAAGTTCACTATCTGTTTTATTTGAAGTGATTAAGTTTTTGTTTGTCCTCTTAATTAAGTATTGATTTCTGATAAAGTTGTCTGGATCTATTGATCACCGTTTGACCAGTAAGGTCACTACATCATATAGTTGTCTATTTGAATTGACCACTAGTTGACCATTAAGGTCACTACATCATATAGTTGTCTATTTGAATTGACCACTAGTTGACCATTAAGGTCACTATATTTTAATTAGTTATCTGTTTAAAGAGACATAGAGCAGAGAAAGTGACATCAGACACTTGATTGCTTTCAAAGCCATGATCTGATAGATATACATGTACAGTCAAACCTGTCTATAAAGCCCACCCAAGGGAACCAGTAGAACTAGCCTTTATTGACAGGTGGTACAGTCAAACCTGTCTATAAAGGCCACCCAAGGGAACCAGTAAAACTAGCAATTATTGGCAGATGGTAAAGTCAAACCTGTCTATAAAGGCCACCCAAGGGAACCAGTAAAACTAGCAATTATTGGCAGGTGGTACAGTCAAACCTGTCTATAAAGGCCACCCAAGGGAACCAGTAAAACTAGCAATTATTGGCAGGTGGTACAGTCAAACCTGTCTATAAAGGCCACCCAAGGGAACCAGTAAAACTAGCAATTATTGGCAGGTGGTACAGTCAAACCTGTCTATAAAGGCCACCCAAGGGAACCAGTAAAACTAGCAATTATTGGCAGGTAGTACAGTCAAACTGTCTATAAAGCCCACCCCAAGGGAACCAGTAGAACTAGCCTTTATTGACAGGTGGTACAGTCAAACCTGTCTATAAAGGCCACCCAAGGGAACCAGTAAAACTAGCAATTATTGGCAGATGTAAAGTCAAACCTGTCTATAAAGGCACCCAAGGGAACCAGTAAAACTAGCAATTATTGGCAGGTGGTACAGTCAAACCTGTCTATAAAGGCCACCCAAGGGAACCAGTAAAACTAGCAATTTATTGGCAGGTGGTACAGTCAAACCTGTCTATAAAGGCACCCAAGGGAACCAGTAAAACTAGCAATTATTGGCAGGTGGTACAGTCAACCTGTCTATAAAGGCCACCCAAGGGAACCAGTAGAACTAGCTATTATTGGGAGGTGGTACAGTCAAACCTGTCTATAAAGGCCACCCAAGGGAACCAGTAGAACTAGCTATTATTGGCAGGTGGTACAGTTAAACCTGTCTATAAAAGACCACCCAAGGGAAGCAGTAAAAGTACCTTTATTGGCAGATGGTACATGTCAAACACTGTCTATAAAGGCCATCCAAGGGAACCAGTAAACTAGCTATTATTGGCAAGTGGTACAGTCAAACCTGTCTATAAAGGCCACCCAGGGAACCAGTAAAAACTAGCTATAAATTGGCAGATGGTACAGTTCAACCTGTCTATAAGAACACCCAAGGGAACCAGTAGAACTAGCCATTATTGGCATGTGGTACTGTCAACCCTGGTCTATAAGGGCCACCCAAGGGAACCAGTAAAACTAGCTATTATTGGCAGGTGGTACAGAGTTAAACCTGTCTATAAAGACCACCCAAGGGAAGCAGTAAAATTAGCCTTTTATTGGCAGATGGTACAGTCAAACCTGTCTATAAAGGCCACCCAAGGGAACCAGTAAAACTAGCTATTATTGGCAAGTGGTACAGTCAAACCTGTCTATAAAGGCCACCCAAGGGAACCAGTAAAACTAGCCATTATTGGCAGATGGTACTGAACCTGTCTATAAAGGCCACCCAAGGGAACCAGTAAAACTAGCCATTATTGGCAGATGGTACTGTCAACCCTGTCTATAAGGGCCACCCAAGGGAAGCAGTAAAATTAGCCTTTATTGGCAGATGGTACAGTCAAACCTGTCTATAAAGGCCACCCAAGGGAACCAGTAAAACTAGCTATTATTGGCAAGTGGTACAGTCAAACCTGTCTATAAAGGCCACCCAAGGGAACCAGTAAAACTAGCCATTATTGGCAGATGGTACTGTCAACCCTGTCTATAAAGGCCACCCAAGGGAACCAGTAAAACTAGCCATTATTGGCAGATGGTACTGTCAACCCTGTCTATAAGGGCCACCCAAGGGAACCAGTAAAACTAGCCATTATTGGCAGATGGTACAGTCAAACCTGTCTATAAGGGCCACCCAAGGGAACCAGTAAAACTAGCCATTATTGACAGATGGTACAGTCAAACCTGTCTATAAAGGCCACCCAAGGGAACCAGTAAAACTAGCTATTATTTGCAGGTAGTACAGTCAAACCTGTCTATAAAGGCCACCCAAGGGAACCAGTAAAACTAGCAATTATTGGCAGATGGTACTGTCAACCCTGTCTATAAGGGCCACCCAAGGGAACCAGTAAAACTAGCTATTATTGGCAGGTGGTACAGTCAAACCTGTCTATAAAGGCCACCCAAGGAAACCAGTAAAATTAGCCTTTATTGGCAGGTGGTACAGTCAAACCTGTCTATAAAGGCCACCCAAGAAAACCAGTAAAATAAGCCTTTATTGGCAGATGGTACAGTCAAACCTGTCTATAAAGGCCACCCATGGGAACCAGTAAAAGTAACCTTCATTGGCAGTTGGTACAGCCAAACCTGTCTATAAAGGCCACCCAAGGGAACCAGTAAAAGTAACCTTCATTGGCAGGTGGTACAGTCAAACCTGTCTATAAAGGCCACCCAAGGGAACCAGTAAAAGTAACCTTCATTGGCAGGTGGTACAGTCAAACTTGTCTATAAAGGCCATCCAAGGGAACCAGTAAAAGTAACCTTTATTGGCAGGTGGTACAGTCAAACCTGTCTATAAAGGCCACCCAAGGGAACCAGTAAAAATGACCTTGATTGGCAGGTTTCCTTTGTAGATAGATTCAAACAATATGAATAAAGAACAATTGGCCTGTATAAGTAGGTGGTCTTTATATAGAGGTGGCCTTTAATGCAGGTTGGATTGTATACATAGAAATTTTGGAAAGAATTCCATATAATCCTCCACTTTAACTTCGACTGACAATGATAAAATCAAGCCATTTTGAATATTTATGTGAAAAACTAATATTTTAAAGATTTTATATTAGATTTAATGGGTTAAATTTGGGGGTAGTGACTGTTCTTTTGCCAAGCACTCAACATTTTAGAAATAAAGGTCATGGGTCCTAGGGCGATGCCTTAAAAACTTATGCCCAGTGTCACGGCAGACATGGCACGTTAATGAACCCACCCTGCACATTGTCTCAAGCCCACTGTAAAGGTAAAATTTCTGCCACTTCATCTATAGATGGTGATATCTCAGTATAAGTGAAATATTCTTGACTTGCATGTAAAACCCAATGCAGTCAATCAATCAATCATATTTCTTCTAGGATTCAAATTTTACTCATCTCGGCTCTCTGTATCAGAAAGTCAATGTTTTAAGCTTAAGCAATCATGATCGTTTCAGTTCTCTGTATCAGAAAGTCAATGTTTTAAGCTTAAGCAATCATGATCGTTTAAGCTCATTAGTAACTTCAACATCATACAACACATTACAAGATATGTTTGCTTCAGAAAGTGTAAATTGTGCATTTGCTTTTCGTAAATTTTTAAAAGCATGTAACATTTATGAAGAAGATACATATTTTAATAAATGCTTAAACTTATGGAATGGTATTATTTAAAACAGTAACACGTACTTTAGTAAACCTTCAATAGAATGGACCATCTGCCGTTCATGAGCAAGCCCCAGGTTCAAATAATACAAATAAAGTACAATTGGGATAAATTTCTACAGGCCATTATAAGCAGGTGACCCCTTATATAGAGGTGGCCTTTAAGGCAGGTTGGACTGTACTCATAATGTGTGTTTATATATATATATATATATATATATATATATATATATATATATATATATATATATATATATATATACATTAATACTGCCTTAGTATTATAAGGGTTTAACTTACCTACCCTTGGCATACGTTGTACAATTTTAAAGCTAAAATTAGACCGTCAATTAAAATTCAGGATTAAAAAAAATCTGGAAATTCCCAGAAATTTGAGTTGTAATTGTTTTCTAGTCTCCAATTCAATTTGAGCAAAGTGCAATGTTTGAATACTGTACCTCCCAAAAGGGTAAGATTGGGGAGCCAGTGTTGTGCATTTGTTTAAAAATGACTTCTTAACACCATGGTCATGAAAGTGATGATCAGGAGATCTTCAACTGCTTATAGAAAAGCAAGGAAGAAACAAAGCAATCAGATAATTACTATAGATTTTGTAAAAGTATACAAATTTACCTAAGCATACACTTAGTCTCAAAAAGAGGTAGGCAAGTATGGGTTGAAATATTTTAAGATTTTTACATGATATACGATAATGAGGTCACTACAGAGTCCTATGAACACGGACCTCGGAAGGTTGTAGTCCGTACTTATGTCTTCTCAAACCACATCTCTTCATTTATCGAAGAGAAGTCATAAAGTCAAACCTGTCTATAAAGGCCACCCAAGGGAACCAGAAAAAGCAGCTTTTATGGGCATGTGGCCAAAGTTTCAAATAATATGAATAAGGAACAATTGGTATATAATTTTACTGACCTGTATAAGCAGGCGGCTTTTATGTAGAGGCGGCATTTAAGGCAGGTTGGACTGTAGTTTGTTTTTACAACACAGGCACAGTGTAAAACAAGGACACTTTATTCTGAAGAATTCACATCAAAACTCCAAAATTTTGAAAATTACACAACTAAGTATTCCTGGTACAGTCAACAACCTGGGTTTGGTCAGTGTTATGAGACATGGGTTTTTTTATCTGACTGGGTGGCAAGCATGTTTGTTAATCTGATCGATGTTGTTTTATATAGTTTATTTTGAATTGATTTTATCAGGTCAAAGAGACAGCTTGGTTGATCATAAAGGTACAGGAATTAATCATTATTTAATACATACTAACTTAATTGACGGATCGCCGGCCATGCCCACAATGTTCCGATAAAGCGCCGACATGCTTTATTTATACACATAAAGATGAATTATGACTCGGCCTGAATTGTGCCATTTTATGATGTCACTGAAACTAATACATCATTAGTTGCCGTGACGCTGCTTTGGTCCTTGATGTCGGTCAGTGTTGGAACTTGGAACATAATAGGTATGGTTGGCGATATGTCAATTCACTAGTTAACAATATCTTGTCTTTTTTCTGTCATTAAAACATCACTTTTAATAATTACTGAGATCATGTTATTCCATGTTAAGAGCTTCATTCTCCACCCCTCCACCTAAACCACCACCTTCTCCATGGCAGGCCCATACTTTTTGTAGTAAAAATAAAGATTTATGAATTTATTATCCATACATAAAAAGTGATGTTTTAAAAGACACTTATATTTCTAAATAATGCTCACTTGTTTATTATATATATTAAAAATCTATGCTAGGTCAGAAAGAAGGACAAAACAATGTATAATAGAGTTATATAACTTATATTGCTGAATTATTCACAAAATTTTTATTTTTTCATACTTATTTTTAGAGATGCCTTTTTAAAATTTTAGTTTGATATAAACAAATTAAGAGGCAGCTTTTGGTTTTTTTTTTGTGTGTGTGGTTTTTTTTTTTTGGTTTTTTTTCTTTAAATTTTGATTATGTTCAAAATTGATTTTTATGAAATCAACCTTGGATAAGAAAAAATAGGGATGTTGTACCAGAAATTAAAATGTTTGCTTTTGTGATAAAAACATTTTGTTCTTTTATAGCTTGCCTACTGTAGTTCTTCTTCCAGACCTGGCCCCAGTTTCAAAATCATTTCTTAACGCAAACTTTCCTTTACTAATCTGGCAAATTTGAAATCCAAATAATTCTATTATTTGATCAAGAATTTCATGAATTTAAGATGTCATTTTGGAGATCAATCTTAGCTAATTTCATTTATATTCTACTTTTGTTGTAACTGTTTATTTCCAGCAATCTTTAGATAAAATACACTGCCATCCATAAATAACTAAACAAATTTGTATTTGCCATATTTTTATATTAAAATTATCATGTCAGATTTCATTGATAGAATTGAAATATTGACGTTTTTGCAGTATTTAACCAGTTTAGTTTTAAACATGTATGACAGTTTACGAATGGCAGTGTATGGTCAAAAGTTGTCAGGTTTCATCTTGGCTAAGGAATCATTGTGTAACTGGCCTGGTTTCACAATCATTTCTCAGCTAAGATTATCCTTAACTGAAATCTGGCAAATTTGAAATCTGAATAATTGTGTTGTAAGGCGTTCATGACAGTGAAAGTGTACATTGCTATCGCTTTCTCTAAAATCGGGCTTCTTTACTATGAAATAGTATTAAATACTACGCATCGGAAATAGTGCACCTGGTAAATGAACGTGAAAGGAATATATCTGTTTTATTGTGAGATATGTACTCTGAGACAGGTAATGCATTTGGTTACATATGCACATTTGAAATAAGTTGTCAGAATATATTTCAGAATCTAGTAAAATACCTTGGCGGGATGCATCCAATAATTTTTTTTTTTTTTTTGGGGGGGGGGGGATTTTCAGTTATATTCATAGTCTTACCCCAACACCATTTTCCCAACTATTCCGTACAGCAGCACAGCAGTGCTATGTTTAGTTTTTAGTTTTCAAGATATTCAAATTTAAAGTGTCACATTGAAGATCTAGGTAAGCTTATTACATCTACATCAAAATTTTTTTGAAACTTTTTATTTGTATAATACTGTAAAATATTGTCAAAATTTGCCAGATATAAGTAAAGTAGAATCTTAGTTGAGGAATGATTGTGAAACCAGACCCTGGACTGGGTAACTCTAACGATTACAGATATTAATTACATGTGTACAATGCATACCTGTCAAAAGTTTGACACTGTGGACCCTAAATCGACTGCCGAGCGGTCGAGATATGGATACCAAGTACAGTAAAACCTTGATTCATCGCCACCATTTGTTCAGTCAAATTTTGGCATTATAAAGTGGTTTGGCGATGAATTGGGGGAGGCAGATAAAGAAAAACATAAACAAATTGGATTTTGGGACTTCAAAATATTGTGGCGTTAAGCGAGGTGGCAAAGTTATGGAGGGGCATTATAACGAGGTTTTACTGTACTTGAAAAGCTGCTGGGATATCAGGGCTCTCTCGCATCCATTTGTGAATGGTGCCAGGGTCCTTGCAGTTGTGAAATGAAGCACCATAATGACCAAAATTTGCAAAACAGAAAGCTATTAATATAATGGTTTTGAAGCTGAAATTTCAAAAATTGTGAAAATTGGCAAAGGGATTGTGAAAAAACAGTAAGATTTTGAATTGTGAATGGGCCAGAATATCGGCCCCAAAAATGACCCAGCGAGACCCCTGGATATAGATAGAAGCTAATGGAAAGATATAGCTTACCAAGGGTCGAGAGGAGCTTTTAAATTGGTACTAATTCGTTAGCTAAGTGTTCAACTTTTGACATGCCTGTACTGTATTTACCAGGTATATATATAATTAAGGTGTTTAGTATCTGTAGCCACTAAGTTAGCTTCCAGTAACCCAGTTACCGGTAATGTTACTTATCGTTCATTACATCTTTATTTTACTCACAATAACATTCAGGGCTCAAAGTTGCGACTAAATTAGGCACCAGGGCGACCAAATTTTTCCATTGGCAATAAATTTTTACCCATAAGTTGCCAGTTTGACGACTGCTCTCGCGGGTGTTCAAAATTCTTGATGATGTCTATTCCGTTTTTCTATTTGTATTTTACATATTGACAAAGTGTCTATGCACTCCTCAGCCGGCCTCGTGACTTATAGAGGGAATCTTTTGTATGTATATATACAAAATGTGAAAAGTGTGATGTGTAAAAAAGTAATAATGCCTGGGAAGTGGCCTTCAATGGGTTTTGATAGCTTTTTTAAGGCAAGTACATGTGATGCTCCCAAAAAGCAGGCGATCGCTTCATAGCCAAAAAAGTCTTAATTGAAAGTCACTTTGAGCCCTGACATTATTAACAAAATAACTGTTATAGCTAGCTTAAAAAACATAAAACATGAACATAAAACTCCATTCTGTCAATCAAAAATTTGAAGCTACATGTATTTTGATTTTGATTTATTCACAAGTCAACCGTAACTAAAATTAAGTTTAGGGTTGGCCCACAGAAAATATTTTTTTGACACAAAAGTTTTATTAAGGGCCAATGACTCAAGGGCCCCTTCTGGGTTGAACACTGTCAAAGTTTGTATAGAGATAGTTAAACATACCTATATACATGAATAATCTGCCTAAATTGATATGTATAACATGCCTATTTTCTTATATAATCTATCTAAATTCATGTATAACATGCCTATATCCATGCATAACATGCCTATATTCATGTATAACATGTCTATATAACGTGCCGATATTCATGTATAACATGTCAATATTCATGTATAACATGCCTATATAACGTGCCTATATTCATGTATAACATGTCTATATAACGTGCTGATATTCATGTATAACATGTCAATATTCATGTATAACATGCCTATATAATGTGCCTATATTCATGTATAACGTGCCTATATTCATGTATAACATGCCTATATAATGTGTCGATATTCATGTATAACATGTCAATATTCATGTATAACATGCCTATATAACGTGCCTATATTCATGTATAACATGTCAATATTCATGTATAACATGTCTATATAATGTGCCTATATTCATGTATAACATGTCAATATTCATGTATAACATGTCTATATAATGTGCCTATATTCATGTATAACGTGCCTATATTCATGTATAACATGCCTATATAATGTGCCGATATTCATGTATAACATGTCAATATTCATGTATAACATGCCTATATAACGTGCCTATATTCATGTATAACATGTCTATATAACGTGCCGATATTCATGTATAACATGTCTATATAACGTGCCGATATTCATGTATAACATGTCAATATTCATGTATAACATGTCTATATAACGTGCCGATATTCGTGTATAACATGTCAATATTCATGTATAACATGCCTATATAATGTGCCTATATTCATGTATAACATGTCTATATAACGTGCCGATATTCATGTATAACATATCTATATTCATGTATAACATGCCTATATAATGTGCCTATATTCGTGTATAACATGTCAATATTCATGTATAACATGCTTATATAATGTGCCTATATTCATGTATAACATGCCTATATAACGTGCCTATATTCATGTATAACATGTCAATATTCATGTATAACATTAGTGATATACAATCCGAACATTTTCATAATCGATTATCGGGAACCAATCCGACGGACTAAACCGATTAATCATGGCGATAATCGTAACTTATAAGTTTATAAAACATTACAGTAGTTTCAGTATTTTAGCCTTCTTTTAATTTATAACATCCAAAATAGTTCCAAACTTGCTTTTCGTTTTTCCTGGGTAGGGAAATCTCACGTTCTACCTGTTGCAATAGATCGCCCGCCGCCTTATGGTTATGATGGACAGCTTCTATGGGCGCTGCCATTGTTGTCTTCTTGTTCTCTTGTAGTTTCTTCCGGCGGTTACGCGTACCATACAGAACAATCTTTTACTAGCCACAATCTATTATTGAAAATGTCAATCGATAATCGAAATCGTGACTGATTTAGTGATCGACTTTGGATTATCGGCGATAATCGTTTCATCACTATATAACATGCCTATATAGCGTGCCGATATTCATGTATAACATGCTATATTCATGTATAACATGCTATATTCATGTATAACATGTCAATATTCATGTATGAAGTACCAATATCCATGTTTAATGGCCTATATTCATGTATAACATGCCTATATTACAAGTTAACATGGAGAATGTCACACTTTGTTTTTCTGCTTACTGTTTTGGGTAGATGACAAATTCTGTGAGTTTTTTTTCCAGTGAATAAAAACTACGAGACATCACACCATACTTGCAAGAAAACCATTTTATATGTGTGTGTTGTTGACCTATGTATAAATATCAGTTATTTCTAAATGTCAACCTTAGCATTTCAAAATCACTGCTGTAGCCCAGTTGGTAGAGTGAGTACTCACTCTGTAAGTGGAAGGTCATGGGTTGAACCCCGACTGGGTCTGACCTAAGACTTGAAAGTATGTAGTGACTGTTCTTTTGCCTAGCACTCGGCAATACGAAATAAGAGTCGCAGTTCTTTTAGCTTGGAACTTAAAATAAACGAAGTCCCGTGTCACTGAAGGTGTGGCATGATAAAGATCCCTGCTGTATAATGCCATCAGCACAATGCACAGGCAAAATTTCTGCACCATTACCTATAGCTGGCGATGTTTCGATACAAGTGAAATATTCTTGACTGGGATGTTAAACACAATTAACAAACTCAGCATTTCATATCTTTCATGTCTATCTTTCATGATTTTTGATAACACTTGGAAGAACAAATATAAACCAGCATTAGACCATGCACCATTTACCAAATTTAGGTGCATAGGTCAAAGGTCATGACAAAACCTATACTAGGGTGGGAGGGGGGGGGGGGGGGGGGGTAAAGTCAGCTTCACAGGATAGTTCCAGTTTTTTATATTCCAAAAGTAAATTGAAATATGAAACTTTCCATGACACATCAATTGTAAAATTTAGGCTTAAACAGTATTTAATATTGAAATGAAATTAATTTTCTTTTTGTTATAGAAGTATAAAAGAATGGGACATTTTGCACACTGAATAATTTGTGAAGTGAATTACGGTGTGTTACGTATGCAGAAATGCCAATTCTTTCATACTTCCATAAAGAAAAATTTGTTTCATTTCTTATAATTCAATTTTTAGAATTTTTTCAACAAGAATTCAATGATTGAAACATCAATATGACTGCAGCAAGTAAAAAAATCACATCGCTATTGCATAGGAATATAACTATGTATGTCGTCCATATTAAGATGATATCACTGAGTGCCAATCCATTCATGCAAACGTAACAGAAAAGATCTAGCCAGTCAAATTGCTTGAAACAAAGGAAAATTGAATAATTAGTATTCAACAATTATTTTGTCAATTTATTCATAGTATTTATAGCAGGTTTTGTGGTTGATCTTGTGTTTATAAAGTTATGTATACCCATATTGTTGTCTGTGGAAAAAGATTTAATTCTTCATTGATCATATTTAGTCATCTTATTAAACCAGTTTTGATAGCTGATGATTTGTAGCTGTGTCTTGGCACTGACTTATAAAATTATGTTTACCCATAATGTTGTGTCAAAAAAGATTTAATTGATCATATTTTGTTATCTTAGTAAACCAGTTTTGCTTGCTGGTGATTTGTAGCTGTGTCTCTTCAATGACTTCAAAATACCCCTATAATGTCAAAACTCTTATATCATATAAGTGTGTTCAGACATAACACATAATCATTACACTTCTGGTGGGGTTTTGGTGGTTTTTTTTTTTTTTTTTTTTTTTTTTTTTTTGCTGAATGATAAGGGGCTCGTTGTGTTTTTGCAAAATGCTTGTAACATTAATATTTTTCAGCTTATTAAATTATTAAATGATGTCTCAATTAAAAGCTATAGAGATGTGACATCTTACAGTACATGTAACATATCAAACACAACAGAGATGTCTTACCCTTAACAACCAACAGCTCTGGAAGTATATCATCTTACAAAGACTTGAAAATAGATAGTGACTGTTCTGTATCCAAACACTCAGCATTTAGAAATTAAAGTCATGGGATCCTTCCAAAGAGACCTTTAAATCTGATTCCTTGTGTTACAGCAGGCATGGCACATTAAAAACCTTCCCTGCCATTGTCCTGAGCACACTGCAAAGATACAAATTTCTGTCACATCACCTATTACTGGTGACATCTTGATATAAATGTAATATTCTTGTCTGGGATGTAAAACCCAATTCAATCAATCATTTACAAGAACATGAGCCTGACTTGTTAGATACAAACCAGCTTGATACTTTTTAAGTTTAAAGTTTTTACCACTGTTTTTTATTTGCATCATCAATCACACATCACACTAACCCCCACCCCCACCCACCCTTCCAATCAATTTGGATGCATTTTGACCAAGCTTTAATCTCCTTGTGAACTGTAAAACTTTGTATAAGTCTGTCATTCTAATGAGCAATTTCATCATAAAAAATTATTCTAACTAAGACAAAAAGTGGAAATCATTGCAGTTTGATACCATTAGCAGTTGAAAATCAATAATGACTAAATATTAATTTACCAGCAGGGGCATATTTTATTTATCTGATGTGTTTGCTATAAAGTTCCAAGTTGATAAAACCAGTATGTTCTGATTTAAAAAAGATGAGAGATTGGCTATATATGTATATCCATATTCTTTTTTAACATTAGTTACCATGGAAACATTGATTGAAATAGTTGTCATGCTTTCATAAATGTATACTTTCTCATCTTGCATTTCCTCAACCTGCAAAGACATTTGTTTTAAAAGTTGTCTATTGTTTACCTATTTAGATTGCACACACACACACACACACACACACACACACACACACAGATGATTTCTTGAGAATAAAAAATTTAGATTGTTGCAAATTGCTGAGGCAAGCATTAACGAGGCTGGCATCACTGAAGTTTGTTCTGGACAGGAAAATATTCATCTGCATTTGAGTTTTTTTTTTTTTTTTTTTTTGCCTATCTCTAAAAATGAAAGATCGAAGTATCCAGTGTAGGAAAGCCATGTGGAATATTTCTGTCTTTCATCATGTGGTTTTGTTGTCTTTCATCACAAGATTTTCAGTGATGTAACAATCAAAGGACAATTGAATGATGTCATTCTATGGAGACATGAAGTTCTCTTGCGGGAAACACCATCCATGTCTAAAAAATTTTCATTACGTTTCAAATGTTTATCTGAGAGATTGAATAAAAAGCTTTGTTTTCTAGTTTATACATTTTGTATAAACCATATTCAGGTACATTCTGTCCAAAAGTCATATTTATTTTTATGTGAAACTTTTAATAACAAAGTTAGATTTTCAAAGATGGCATCGAAGTCGATGTTACTTCTTTTTGAAGCCAAAAATTGTCATCCAAATAGAGAAAAAGAATCAATTATGAGTTTATCCATGTGGGATAGAGAAATCTCACCCTCAGGGTTGAATATTGCTAGAGGAGACCTGGCAAGCCTCCTTTTTGACTGAAATGTTCAACCCCCTGGGTGAGATTTCCCTTTCCTACATGGATACTTATAATGGATTCTTGTAATCTTACATGTAACTGATGTAGGATTCTGTTAATACATGCTTTGCTTCAGTGTATCCTGAGCGTTTATATTGCAGAAATACATCCAGATATGTGTCGTTACATTTCAGCTTTGAAAAGTTTGAAAACTGTTTCTTACAGAAAAACTAAAGCGAAATAAACTTAGCAATTCTGTATAGAGTTATATAAGACTGGTTCAAGTAACTTCTCTTAATAATTGCAAACACTTTATGCTTATATATATATCTATGCTGAGGCATTAAATATCCATAACTGTTACGATTGATTGATTGATTGATTGATGATTGATTGATTGATTGATTGATTGATTTAATGAGGTTTTACGGCCTAGTCAAGAATATTTCACTTATATCAATATGTCACCAGCTATAGGTGAAGTGCACTAAGGGCAAAGCACAGGGAGGGTTCTTTGAAGTGCCACGCCTGCCATGACATGTGGCATCAGTTTTTAAGGATTTTTCAGAAAGAGTGCTTGGCAAATTAACAGTCAAGTCTTGGTCAGACCCTGGCTGGGGTTGGAACACCCCCCCCCCCCCCCCCCACCACACACACACATATTGAGTGAGCACTTAACTGTTCAGAGAGTTTGGAATTATCCAGTCAAGGTTTGTTGCATGTTTATTTTATGATTACAAAAAGAATCAGGAAATTATTGTTTTTATAAATGATTATATGTTATAATGTAGAATTAGTTGTACAAATAAGGGATGTTATCAGTAGAAATCATTAACAGTTAATATGGTGGTATGCAGGTATATTTATATTGATTTCACAGCAAACTGGGATTTGTATGCCATTCATAAAGATCAAATAGAATGTGTACAAGCAATGCAGTTAAATTATGTCTCGTGTTTTATGTGTTAATTAGACATTTATCACCAGGTTTTTACTTCTTTACTGCCATCCATGAATTATTACACACGTTAATCATCTCATTACAGACTTAAAAACGACCATAAAATTAAATTGTAGAAAATAGCATTTGGGTTTTTAAAGCTGTTAGGTGTTTTTTCAGCTCAAACACTGGTAGTGTTTTCATCTTGAAAAATATATTTTCCCTCATTTTTATATTTTTTCAAAAAAATTTAAGAAAATTTGTTTTTCAAGAAAAACAACTTTGTTGCCGACAAGATCAGTTGGTTAAAAATAAAAGTAAAAACTCTGAAATTGGCAAATTTAGTTTAACACATAAACTTCATAAGGGAAGTGAGACCTGGTGCTCCAGAAGAGTAAGCACCTCCTGTTTAAGTAACTACACCCATTACATGTGTGATAAAAATTGAGAGTGAAAGGAACATGGAACTATTTGATGTCAGATATATCCAGGATAATTTTGATAAATCCTGGAATGTAAAAGAAATAGCTAGCTGAAAAAAATTCTGATTGGATATAAGCCAAAGTTTAGCCACCAACCGACCAACCATTGATAACTTGGAAATTTGCATTGTCCAACCTGTCTTTCTTTACCATATCCTTTTGAATTTGATAATTTGAACATCTACATGTGACAAAATGCTGAAATATGTGACAAACTGCTGAAATATGTGACAGATGAATTTTATTCTTTTAATGAAATTTTCGTATTCTGGGTTGTTTGAGTGGCAGAACCACTCAACACTTGGGCTTCAACCCAACTCTGGACATATCCTCATGCAAGAAAGTTTGTCAATTCACTTCTCCAGGTACTCCAGTTTCCTCCACTTTACAGAACTGACTATATCAACGTCAGTGCTATAATCTTGACCCGGGCATAAAAGACCCCTCCATCCATTTATCCCTGCTAATCTGAAATTTTGCATCACTTTTCAGAACTAACTGGCTGTCTTTATATAAGTGAATAAATTAGACTGCACCGTTACTTCCATTTATTTTGCAAATCTGGAATTTCACATGAAATTTTGATTTTATAATTTTAAATGTAAAATGAATACATTGATTTCCTTTATGACAGAATATCTCGCTGTCTTATTCAGATCACAGGGAATTAAGCCAGACATATATCAGAAATAGGAGTGTTTCACATGTCAGTTTCATTGATACGGCTTGATAAACCAGTTTTATTGTGAATTTTATAGGCTATTTGGTGGTATTGTTACTTGTATTCTCCTAGAATGCATGAAATATATTAATATGGTTGGATTTGTTGTTATAGTCAATAGTTGTTGTTCCATGTGATATGTAAAAATTTACATGATTGGCTTATTTGTCAGAATGTTGGAATGTTTGTGAAATGTAATATAATTGGTTTGTTTGTCAGAATGTTGGGGTGTTTGTAAAATTTAATATGATTGGCTTATTTGTCAGAATGTTGGGATTTTTATAAGATTTAATATGATTGGCTTTTTTGTCAGTATTTTGGGGTGTTTGTAAAATTTAATATGATTGGCTTATTTGCCAGAATGTTGGGGTGTTTGTGAAATTTAATATAATTGGCTTAATTGTCTGAATGTTTGGGGTGTTTGTCAAATTTTATATGATTGGCTTATTTGTCAGAATGTTGGATGTTTGTGAGATTTAATATAATTGGCTTAATTGTCAGAATGTTTTGGGGTGTTTGTGAAATTTTATATGATTGGCTTATTTGTTAGTATGTTGGGTGAAATTAAATGTAATTGGACAAATTGTTTATTTAATATCTATGGATGCTTGTAATGCAAGTAACATGATTGGTGTAATACAGTTTTGGGATGTGTGAAAAAAAATGATGTAATTGTCTGTTTTGTGTTTTTGTCACCCAGGAATGCATGTAAAAATTTCAATGGTGTGTGTGTGTGTGTGTGTGTGTGTGTGTGTGTGATTAAACTATCAATAAATTTAAAGCAAAATGTATATATGCCTATGTAGGTATATTACCTCATAACCTGGTCATCTCGATATATGTCCTATTTTTAAAGGACATGATGTGTGCACAGAACCAAGATAAAAATTACAAAAACTGTGTAACCTGATGAACTATTCAAACTAGTTACTGACAACTAGAGTTAGGCTTAACTGAATTCAATTAAGCTTAAGTTAAGAGCGACCATGCTGTGTTTTAAGTCTGGCAGAAGTAAATTGAATTGAAGTAAGGACAAGGATTATTGATGTGATATAATGTGTTTTCCATATTTTTTTCAACATTACTTGAAATCATTGAAAGCTTAACGCCTGATTTTGTAATTTTGTTAGGTGTTTTACACAAGCTATTAATGTGTGTTTACATTGCATTGATTTTCTCTCTCTCTCTCTCTAACATTGACTCTCATACATTGACTCTCACATACATTGACTATCATTCAAGAAATCTATCTTTCATACATTGACTCTCTCTCTCTCTCTCTCTCTCTCTCTCTAACATTGACTCTCATACATTGACTCTCACATACATTGACTGTCATTCAAGGAATCTCTATCTTTCATACATTGACTCTCTCTCTCTCTCTCTCTCTCTCTCTCTCTCTCTCTGATATACATTTTGTACTTAATAGATGATATTTTTGTTCCATCCGAGTCTCTTGTTCTCTCCCTCGCCCACACACACATACACACACACACAACACACAATAATCTTCTAAAGACACACATGACACACACACATACACACCATTTAACTTACACAAGCACAAGACCTATTAATTCCCATATATATATATATATAATATTGATTTTAACTGCTGACTAAACAAGAAAATCATATTCCTACTCGTATAAAGATAACATTTTAGATATGTGACTTTGTGTTATTAAACAACTATCAGATTTTCTCGACAGAAGAGTTCCTGTTTACCATTATTTGAATAATTTCCAACTCACTTGGTCTGCTTGTGATAAAGTCGAAGTCAGCATAAATTTGTCCCATCACAATCAGACATAAGAATTTGTTGATGATTCTGATCATCTGAATGCTTATCCTTCCAATTTCTTTAGGCTGTAAACATGCCACGAATCTTACGATATCATCAATAATGACAGGATTCTTATAAAACATGGAAGATGTCTTGAATACACATGGATGGCAACCTTTATTATATAAATCAACATTATTCTTCCAGTGAACATGAGATTAAAGGCAATGGTACAGCAGTGTTCATTAATTCTAGGATTTTTCAGTGGGGACCATCTAAAAAAGTCCTTTAAACACCATAACATCAATAATTTTGCATTTATTTAATTTTAAATATGACCCACTAAAGCCTTTACAATGGGACCATTTGGTAAAATAAGAGATCACTGGCGCCATGGCGCCATCTAGAATTAACAATGGTAGTCAAGGTGATTGAATGCACTGGAACAGCCAAGTTGATTTACTTATATCTAGACATAACCAGCTATAGGTAAAGTTGCAGAAATTTAAAAAATACATTTACCATAGGCTTGTGACAATCGCATCAGTATAATTGCCAGAAGTGTATGGTGAAATGATTTACAGCTTATGGACCAGATCACCTTTCACCACTTAGGTCAAAAATCACCCAGACAGATTCTAGTGATGGAAGGTTTGTCACTTAATTTGCCAAAGATTAATGTTTTTTCCAGGCACTCAGGCTTCCTCTACCATTCCATGCTTCAATATATATGGGAAATCATCTTGAATGTGGCGTAAACTTCATTCCATTCCAAATACAATTTTAATTCAGATGATATTACAATGGTATAATACAATTGGTGAAGTAAGAAGATGAACACCAACATCTAAACAATAGCAGTTTATTATAAGTAGTGATACTGGTCTAGCTTTCGGCTTGGGGTAGCCTGATATTACCACCACACTGGTATCCACAAGGATCCATCTACTCAATAGTCAGAGACCAACTAATATACAACCCACAGGACTTTGAAACCACCCACCGCCAAACCTAGCAATGATATAATACAGTAACTAGATGACTATTCATTGTTTAGATCTCCCACACACAAATCAAATGTTAATATGAGATTATCTTAACTCTATATAACTGTGACTATTACATCGATGATAATTAATATCCTCACATACATAAAAGAAAACACATGTCTACAAGGCTTAAAATTCATGATTGGACTTGAACTCCAAGAAGTCTAGAGGCAGCGAAGGCCTAATTGATAAGACGTCAGTCTACAAATCCAGTATCTCTCACCACTATGAGATCGAGTCCCTCTCGGATCACATGTGAAAAAGTGAATTTTCCTCGCCGTTGGCCTTAACTGGTTCACCTGGTATCAGTATAATGTGACTGGGGGAGTGGTACGCTTGTCTGCGATGTACTGACTCTGTGAGCTAGCACGTTAAAGTTGCCCTGATTGCGTGCTAGTACAAGGCAGACCATAAAACACACTCACACTTCACATGCATACACAAAATTGTTCATATATAAGTCCATAAAGATTAACAAAATAGTTCTTGTGCGAATAGCTGAACAATTGTTAATGCGACATTAAGCAACATTAAACCAATCCAAGAAGACCACCCAAACTTTAGGAAAATACTCTATCAACTTGGCTATTTAGATTTTCATTTCCACCCAGTTACCTATGATCCCTCAGATAAACTTTCAAATGTAGCATCATTTACCATTCCAATATTTCTGAGGTCAAGAATGGTCACCAGACTCTCTAGTAAGACAAAAATTGTATGTTTGGGACAATATTTAAATCCAGAAGACCAAACACTAAAGACAAAAGCTCTACCAATCAAGCTTACCAAACCTTTCTATTCTACAGTTTCTCATTCTTCCTTTGAACTACTGTGGTAGCTCAGTTGGTAGAGTGCTCGCTCTGTAAGTGGGAGGTCGTGGGTTTGAACCCCGACCAGGTCTGACCCAAGATTTGAAAGTGGGTAGTGACTATTCTTTCGCCAAGCACGCGGCATTATGAATTGAAAGGCGGGGTTCTTTCAGATAGGAACTTAAAAAAAACAAGGTTCCATGTCACTGTAGGTGATAAAAAACCCTGATGTACAATGCCATAAGTGCAACGCGCAAGCAAAATTTCTGCACCTTTGCCTTTAGCTGGTGACATCTCAATATAAGTGAAATATTCTTTACTGGAACGTTAAACACCATTACCTAACTCAACTCATTCTTCCTTTGGATGGAGATGACATGTCAAAAATCACTATGATAGCAAGGATGGCCACCAAACTGTACCAGCACACAGGGAAAGGGCTGCCCAATCTATGTTTTTGATCCAAATGCTCTACTCAGGCTGATATACTTAAACATTAAATTAAAGTGATCATAACCAAACACTCTTTAGACAAACAATTTTGCTTTGATTTAAGACAAGTTTATCAAAATGTACAGTCAGGGTATATCTAATTTGCCTGGGATCAGTTAAAAAGGATTTTAGGGTTCAAATAAGACAGAGATTTATAATTGAATTTGGAGCATTATATGAGACAAGAACTGAATGTGGAATGTGCCATTTGACAAAGCCAAATTGGCCTTATTTTTTATTATATATGGAGAGTGATTTGAGACAGGAGACCTAATTTTGAGCTGAATGTGGAGAGTAATTTGAGACAGGAGACCTAGATATGAGCTAAATGTGGAGAGTAATTTGAAACAGGAGACCTAATTTTGAGCTGAATGTGGAGAGTAATTTGAGACAGGAGACCTAATTTTGAGCTGAATGTGGAGAGTAATTTGAGACAGGAGACCTAATTTTGAGCTGAATGTGGAGAGTAATATGAAACAGGAGACCTAATTTTGAGCTGAATGTGGAGAGTAATTTGAGACAGGAGACCTAATATTGAGCTGAATGTGGAGAGTAATTTGTGACTGGAGACCTAATTACTTGTAGATTCTTGACCAAATGTTACTAATGAGATAGACTTCCTTCAAGACCATACCTCAATAAATAATTTAATTATCCATAATGTTGTAGTCAATACCCAAATCAAATTGTCCTTCTATAAACCAACCTTATATCAAATTCTATAAACTACATACATGTACTTTCTTTCCACTAAACCATAGAACCATACTTTATTTTCTAATTTTCCCAGAATTAACCAACAAGGTTTCAAATTATTTGAATAACTATTAGGTGAACACAAATTTGATATGAAATGTCAGAAGGTTACTTATGCCCACATTTTGATTTCATGAGATAAAATTAACTGCAAGGATGAGGGGGTATAGGTGGGAGAGAGGGTTTCATTTGCAGAAATGTTAGATAAATTGTATTTTTACACACATCAGATTGCTCTAACTTCATCTACAGTTTTGGTCAAAACAGGTGTGCTAAAATCATGAAAATGTGGGCAGCATCATGCTGCAGGGACTTATTTCATCTCAATCATAAACTGCATTTGGACAGAAAGCATTGTCACATTACACAGTAGGTTATGGAAGTCAGACAATGACATGTTAGATCCATAAATTCTCAAATTTATTTTGTTGAGTCTGCCTCAATTTCTGTTGTATAAATGGTTTTAATTAGACACAAGAGGATGCAACATTAAGTATCATCTACTTAGTTCAAAATGTATATATGAGAGAGAGAGAGAGAGACTCGGATGGAACAATAAATATCATATACTTAGTACAAAATGTATATGAGAGAGAGAGAGAGAGAGAGACTCGGATGGAACAATAAATATTATCTACTTAGTACAAAATGTATATATGAGAGAGAGAGAGAGAGAGAGACTCGGATGGAACAAAAATATTATCTACTTAGTACAAAATGTATATATGAGAGAGAGAGAGAGAGAGAGACTCGGATGGAACAATAAATATCATATACTTAGTACAAAATGTATATGAGAGAGAGAGAGAGAGAGAGAGACTCGGATGGAACAATAAATATTATCTACTTAGTACAAAATGTATATATGAGAGAGAGAGAGAGAGAGAGAGAGAGAGTGAGAGAGAGAGACTCGGATGGAACAATAAATATTATCTACTTAGTACAAAATGTATATGAGAGAGAGAGAGAGAGAGACTCGGATGGAACAATAAATATCATATACTTAGTACAAAATGTATATGAGAGAGAGAGAGAGAGAGAGAGAGAGAGAGTGTCAATAGAAAAGAGAGTGTGTGTGTGTAAACAAATTATAGGTTTCATCAAATTGTATTACATCAATTAAGTGTGGTATTGTGTTATTTGATTGTGTGGGTCAGGGTTTAATGAGAAAATTCATTTAAACAGCCTTGTTTACTTGTAAGTAGAACCTCCATGCTATTTTAGATGCTATTTTGGTTAATAGAAGATTTCTTTGTTGTAGCACTGCCACACACCATTTAGTCGGTTTGAATCAGACAATAGTTTAATTAAGAAAGCCTGCACATCATCATTTTCTGTCGTGTTTATTTAATTACCTAACCAATCTATTGACTTTGTGTTTCCAGTAGCTTTGACTATGTCTCCAATCAACGATAAAAACTTGATGCCTGCGGGATTAAGTGATTTCTGTTGTTCTACATTATAGGGTTTGGTGTATTATGGGGATTTTTTATGTATTCCTGCTTTGAATTGTAAATTTTCATAGCATGATTTTTTTAACTGCTTTAGTAATTTCAAACCACGAATATTGACTTCTAAGTTTGAAATGTCATATGGTCATATGTCACGGCTGGTATTTAGGTTTGCTACATCATGAAGTATCATCGGATTAGACGTTTTGTTATGTTGGTTTTTTTTTACCACGATAACCATCATTCTTGTTTAGGGAATGATGGGTAGTAATTTTTAATGGCTTCCATTAGGAAGGAATTTATTTATTGAAATGTCAAACAGTCATAGTGTAAACTTTGTTAGTAAAATACTAATTGTCTACTAATTATGATGAATAAAATTGATTTCCCTCACAGGGGAAACCCTGGTAACTTTGAAATGGAATTATATATATATATATTTTTTCAAATAACAAAAAACCGCCCTAAAATATATGCTATCATAGACGTCCCAAAATAATGGAGTAGGTAAGGTAAGGAGGTATCATCAGTATATAATTGGTATCCCAAAATAAAGGAGTACCGTAGGGTATGGTAAGGTATTATAGGCTCCCAAAAACAAGGGAGTATTATCATAAGGTATCATGAGTGATCCAAAAAAAGGGTTGTGCAGGATTTATGCTGGAGCATTTTTTGGGCCGACATTCAGCCCCATTCCTAATGGCAAAATGAGTAGTTTTTTTCCTAATTTCTAACAGAAATTTCCCCAAAACATACCCGGTATTGTAAATAATTACCTTATTTTTTTACACAAGTATGAAAAAGTAAAACAAGCATTGTGAATTGATGGATTGCCGGCCAATTTTAAAACATAAAAGGCAAACGTCAATTGTCAATAACCAAGAACAATCTATACAGCTGATTAGAAGCTGAGACATTTTTATCACTTATTTTTATTGGCTCCTCAAAATATAAACTTGCATCTAAATTCTTAAAGTGACAAATATTTGGCTCCAAGTTTTTGAGACCCAGAGCTTACCCTGAATATCTGATCATTGATCCAGCCAATTATAATATAAAACTATTTATCCAATAAAAATGAACAGATTTATCAAGATATTGTTTGGTTGAACCAATCAAATGAATTAAAACATTTTATCCAATAAAAGTGCATCAAACAAATCATGGTTTCTCTATTGGTCCTATCCAAAATTTGTATGGAACATGTACAACGAAGCAGGCTGCTTGCAAATAAATTGTTGACTCGGGGATATTGCAAGCCTAGGCTTATCAAGGCCCTCAAAAAGTTTTATAGCAGTCATCATAGTTTTGTTGATCAGTTTGATGTCGCTGTGTCCAGGATTAATTACTCTGAATATATTTGACGTCCCATAGTTATATGTTCTTTTCACACAATTTTGATTACACACGTGGCGGGTGTAGCTAGCCAAACAGGAGGTGCTTACCCGTCAGAGCACCTGGCCTAACTTCCCTAGTGGAAGTTCACATGTCTAACTGACTTGTCAGTTTCGAAGTTTTTACTTTGCTTCTGGATTGTTATTCGGACATGGATAAGTATGTTTGTTTTTGATTTTTGAAAAATGTAATCAAATTGAAATGCAAAAAAAGGCATATTCCATCATGATATTGGATAAATAAACATAGTTACTAAGATGTGCAAATTTGAAATGGGAATTTATCACTCTTTCTGTATTATTTTTTCATGTACTAGTAATGAGTAATGATGGATGTACTAGCATTTGTGTTGTGGTGTTGATATGTCAATTATTGTGGACAGAGATTTATAATAATGGCATTCCACTGTCAACTTTGAATTTATCATACCAACTTGGAATTTATCATATTATATAAGAAATGTTATTTTTAAACATGTATTAACATTGGCTAATGTTTGCTTGATTATTGCAAAATGTAACAAAGCTTTGTTAAACAATTGTTTATAAATCATAATTTTTTTTTTCAACAAACATAATCAATAATCAACTGAAGTTACAAACCCACTGTAAGGTATAAGGAGTTAAGTTGAGTAATGGTGTTTAACGTCCCAGTCAAGAATATTCACTTATATCGAGATGTCACCAGTGTAATAGGCGAAGGTGCAGAAATGTTGCCTGTGTGTTGCGCTGATGGCATTATACAGCAGGGTTCTTTATCATGCCCAGCCCACCGTGACACGGGACCTCATTTATTTTACATTCCCATCCGAAAGAAACGTGACTATCATTTTGTAATCCTGAGGGCTTGGCAATAGAACAGTCATTACCGGCTTTCAAGTCTTGGGTCAAACCTGGTCAGGCTTCAAACCCACGACCTCCCACTAACGGAATGTTAAACAATAAAATTACATCATGGGCAGTCATTGCTTGATATTGTAATAGTTAATTTGTAACGTCTACTATCCTCTGTAAATACTACTTTGGTCAGATTTGTATTATAAGTTATATGGTTTATAAGTGTGCTGTAGGAAATGATACATGGTCAGTAGAAAACATACTGTGTGAGGCGTCAGCTGAACCAGGTATGTTTTCTACTGACCCTGTATCATTCCGCACTGGACATTTACAAACTATGTAACTTTTTAACCCTACCAATGACTGGACGCTATTGAAAAAAAAAAAAATTTAAAATGCTGCCGATGTTGATGAATGAAGTTAACCAAAATTATCTGACTGCAATAAAATACTACATCAAAATAAAACTTATACTGAAGTTTAGCATAGTAATAAAGTCTAGCGGCCTTTTTATTGTCTTTAATGTCTAATAATGATACATTCATGCGTTTTAAAACAACATCTTCAGTAGAATGTTCCACAGAACATTTATTTATATGTGACATTCACCATTTTGGTTGATGTTTATGTTAGCAACAGAGGAAGCAACTTCAATTCACCCAGTATGAACCTCACAGACCCAGAAATTTTGTATGTTGCACTGTGGTCTTTAAGTTGGCACTTCAGCAACTTAAGACCCAGTTGATATGACATTTTTTTTTCTGTAAACTATGTCATATTCTTTTCTACTTTCAGGCTCTCCCAGGAAAGGAATGAGTGCAGCATTAGTAACTAACGATGCCAACAATAAAAGCTGTTACGAGGCTTCTCCAGCACCCCCTAGTAACACAAAACTTGTCATGTCAGGTGGGGAAGGATATGTCGACTTTAGAATAGGTAAGTCTGATATACTTATAATACCTTTATAAGACGAGTGAATTACTGTTTATTTAGCCTATTTCGGAGAAAGCAAGATCGCAAAATACTGTATAAATTTCAAAACGACGGGTACAAATCAATGATTTTTTTACTTACATGAGCCGAGTCGTAACTGAAAATTTCTGTTTCGGTTCCATCCTTGCTTAATGTTTCATTTTATGCGACAAAATATAACCTGGGTGGGTGTTTACAATGGTAATCTTTTTTACGAAATGGCGGGGTTCTTTATTTTACGTAGTCATGACGAAAGAGTCGACTATTTACGTAGGTTAGTGCAGCTCAAGAACTAATTGATTTTTGCGTAACCGGGTTGACCAAAATTAATTTAATAAAGTAATAAAGTGAGCTACCATTCTGCATTTTCAAACTTTTAAAAAAATTGACGTAAATTCAAACTTTTAAACTCGACCTTTGAACTACCCTTCATTGTACCCCTCGCGAACCTACGTAAATAATAAATTCTTCCGTCATCATTATGTCACACGAAAGACTCCGCCATTTTGTCAAAATTTTTACAATTGTAAACAACCACCCAAAACACGTTTTGGTGCATTAAAGGAGTTATAATGCACGGATTAGATCGAAATAAGGATTATTAGCAACGACTCGGCTCATGTAAGTAGACGATTATTGATTTTTAATCGTGCCATTCAAATCTTTAAGATATTAGCGTTATTCCTTTCTCTCCAGCCCAGTAAACGGACAGTAGTAATGCCTTGGTCAAGATTCTTCTACTTATACCGAGGCGGTCAGTTTATGGATGGTGATGTAGCCACCTAGACAGAAAGTGCTTACCCTTCCGGGCACCAGTTTCACTTCCCCGGTGTGTGTTTCCCCCATTTTTAACTTAATTTGCCAGTTTTCGGTTTTTACTTTGCTTTGGGATAGTGATTTGACCATTGACTGGTATGTTTGTTTTTGATTTTGGGGACCTCAAAATATATGTGACCAAATTCAGATGACTGACCATGTTATTATAAAGATCTTCATTTCAATTGATGTCCAATTTGATGGTATTTCTACACATTCACAAGTTTTACTCTTAATTAACACTTGCCCACTTTTTTTATGTCCCTTAAACAAAGTAGGGTTGGACTCATAGAGTTTACTCCCTTTTCTGCCACTTTTCTCGAAAACTATTTAACAGATCTTTATGAAACTTCATAGGAACAATCTCTGTGTGGAGTAGATGTGCTATTGGCTATTTATATTTTCATCATGTACACGGTTTGGCATTTCCCAGGTGGAATTTCTTGGGGGGGGGGGGGGGGGGGCACTACCATTGCAGTCATAACTTGTTGTTATTTTTTGTGTTCACAGGTGATGGGGATGAAGAGGATAATAATGCCATTCTTGAAGATGAGAAGAAGCTGTCTTTAAGTAAAGGAGACCGAAGCCATCTTATTGTCTGGGAAGTCTCGATGCAAGAATGAAGCTTGTTGAATATGTGCCAAAATTTTAACATAATAATATAATACATTATAATGAAGAAATACAAATTACAGTCAGGATGGCTATGTGACAAATTGGCTTAAAATGACTTTTTTTTAAAGCATAACTTTGAATTACTGGTTCTTTTCTTAAAAGTCAAATATTAAAATTAATTTAAATGAATGAGAATATAAAAACTATCAAGAAAGCGGTAAAACTTTGATTCATTGCCATGTTTTGTTCAGTCAGATTGTGACATTATAAAGGGGTTTGGCAATAAACAGTTTGGGGTCCACAAAAGAAAATATAAAAAGATGTGGATTTTGGGACTTCATATTCATAATAATGTGGCAATGGCCGAGGTGACTGTGTCATCAAGGGGCATTATTATTAAGTTATAATGTATAAACAACTCTCAAGGGCACAACTCTATCACAGTTTGTTTTTAAATACAGGATTAAAAGTTATGTAATATGTGGCAATATTTGCCATACTGCATTTACAAAAATTTGTTACATTTATGTCCTGTTGTTTGGTTGTAGTGATGTTTGATCAGGTTGTGTCTGATAAAACATTGGTAAACAAGAGAATAGAATGCTAACGTTACCATAGAAACTCCTCCACAACTTATACAAGAACTGACCGGCTTTACAACTTGAACCATCCCAGAACTGACCCACTCCACAACTTGATAAATCCCAGAACTGACCACCTCCACAACTTGATCAATCCCAGAACTGACCCCCACCAGAACTTGATCAATCCCAGAACTGACCCCCACCAGAACTTGATCAATCCCAGAACTGACCCACTCCACAACTTGATAAATCCCAGAACTGACCACCTCCACAACTTGATCAATCCCAGCACTGACCCACTCCACAACTTGATCAATTCTAGAACTGACCCACTCCACAACTTGATCAATCCCAGAACTGACATCTCCGCAACTTGATCAATCCCAGAACTGACCACCTCCGCAACTTGATCAATCCCAGAACTGACTCTGGACTCTGATGGCCCTGATTATAAGGTTACTTCTATATACCTCTTGAGTTTCAAGGCTTTAGATCCTTTAGATCAGGACCTAGTTTGAGGACCTGTATTTATGGATGACGGCCCTGTTTATAAGGTTACTTCTATATATCATCTTGGGTTTCAAGGCTTAGACCTTTAGATCAGGACCTTAAGTTTGAGGACCTGTATTTAAGGATGATGGACCTGTTTATCAAGTCCATTTTACAGGTTTGCATTCTGTAAACAGGTTTAACTGTATGCATATTATTTTATGTGACAATGGTCATATTTTTCCATTGAAGAAGAAGCTCATCTATTAACCGATATTTTCCCCACCTTTATTTTTGACCAATCAGATAATAGAATGCAATTTCTCATTTGTCAATTGACAGGTTAAGTGCTCAACAAACTTGTCACAGCTAAAATGATGGGAGAACAACACTTTACCTATAGAATAACACATGTAAAAGTTGTATGTGATGTAATTGGGAAAAAAAACAAGTACCGGTAAATTAGGATCACCCACCAGCAGGTTCTTTTTTGTGATTTGCACTTATACTCAAAGGGCAAAAACTTCCAGGACAACGAGCAAACCAACTCGGATTAACGATGTGCTCATCTCTTATTAATTTTGAAGCTTTGCACCAAGTTTCATGAAATTTTGCTTTATAGCTTTGGAGAATTTGCGCAGACAAGAATTTCGGATGGACAGACGAACAGATGGAAACTCGAATTTAATATCCTCCTTTTTCTTCAAAATTTGGGGGATAATAATGGTGGGGAAATAGCGATTACTGGAAGAGCCTCCTGTTCCATGGAAAACTACCAGTGGATTACGGCCAATGTTATGATTTATGTATTATAATAATAATGAACTATGTATATATATATATATTTACTTATGTATCTATCACATGTGCAATATCATTTACTTAAAATTCTGTACAGAAAAAATGGAAAATATTTATTTATTTTGATTGTATGTATTTTGTTGATAGCTCCATGAGATGCAGCCCTAATTATACGTGCCTTGGGATGCAAAATAATATTTTAAGAAAAATAAATAAATAAACCAAGTCATTATATTTCATTGCTTAAATATGTATTATTGCATATATTTCATGAACAAATTAGGCATTGTTTTTTTATTTGTTTTAAAAAAATCTTAAGAATTTTTTTTAATTATTTTTAATCATGTTTCAGTTATAATAATCACTACAGATCCTATTACTGGGCTATTTATGTTTATTTAATGTTTTTCTGGTATTTATTGAGCCGTGTTAAACAAAACATAAAGGGGATGTATGGTAAATTTTTGACATGATAAAAATTAATCATGTCAATTTATCATTGTTTAATATCATTGTTTAAGAAATTTACTGAAATTTCTCATCCCATATAAAACTTTCAACAATTATTTTTTAAGACTTGTCAATTATCATTGGTTAAAAAATTTACTTAAATTTCTCATCGCATATAATACTTTCAACAATTATTTTTTAAGACTTGTCAATTATCATTGGTTAAAAAATTTACTTAAATTTCTCATCGCATATAAAACTTTCAACAATTATTCTTTAAGACTTGTCAATTATCATTGGTTAAAAAATTTACTTAAATTTCTCATCGCATATAAAACTTTCAACAATTATTCTTTAAGACTTGTCAATTATCATTGGTTAAAAAATTTACTTAAATTTCTCATCGCATATAAAACTTTCAACAATTATTCTTTAAGACTTGTCAATTATCATTGGTTAAAAAATTTACTTAAATTTCTCATCGCATATAATACTTTCAACAATTATTCTTTAAGACTTGTCATTTATCATTGGTTTAAAAATTTACTTAAATTTCTCCTCACATATAATACTTTCAACTATTATTATTAGTGATGTCAGTAACCATGGGTTAAAAAAATTACTGAAGTAATACTTTTGGGACTTACAGTACAGACCTGTCGAAAGTTTAACACTTAACTAAAGAGAAGGTGTAGAAAGCTCGGCAATTGAGTGAAAGAGATATAAATAACTAGTGAATGAGAGATAGAGCTGAGTTCTGGTGTTTAACATCCCAGTCAAGAATATTTCACTTATATTGAGACATAGCCAGCTAAAGGCGAAGGTGCAGAAATTTTGCCTGTGCATTGCACTGATGGCATTATACAGCAGGATTCTTTATCGTGCCAAGCCCACTGTGACACGGGACCTTGTTTGTTTTAAGTTCCCATCCAAAAGAACTGAGATTTTTTTTCGTAATGCCGAGTGCTTGGCGAAAAAACAGTCACTGCCCACTTTCAGGTCTTGGGTCAGATCCAGCTGGGGTTTGAAGTTTGAACTCTCGACCTCCTACTTACAGAGTGAGCACTCTACCAACTGAGCAACTGCAGTGGTTTACGAGAGATAGATAGCAGATAGTATCTGTCAACAAGTTTTTTGATTTATTATTTTTTTTTTGTAATGTATATTTTCATTGACAGAACAATCACAATCAATAATGTAATGTCTAAACATACAAAAGACAATAGATATATCTAACATAGCCAATACTACAAGTATAAATAATACAAATATAAATGAATAATAATTACTTTAATATAACATTTAATATTATAATTTTCTGGAACCAGTGTCGCATAGTTGATGTTGACAGAGGAGAGGGGTGAGAATAAAATACTTAAATCAGCTGTCCGAAATGTCTCCAAAATAGTTCAAACTCGTGGATTTCATTTGTTTTAATTGTTATATGGTTCTGAATGATAAAATCAGCTTGATATTATGAAAAGTTTCAAGATACAGCTAACAATTGGTCAATTTGAATGGTCGATTCGGCACTAAATTTGATCGCTTGGAGTTAAACTCTGGACAGGTCTGTACTGTATATCTGTCTTGATCTGTATAATCACAATTGGTTGAAGAAAGGAGTAAAGTTTAGTAAAAAAAAAAAAAAATAAAAAAGTTTCATTATTTTATGGATAAATTAAGTTTTCTCTCTTTTGTTCCCCTTGTGATTTGTGGACAGTTTTTTTAAACTTACAGCTTCTTTTCCTCATGAAACATTCTGAAAATTATCTCAATGACATGCTGGTTTGTAGGTTAACATACTTTAGGTATGGCTCTATTTAGGACCCTTGGTAATGGTGTTGGTCTTTTTAAATATCATGGTGACATTTCAAAAAAAGATTGTGACAAGCAAGCAAAAATATTACAGTATTACAACGCTTTGTTGTAGTCATGGAAACATTTAACAATTTCCATGTTTCATTATTTTCACAGAGGATAGTCTTAGACTGACTAAATTAGGACAACCACTACAACTAATCCTTAAGATGCGTCCTCTACCCCCTTTTGGATTATCCAGATGTTTTATATAGTCTTACCAAATAAGGATAAACACTACAACTAACCCTTAAGATACCCACTCCCCACCCACCTTTTTGGATTATCCAGATGTTCTGTATTTGGATATAAGTGAACTATAACAAGTTGATAATAGTACATGTAACACAACAGATTTGTTAACCTTCATGATTTTTGAAATGACAAAACATGTCACACAAACACATGCACACACATATACACACATGCTCTCGCTCACTCTCTCACACACACACATACATACACACACATGCAGATTGCTGGACAACTCGTACCCAAACCTTAAAGACAACTCGTACCCAAGACATCTTGTACCCAAAAGGTACCTCAGTATGAGTTGTCTTAATACACAAACACACATGCAACACACACACACACAAACACAACACACACACACACACACAAAGGGTGTATACATTTTTCCCCATTGTATGATTTTGTTTCAGAAGGCAAATGACATTTACAGATGTTTAATTGTTTATATTACTGAATGTTTTTATCAAATTATTTTATTTATTTGTTTATCTTTTTAACCATTTTGTTATTTTTAAATCTCTCAATAGTTATCAATTACCATAGTAGACGATTTTGTTAATGCATACTTTATGAGGCCATTAGTAATATGATATTAAATGTTAACATATTAAATTGTGTGTTTGTTTTTTGTTTATTTTTTCTTGTTCATTGTTTACGGTTTTGGTTCTAATACTGTAAACATTTTTATTTTCGCGTGTACTAATTTTAGCTTAATTCGCAGTCTTTTGTTTTGCGCGGAAATTAATGCGAAGTGAAAATTATATTGTGCTTATTGTGTTATAGTGCATATTTTAAAAAAACATGAAAATTTAACTACATTGATATATGTAAATTTCCTATAGCACAAAAATAAATATGTTTACAGTAATGGAAGACTTCTTGGTCTTTATCTGATGAAATGTTTCAGAAAATCTTTCCATCATTTCTTTTGACTATCACTTTTATTGGACACTAAGGGTTTTCCCCACTGTACCACTTGATACCTACTAACGTTTTTGTGAAATCAGTATCATTGGATATGGAATCACATCAGATGACATTTTCCTGTAGAATGGAATTTGCAACATAAACCCTTTCCAAAACATTCCACACAAACATAAAGCGGTATTGATCATGTGGTTCACTGGCAAAATCCATTGGTTGATCTTGATAAAGCTTCATATGATCAGTCATTGGTTAGATTTGACATGGTTTTCCATATTGTTTCTATAGTTAATAGCCACATGACCAAATAAAGGACTCTGATTGGTTAAAATCAAACCTTCAACATAAATTTCGAATCATCATGATTGTGAAACCAGACCTCAGTTTCACAAACATTCCTTAGCTAAGATTTTCCTTAACTTAAATTTAGCAAACTTGGAAATCTTGAGAACTTTGTGAATCTGTAAGATATTCAAGAGTTTAAGGTGCAATTTTGAAGATCACTTCAAGCTTATAACATCTGTATTTAAGTTTATCAAAATATTTATAAGTAGTTTCAAACAAAATATTACCAAAATTGATTAAAAATCTTAGTTAAGAAGTGATTGTGAAACTGTAGCTTAGATCTGTAGTATAAATGAAAAGTAGCTTTGACTTACACATTAATTACATAGTCAGGGATGGTGGAGGAAACCAGAGTGCACAGAGAAAATGTATTTTTGTATATTATCTATCCAGAGTCACTAAGCACAGGATGGATTAAAGTTATTTTATATCACTGTCAAGATTATTTCACTTATATCAAAAGACTGTCAGTTTTGTATGGAATAGGAATCCAGAGTATCTTTAGAGATTTGAGTTGAGTAATGGTGTTTAACGTCCCATTCAAGAATATTTCACTTATATCGAAACATCTCTAGCTATAGGCTAAGGTGTAGAAATTTTGCCTGTGGGTTGCGCTGATGGCATTATATAGCATGGTTCTTTAGCGTGCCAAGCCCACCGTGACACGTGACCTCATTTATTTTAAGTTCCCTTCTAAAAGAACCTTGACTTTCATTTTGTAATGCCGCGTGCTTGGCGAAAGAACAGCCACTACCCACTTTCAAGTCTTGGGTCACCTCAGCTAGGGATCGAACCCACAACGTCCCACTAACAGAGCGAGCACTCTACCAACTGAGCTACCGCAATGGTCTTCAGATTACCTTTAGAAAACAACTTTCAGCAAGCCAACTTACAAGCTTTCTCATTCTAGAATCTTCTTCAGTGTTTAGAACAGAGGTGACAAGAGGTACCATGATCCGTCAGCCCATGCTTTAGACCACTTGACCACCGAAGCCCCTAACAAACTACAGGAACAATTTCTCTAACCAAATAATTCGTAATTCGGTTCTTCAGACAGTGGAGTAAAAAACAAAAACTACAACATTGAATTTATTGATTGAAGGATTTACGTCCAATTCAGGAATAATTGGCTCATATCAAGACGTCACCAACTATAGGTGAAGTGGTAGAAAGTTTTACCTTTACAATGTGTCCAGGGCAATGTGCAACATCAGTTTTTAATGTCTCTTTCTATGGATCCCGTAACTTTCTGTTTCATAACTTAATGCTAAATGCGCTTGGAGAAAGAACAGGCAGAGAACACAACAATATATAAGTCAATTATAGAAGCAGGAAAATGTGCTGTATAATAACAAAAACAAGAACAAGTGCTTCTGAGTTGAGTCCAGCAATGGTGTTTAATGTACAAGTCAAGAATATTTCACTTATATCGAGGCGTCACCAGTTATAGGCGAAGGTGCAGAAATTTTGCCTGTGTGTTGTGCTCATGGCATAATACAGCAGGGTTCTTTATCGTGCCACACCTGCCCTGATAAGGGACCTCGTTTATTTTGTCTCCATCTGAAATCGTGACTTTCATTTCCTAATGTCGAGTGCTTGGCGAAAGAACAGTCACTACCACTTTAAAAGTCTTGGGTCAGACCCGGTTGGGTTTGAACCCACGATCTCCCATTTACAGGACGATCACTCTACTAACTACTAACTGAGCTACCGCAGTGGTATAGAAGTGGTTCCGAAGAACAAAAGAAGGCATTAAAGGCCAAAGACAAAAAGAACAAACATCAAGAAATTGTTCTGAAGAACAACAGAAGAAAGAAATACTTGTTAAAGCCCAGGGGCACCAAGAACAAATAGATGTTGGAGACACAAAAAAACCCAGACAAGAAATGGTTCTTAAAAACAAAGGAATGGACGAGAATATATTCTTTTAAAAGTTAGAGACACAAACTAATTATGTATTTATAAAAGTTAGCGGGCGAAAAAGGCAACAAGAAATGGTTCTGGAAACAAAAAAGGACCAAAAAGCCAAAGGCAAAAATAACAACACAACAAGAAATGGTTCTGAAGAACAAAGCAAGGAACGAAAATCCAAAGACAAAAAGAACAAACAAGATCAAGAAATAAATTATGGAGAAAAGGGAAGGAAATCATTTAAAAAACCGGATACACAATGAATGGAACAGCAAGAAATTGCTCTGAGGAACAAAGGAAGTAACGAAAATATATACTAGTTAAAAGCCAGATATGTCAAGAACAAACAACACAAAGTGGTTCTGTAGAACAAAGGAAGTAAGGAAAATCCAGAAGCAAAACGAACAAAAAAGAATAACAAAGCGAGGACAAAGATCCCAGGGACAAAATGAACAGTAGTGGTGGTAGTGAAGCACTAGAAACAATATCAACTACATGAAATAGAAAACATTAAAAAACAGAACCATAAGGACAGAGTTGAGTACTGGTTATAACGTCCCAGTCAAGAATATTTCACTTATATTGTGACGTCGCCAGCTAAAGGCGAAGATGAAGAAATTTTGCCTGTGCGTTGCGCTGATGGCATTATACAGCAGGGTTCTTTAGCGTGCCAAGCCCACCGTGACACGGGACCTCGTTTATTTTAAGTTCCCATCTGAAAGAATCGTGACTTTAATTTCGTAATGCCGAGTGCTTGGCGTCAGAACAGTCACTACCCACTTTCAAGTCTTGGGTCAGACCCGGTCGAGGCTCGAACCCACGACCTCCCATTTACGGAGCGAGCACTCTACCAACTCATAACAACTTATAAAGACAGAGGAGATCAGTAAAATAAGATGAAGGCTTCGATTTAAATGTCTTCTTAAATCTCGGAGGAATAATTGACATTTAACATTCAGTTTGATGGTTATTGTTTCTGGAGATGAATAGAACGGCGATAAAAGAATTCCCTCATCAAATTACTTGTATATTGGACTGGATATATATCGGTAACGCTCAGTAATATTCTTATATCGGAGAAATCGTTGTATCATCACTAATCACTGCCATCAAACCCCCAGCCACCCCCAGCAGTTTGTTTACAAGTGCCCGAATGGCCTAAAGAAAGCACTGACGGATCACCGCGCCACATACAGTCTAGGAACGAGTGTGAGAAAGTTCAGTGGCGGATTTAAGGGGGGGGTTGCAGGTTGCAACCCCTGCAACCCCCGCCCCCTTGAAAAATTTAAGAGAGAGAGAGAGAGCTATTGACTGATGTGACCCCCATATGCTAATGTAACAAACGTGTTGTTCCGGATCGCGTTTCCTAGACCCCACGTCTCTGGAAGCTCGCGCCTTCGGCGCTTGCACCTAGCATCGATATACTAGTAATTCTTAACATCCCCCCCCCCTTTCAAAAAATCCTGGATCCGCCCCTGAAGTTTGTCAGTTCGCTAGCTGATGGTCGGTGCTTTTCTCCGGGAATCCGATTTCCTTCATCATTTTTAACTTTTTAATAATTAATCAGACATACCGGTCCATGCTGAAAATCATAATTCAACAAGAAGCTCATTGGTATGGTCGCCTAATTAATAATGGCGAGATGATATATTTCAAGAAAACATAAGTTTTCTAGTTAATTAACCATTTCAGTAGTCTTTCACATCTGTGACCTTGACCTCTTAACCTATCACCTTCAATAATATATCAAAATGGTTATTATATCAATGCCTACAATATCAAAATATACATTCCAATACAAAAAGTTGATAGTTTTCAGGAAGTATCATTTCACGCGACCCACGACCTTGTGCCATATATCAGAATAACAGTTTAGAGAAAATACAGTATTTTCTTAATCCTTGATTTGAACACATGTGTATTATCGGTTCCTTTATAACTAACTGGAAGAGTTGAGTTGAGTAATGGTGTTTAACGTCCTAGTCAAGAATATTTCACTTATATCGAGACGTTGCCAGCTATAGGCGAAGGTGCAGAAATTTTGCCTGTGCGTTGTGCTGATGGCATTATACAGCAGGGTTCTTTAGCGTGCCAAGCCCACCGTGACACGGGACCTCGTTTATTTTAAGTTCCCATCCGAAAGAACCGTGACTTTCATTTCGTAAGAGGGGTCCAAACTGAGTAATGGTTGATAATCTATGGTACGAGTATCAAACTAATTTGTATCTGATTGTCATATGTCTTGTTTTGTTATGATTCTTCTATGTAATCATTTGATTGTCATATGTTTTCTATTGTTATGAGTTTTCTCTGTAATCAGCTCCGGATCTTTTTTTTTTTTTTTTTTTTTTTTTTTTGGTGTAAATGCTGAATAAATAAATAAATAAAATAAATTAATACCTACAATTTTGTTACATGGGCATTTTGATATATGGAACAAGGTTATGGATTCACAATCCAGATCATAATCATAAATACAAAAAAGTATAGTTTTCAAGATGATTGACCATCTCTATATTGTTTTGGATCTATGACCTTGTCCTTTGAACCCACGACCTTTATCTATATGACAAAATGGGCATCGTATCAATACCTACAACATTCTAATATACATGCCTATACAAAAAGTTTATAGTTTTCTAAAAATTGAGCATTTAGGCATTGTTTTGCAACTGTGACCCTGACCTTTGGCTCGTGACCTTCATCTATATATAAAAATGATCGACGTATCAATTTTTACAATATTCTAATATACATGCCTATACAAAAAATGATAATTTTCAAGATAATTAATCATTTCAGAATCCTTTCCCATTTGTGACCTTGACTTTTGAATCCATGTCAAAATGGCTGTTATATAATTAATAACATTAGTCTAATATATATACCTACATATTTTCAAGATAATTAATATAAGCACAAAGGTCAAAATTAGGTCATGACTTTGACCTTTACCTAATTTTGAAGGACATTTCAAATCAACATCGAATCTGAAGAACCCATGTCATTACTTTCGCAATTAATCAAGGATATTGCAGTTTAAAGCCAAGTACAATTTTTTTAAATTTAACGAAAAAGCGCCTTACTCATTTTTCGACCAAATTTTACGAAATGAACAAACTATAGGCGTAAGACTACAGAGATGCCAAATAGCACATCAGCATTTCGGGGAAGAAGGTTTTAAGAATTTTGCAGCCCAAGGTCACCGTGACCTAGTTTTGGTAGCCAAGACATCTGAATTGCACCGGCCCATAAATGCTTCTGACCAAGCAAGTTACATTGAAATCTGCCCAGTAGTTTCGGAGAAGTCGAAAATAGGAGTTAATGACACACACACGCACGAATGCACAAACACACACTGCAGCTCACTTGACGTCGGTCAGATGAGCTATAAAAGCAAAGTAAAAAGTTTGGAAGCTGGCAAATTTAGTTAAATACGTGACTTTTCTCCGGAGAAGTGAGGCGGGTTGTTCGGAAGGGTAATCACGGGTCTATGCGACGTTTCTGTAAATGTGTCACCACTACGGTCAATTGGTAAAGTCGTCGCTTCCAGATCACGTCGGGAGTAGCGGGTTCGAACCCATGCCGGGTCTGACCAAGACTTGAAAATAAGCAGTAACTCGGTATTTAGATTTAAAACCTTCGAAATCGATGTCCCGTGTCACGACAATGAATTCTCCTTGCACATTGCGCTGAGCACAATGCAAACGTAAAAAATTCTACCACTTGGCCTATAGCTGGCGACGTCTCCATATAAGTGAAATATTCTTGACTTGGACTCAATCTATTGTAAATGTGTTGCAGCATCCTTTACGGAACCCCCCGAAACAGATTGCTGGATTTAATTTCCTCTGCACTGTTGTTTCATTTCAAGTAACTGTCTTTTCTTGTATAAATGTTAAACCGTTTATTGAATGACATCCTTGAATCAATTTCAATCAGCAATGAAGACCGTCATTACCATTATTGTACATGACAGGTTACGATGATTATGTAAATTTTATAGACTTTATCTCCCAAATGCCGATTTAAAATTATTTATCGTCCATGTTTGTTTTGTATCCTCTGCTAACGAAGCTAAAAGTGGTATGATTCGCCCTGTCCGCCTGTCCTCTGCAAATGAAGGTAAAAGGGGTATGATTTGTCCTGTCCGTCTGTCCTCTACAAGCGAAGTTAAGAGGGGTATGATTCGTCCTGTCCGCCTGTCCTCTGCAACGAAGTTAAGAGGGGTATGATTCGTCCTGTCCGACTGTCATCTGAAAACGAAGTTAAGAGGGGTATGATTCGTCCTGTCCGACTGTCATCTGCAAGCGAAGTTAAGAGGGGTATGATTCGTCCTGTCCGACTGTCCTCTGCAAACGAAGTTAAGAGGGGTATGATTCGTCCTGTACGACTGTCATCTGAAAACGAAGTTAAGAGGGGTATGATTCGTCCTGTCCGCCTGTCATCTGCAAACGAAGTTAAGAGGGGTATGATTCGTCCTGTCCGCCTGTCATCTGCAAACGAAGTTAAGAGGGGTATGATTCGTCCTGTCCGACTGTCATCTGAAAACGAAGTTATGAGGGGTATGATTCGACCTGTCTGTCTGTCCTTTGCAAACGAAGTTAAGAGGGGTATGATTCGTCCTGTCCGACTGTCATCTGCAAACGAAGGTAAGAGGGGTATGATTCGTCCTGTCTGACTGTCATCTGAAAACGAAGTTATGAGGGGTATGATTCGACCTGTCTGTCTGTCCTTTGCAAACGAAGTTAAGAGAGGTATGATTCGTCCTGTCCGACTGTCATCTGCAAACGAAGGTAAGAGGGGTATGATTCGTCCTGTCCGTCTGTCATCTTCAAACGAAGTTAAGAGGGGTATGATTCGTCCTGTCCGTCTGACATCTTCAAACGAAGTTAAGAGGGTGTGCTTTGCCCTGTCCGACTGTCCTCTGCAAACGAAGTTAAGAGGGGTATGATTCGTCCTGTCCGTCTGTCTTCTACTTACGAAGTTAAGAGGGGTATGATTCGCCCTGTCCGACTGTCCTCTGCAAATGAAGTTAAGAGGGGTATGATTCGCCCTGTCCGTCTGTCCTCTACTTACAAAGTTAAGAGGGGTATGATTCGCCCTGTCCGACTGTCCTCTGCAAATGAAGTTAAGAGGGGTATGATTCGCCCTGTCCGACTGTCCTCTGCAAATGAAGTTAAGAGGGGTATGATTCGCCCTGTCCGTCTGTCCTCTACTTACAAAGTTAAGAGGGGTATGATTCGCCCTGTCCGTCTGTCCTCTACTTACAAAGTTAAGAGGAGTATGATTCGTCCTATCCGACTGTCCTCTACTTACGAAGTTAAGAGGGGTATGATTCGTCCTGTCCGACTGTCCTCTGCAAATGAAGTTAAGAGGGGTATGATTCGTCCTGTCCGTCTGTCATCTGCAAACGAAGTTAAGAGGGGTATGATTCGTCCTGTCCGAATGTCCTCTGCAAATGAAGTTAAGAGGGGTATGATTCGTCCTGTCCGAATGTCCTCTGCAAACGAAGTTAAGAGGGGTATGATTCGTCCTGTCCGTCTGTCATCTGCAAATGAAGTTAAGAGGGGTATGATTCGTCCTGTCCGTCTGTCATCTGCAAACGAAGTTAAGAGGGGTATGATTCGTCCTGTCCGAATGTCCTCTGCAAATGAAGTTAAGAGGGGTATGATTCGTCCTGTCCGAATGTCCTCTGCAAACGAAGTTAAGAAGATGTGCTTTGCCCTGTCCGACTGTCCTCTGCAAACGAAGTTAAGAGGGGTATGATTCGCCCTGTCCGACTGGACATCATCTGCAAACGAACTTAAGAGGGTGTGCCTTGGCCTTTCTGTCCGTCCCAATATCGTGTCAGCGCCATATCGTTCATGTGTATGGATGGATTTTGATTAAATTTGAAACAAATATAAACAAAAAAGACGTTGCGTCGCATACTAAATTTAGATGCAAGGGTTACGGGTCTTCACTTTGTTTTAATCGAAAATTAACCCACAGAAAATCACGTTACACTAGACACTTGGAGTAAACTTATAGATGTTGATGTACTATAAACTTCTGACTTGCAAAACAGTTGCACGACGTCGTCATATTTAAGTTTTACTAACAATACCATTTATCAGTTTTTGTAAGTAGTTAGGACTTGTTATCTCCCGTTTTCGAAGAAAGATGGGGATATTAGATTCAAGTTTCCGTCCTGCCTCCGTCCGAAATTCTTTTCTGCGCCAATTCTCCAAAACTATAAATAGTATTTCACGAAACTTAGATAGTGGATGTGCATATCATTAACCCGAGTTGGTTTGCTCATTTGTCCTTTGAACATGAATGCAAATCACAAAAAGAACCTGCTGGCGGGGATCCTAATTCACTTGATTTGCTTGTTGATACTGTACTTGGCGCCAGTTCCCGCCATTCCAAAACCGACCGCCTCGATAATGTGAAATAATCTCGACTTAAAAACACTATAATCATTAGTCTTTTCTAAGACCGCGGTGGCCTAGTGGATAAGACATCAGTCTACAAATCCAGGGTCTGCAACCACTGTGAGTTCGAGTCCCGCTCAGACCACATGTGGGATAAATTTTTCTCATCGTTGGCCTTTACTGGTTCACCCGGTGTCAGTATAATGTGACTAGGGTAGTGGTACGCTTGTCTGCAGCGTACTGACTCTGTGAGCTAGCACCTTAAAGTCGCCTTGAGTGTAAGCTGGTACAAGACAGACCATAACACACACTTGTACTTCCCATGCATACACGAACCTGTTCATTGAATAATCCATAGAGATTAATAAAGTAGTTCTCATTGCGATTGCTAATGGCGACGTTAAGCAACATTCAACAACACAACTCCTTTCTGACAGCAAGCCAACTTAGCGTAGCGTCGGGGCTATTGCAAGACCGAGCACGTGTTGGTAATGAGGAATCGTTAAAAGATTAATTAATTGATAACTGATGTAAAATCAGAAATGACTATTTAAGGTAATAATAACATGGCGAGTGACATCCTTTACAGTTGCCGGTAGAAAATCCATTAACTAATTGAGATGGAATCATGTTATACCTGATTACAATTTGTGACTTTGTAACATTATAATTAAGTTAATAACCCGTATATACACTGATAAAACCTCTGCCGTCATGTTTTCATATAAAATTCCCGATCTTTCACTGAATTAATAACACTAAACAATATTTTGATACATTGTGTTTTATAAATAACCAATCACTTATAAATGAGAAAACAATTGATTTTTTTAAATTCATACCGACGTTGTTAAGAAGTGCTGTTGAGCCTCCTTTTAGATCGGACAACTAGTAGCTCAGTAGGAAAAGTGCTCGCTTCGTATCACGATAGGAGGTCGTGGGTTTGAACCCCAGTCGGATCTGACCAAGACTTGAAAATAGGTGGTGACTATTCTTTCGCTAAGTACTCGGCTTTTAGAAATGGGGTCCTTCGAATGCGACCTTAAAACCGATGCCTCGAATCATGGCTGGCATGGCACGTTAAAAACCCTACTTACTCATTTTCCTGAGCGCACTGCCTGCAAAGATAAAAATTTCTGCCACTTTACCTATAGCTGGTGGCGTCTCAATATAGATGAAATATTCTTGACTGGGCTGTAAAACCCCAATCAATCAATCTTTTCAGATCACGCAATAATTTGATTCTTTAAGAAAGTTATGTAGGTTTCAATAACTGTTTATATTTTTCATTATCTCTTTCATGCAGGAGATCTAGAGATTGGTCTCGGTACGCGTGGCTGGGTGGTTTACAGAGCGCTTACGGATCACGGAGACTCTATCGGCCTAGGTTCTAATCCCAGTCCTAGTTTAAAAAAGTTTGACAGTCGACTTTACGAAGGTGGGTGGTTTTCTCCTCACTTCACGTTTTATATAGTTCACAGGTGGTATGTAACCCCTTCGAATTCTTGGTTGTGTTTTTTTTTAATTTCGACATCGAAATTTTAGAGGTAAAATTTTATGTTTATTAAAATAAATGTATTTTAAAATAACATACATGTATTGTGGCTTTATGGAGGTTGTCTTTTATCATTGTTACAGAAATGCTTCCCCAAAAACACAGAATTTGCAGGAAAAAAATTGAATGGTCAAAATGGTAAAAAAAACGTATTTCAAAATTTAAGTTCTTAAATATATATATGCTAACCTATCGAGTTGAGTTGAGTAATGGTGTTTAACGTCCCAGTCAAGAATATTTCGCTTATATCGAGACGTCGCTAGGTATAGGCGAAGGTTGTGCGTTGCGCTGATGGCATTATACAGCAGGATTCTTTAGCGTACCAAGCCCACCGTGACACGGGACCTCGTTTATTTTAAGTTCCCATCCGAAAGAATCGTGACTTTCATTTCGTAATGCCAGTGCTTGGCGAAAGAACAGTCACTACCCGCTTTCAAGTCTTGGGTCAGACCCGGCCGGGGATCGAACCCACGACCTCCTACTTACGGAGCGAGCACTCTATCGACTGAGCTACCGCAGTGGTCGAACAATCTACAGCTGATCTCATACCCCTAGTTGCCTATATTTTGGAAGCTTTTCAGCTCTCGGCAGCTTTCGGTCATTAATTAGTTATCCATATCTCGGTCACTTGGACAGCCGATTTTTTTTAGCTTAATGTTAAACTTTGGACAGGTCTGTACTGTATACAGGAAAACCTTGTTATAATGCCCCTTGATAACTTTGCCACCTCGCTTATCGCTTATGTTTTTCTTTATGGGTCTCCCTCGATTTATTGCCAAACCCCTTTATAACGCCAAAATTTGACTGAACAAATGGTGGCGATGAATCGAGATTTTACTGTATGTCCTTTTCGTTAACTCGATGTTAAACTTATGAAAGGTCTGTACTGTATATCTCGTTTTCGTAATCTCAGTTTTAAACTTTGGACAGGTACCTTTTCGTTAGCTCAGTGTTAAACTTTCGACAGGTCTGTACTGTATATCTCCTTTTCGTTAGCTCAGTGTTAATCTTTCGACAGGTCTGTACTGTATATCTCCTTTTCGTTAGCTCAGTGTTAATCTTTCGACAGGTCTGTACTGTATATCTCCTTTTCGTTAGCTCAGTGTTAAACTTTCGACAGGTCTGTACTGTATATCTCCTTTTCGTTAGGTCAGTGTTAAACTTTCGACAGGTCTGTACTGTATATCTCCTTTTCGTTAGCTCAGTGTTAAACTTTCGACAGGTCTGTACTGTATATCTCCTTTTCGTCAGCTCAGTGTTAAACTTTGGACTGGTCTGTACTGTATATCTCCTTTTCGTTATTTCAGTGTTAAACTTTCGACAGGTCTGTACTGTATATCTCCTTTTCGTTATTTCAGTGTTAAACTTTCGACAGGTCTGTACTGTATATCTCCTTTTCGTCAGCTTAGTGTTAAACTTTCGACAGGTCTGTACTGTATATCTCCTTTTTATTAGCTCAGTGTTAACTTTCGACAGGTATGTACTGTATATCTCCTTTCGTTATTTCAGTGTTAAACTTTCGACAGGTCTGTACTGTATATCTCTTTTCGTTATTTCAGTGTTAAACTTTCGACAGGTCAGTACTGTATATCTCCTTTTCGTCAGCTTAGTGTTAAACTTTCGACAGGTCTGTACTGTATATCTCCTTTTTATTAGCTCAGTGTTAAACTTTCGACAGGTATGTACTGTATATCTCCTTTTCGTTATTTCAGTGTTAAACTTTCGACAGGTCTGTACTGTATATCTCCTTTTCGTTAGCTCAATGTTAAACTTTCGACAGGTCTGTACTGTATATCTCCTTTTCGTTAGCTCAATGTTAAACTTTCTACAGGTCTGTACTGTATATCTCCTTTTCGTTAGCTCAGTGTTAAACTTTCTACAGGTCTGTACTGTATATCTCCTTTTCGTTAGCTCAGTGTTAAACTTTCTACAGGTCTGTACTGTATATCTCCTTTTCGTTAGCTCAGTGTTAAACTTTCTACAGGTCTGTACTGTATATCTCCTTTTCGTTAGCTCAGTGTTAAACTTTCTACAGGTCTGTACTGTATATCTCCTTTTCGTCAGCTCAATGTTAAACTTTCTACAGGTCTGTACTGTATATCTCCTTTTCGTTAGCTCAGTGTTAAACTTTCTACAGGTCTGTACTGTATATCTCCTTTTCGTTAGCTCAGTGTTAAACTTTCTACAGGTCTGTACTGTATATCTCCTTTTCGTCAGCTCAATGTTAAACTTTCTACAGGTCTGTACTGTATATCTCCTTTTCGTTAGGTCAGTGTTAAACTTTCGACAGGTCTGTACTGTATATCTCCTTTTCGTTAGCTCATGTTAAACTTTCGACAGGTCTGTACTGTATATCTCCTTTTCGTCAGCTCAGTGTTAAACTTTGGACTGGTCTGTACTGTATATCTCCTTTTCGTTATTTCAGTGTTAAACTTTCGACAGGTCTGTACTGTATATCTCCTTTTCGTTATTTCAGTGTTAAACTTTCGACAGGTCTGTACTGTATATCTCCTTTTCGTCAGCTTAGTGTTAAACTTTCGACAGGTCTGTACTGTATATCTCCTTTTTATTAGCTCAGTGTTAAACTTTCGACAGGTATGTACTGTATATCTCCTTTTCGTTATTTCAGTGTTAAACTTTCGACAGGTCTGTACTGTATATCTCCTTTTCGTTATTTCAGTGTTAAACTTTCGACAGGTCTGACTGTATATCTCCTTTTCGTCAGCTTAGTGTTAAACTTTCGACAGGTCTGTACTGTATATCTCCTTTTATTAGCTCAGTGTTAAACTTTCGACAGTCTGTACTGTATATCTCCTTTTCGTTATTTCAGTGTTAAACTTTCGACAGGTCTGTACTGTATATCTCCTTTTCATTAGCTCAATGTTAAACTTTCGACAGGTCTGTACTGTATATCTCCTTTTCGTTAGCTCAATGTTAAACTTTCTACAGGTCTGTACTGTATATCTCCTTTTCGTTAGCTCAGTGTTAAACTTTCTACAGGTCTGTACTGTATATCTCCTTTCGTTAGCTCAGTGTTAAACTTTCTACAGGTCTGTACTGTATATCTCCTTTTCGTTAGCTCAGTGTTAAACTTTCTACAGGTCTGTACTGTATATCTCCTTTTCGTTAGCTCAGTGTTAAACTTTCTACAGGTCTGTACTGTATATCTCCTTTTCGTCAGCTCAGTGTTAAACTTTCTACAGGTCTGTACTGTTATCTCCTTTTCGTTAGCTCAGTGTTAAACTTTCTACAGGTCTGTACTGTATATCTCCTTTTCGTTAGCTCAGTGTTAAACTTTCTACAGGTCTGTACTGTATATCTCCTTTTCGTCAGCTCAATGTTAAACTTTCTACAGGTCTGTACTGTATATCTCCTTTTCGTTAGCTCAGTGTTAAACTTTCTACAGGTCTGTACTGTATATCTCCTTTTCGTTAGCTCAGTGTTAAACTTTCGACAGGTATGTACTGTATATCTCCTTTTCGTCAGCTCAATGTTAAACTTTCTACAGGTCTGTACTGTATATCTCTTTTCGTTAGCTCAGTGTTAAACTTTCTACAGGTCTGTACTGTATATCTCCTTTCGTTAGGTCAGTGTTAAACTTTCTACAGGTCTGTACTGTATATCTCCTTTTCGTTAGCTCAGTGTTAAACTTTCGAACAGGTCTGTACTGTATATCTCCTTTTCGTTAGCTCAATGTTAAACTTTTACAGGTCTGTACTGTATATCTCCTTTTCGTTAGCTCAGTGTTAAACTTTCTACAGGTCTGTACTGTATATCTCCTTTTCGTTAGCTCAGTGTTAAACTTTCTACAGGTCTGTACTGTATATCTCCTTTTCGTCAGCTCAATGTTAAACTTTCTACAGGTCTGTACTGTATATCTCCTTTTCGTTAGCTCAGTGTTAAACTTTCTACAGGTCTGTACTGTATATCTCCTTTTCGTTAGCTCAGTGTTAAACTTTCTACAGGTCTGTACTGTATATCTCCTTTTCGTTAGCTCAGTGTTAAACTTTCTACAGGTCTGTACTGTATATCTCCTTTTCGTTAGCTCAGTGTTAAACTTTCTACAGGTCTGTACTGTATATCTCCTTTTCGTTAGCTCAGTGTTAAACTTTCGACAGGTCTGTACTGTATATCTCCTTTTCGTTAGCTCAAGTGTTAAACTTTCTACAGGCTGTACTGTATATCTCCTTTTCGTTAGCTCAGTGTTAAACTTTCTACAGGTCTGTACTGTATATCTCCTTTTCGTTAGCTCAGTGTTAAACTTTCTACAGGTCTGTACTGTATATCTCCTTTTCGTTAGCTCAGTGTTAAACTTTCTACAGGTCTGTACTGTATATCTCCTTTTCGTTAGCTCAGTGTTAAACTTTCTACAGGTCTGTACTGTATATCTCCTTTTCGTCAGCTCAATGTTAAACTTTCTACAGGTCTGTACTGTATATCTCCTTTTCGTTAGCTCAGTGTTAAACTTTCTACAGGTCTGTACTGTATATCTCCTTTTCGTCAGCTCAATGTTAAACTTTCTACAGGTCTGTACTGTATATCTCCTTTTCGTTAGCTCAGTGTTAAACTTTCTACAGGTCTGTACTGTATATCTCCTTTTCGTTAGGTCAGTGTTAAACTTTCTACAGGTCTGTACTGTATATCTCCTTTTCGTTAGCTCAATGTTAAACTTTCGACAGGTCTGTACTGTATATCTCCTTTTCGTTAGCTCAATGTTAAACTTTCTACAGGTCTGTACTGTATATCTCCTTTTCGTTAGCTCAGTGTTAAACTTTCTACAGGTCTGTACTGTATATCTCCTTTTCGTCAGCTGAGTGTTAAACTTTCGACAGGTCTGTACTGTATATCTCCTTTTTATTAGCTCAGTGTTTAACTTTCGACAGGTCTGTACTGTATATCTCCTTTTCGTTTAGCTCAGTGTTAAACTTTCGACAGGTCTGTACTGTATATCTCCTTTTTATTAGCTCAGTGTTTAACTTTCGACAGGTATGTACTGTATATCTCCTTTTCGTTATTTCAGTGTTAAACTTTCGACAGGTCTGTACTGTATATCTCCTTTTCGTTAGCTCAATGTTAAACTTTCGACAGGTATGTACTGTATATCTCCTTTTCGTTAGCTCAGTGTTAAACTTTCTACAGGTCTGTACTGTATATCTCCTTTTCGTTAGCTCAGTGTTAAACTTTCGACAGGTCTGTACTGTATATCTCCTTTTCGTTAGCTCAGTGTTAAACTTTCTACATGTCTGTACTGTATATCTCCTTTTCGTTAGCTCAGTGTTAAACTTTCGACAGGTCTGTACTGTATATCTCCTTTTCGTTAGCTCAGTGTTAAACTTTCGACAGGTCTGTACTGTATATCTCCTTTTTGTTAGCTCAGTGTTAAACTTTCTACAGGTCTGTACTGTATATCTCCTTTTCGTTAGCTCAGTGTTAAACTTTCGACAGGTCTGTTCTGTATATCTCCTTTTCGTTAGCTCAGTGTTAAACTTTCGACAGGTCTGTACTGTATATCTCCTTTTCGTTAGCTCAGTGTTAAACTTTGGACAGGTCTGTACTGAATATCTCCTTTTCGTTAGCTCAGTGTTAAACTTTCGACAGGTCTGTACTGTATATCTCCTTTTCGTTAGCTCAGTGTTAAACTTTGGACTGGTCTGTACTGTATATCTCCTTTTCGTTAGCTCAGTGTTAAACTTTGGACAGGTCTGTACTGTATATCTCCTTTTCGTTAGCTCAGTGTTAAACTTTGGACAGGTCTGTACTGTATATCTCCTTTTCGTTAGCTCAGTGTTAAACTTTGGACAGGTATGTACTGTATATCTCCTTTTCGTCAGCTCAGTGTTAAACTTTGGACTGGTCTGTACTGTATATCTCCTTTTCGTTAGCTCAGTGTTAAACTTTGGACAGGTCTGTACTGAATATCTCCTTTTCGTTAGCTCAGGTTAAACTTTGGACAGGTCCTGTACTGTATATCTCCTTTTCGTTAGCTCAGTGTTAAACTTTGGACTGGTCTGTACTGTATATCTCCTTTTCGTTAGCTCAGTGTTAAACTTTGGACAGGTCTGTACTGTATATCTCCTTTTCGTTAGCTCAGTGTTAAACTTTGGACTGGTCTGTACTGTATATCTCCTTTTCGTTAGCTCAGTGTTAAACTTTGGACAGGTCTGTATGAATATCTCCTTTTCGTATTAGCTCAGTGTTAAACTTTCGACAGGTCTGTACTGTATATCTCCTTTTCGTTTAGCTCAGTGTTTAAACTTTGACAGTCTGTACTGATATCTCCTTTTCGTTAGCTCAGTGTTAAACTTTCGACAGGTCTGTACTGTATATCTCCTTTTCGTTAGCTCAGTGTTAAACTTTGGACAGGTATGTACTGTATATCTCCTTTCGTCAGCTCAGTGTTAAACTTTCGACAGGTCTGTACTGTATATCTCCTTTTCGTTAGCTCAGTGTTTAACTTTCGACAGGTCTGTACTGTATATCTCCTTTTCGTTAGCTCAGTGTTAAACTTTGGACTGGTCTGTACTGTATATCTCCTTTTCGTTAGCTCAGTGTTAAACTTTGGACTGGTCTGTACTGTATATCTCCTTTTCGTTAGCTCAGTGTTAAACTTTCGACAGGTCTGTACTGTATATCTCCTTTTCGTTAGGTCAGTGTTAAACTTTCGACAGGTCTGTACTGTATATCTCCTTTTCGTTAGCTCAGTGTTAAACTTTCGACAGGTCTGTACTGTATATCTCCTTTTCGTTAGGTCAGTGTTAAACTTTCGACAGGTCTGTACTGTATATCTCCTTTTCGTTAGCTCAGTGTTAAACTTTGGACTGGTCTGTACTGTATATCTCCTTTTCGTTAGGTCAGTGTTAAACTTTCGACAGGTCTGTACTGTATAGCTCAGTGTTAAACTTTGGACAGGTATGCACTGTATACTAGTTTGAATAACCTTGATGGTAAAGTAAATTCTGCAGACATTCTAAAATTTGCCTGGATTTTGTGCTGGGGTATTATTCGACATGTCTGCTTTACTTAACACAAAAGACAGTTTATTAATAGTGATGTTTTGACATTTAATCGGTGGTTTTAGATTTACTGGAATCACTCTGGACAATGATTTTCTTCTATCAGTATTCCCATACACAAACTCGAAGAGAGAGAGAGAGAGAGAGAGAGAGAGAGAGAGAGAGAGAGAGAGAGAGAGAGAGAGAGTCATTCCAAGGATTTTCTTCAAGGTCTTAGAAGTATTCTCAAATAAACTTCACGAGAGAGAGAGAGAGAAGAGAGAGAGAGAGAGAGAGAGAGAGAGAGAGAGATTCCATGAATGTTCTACAATTAGTACATGTATATGCATACAAATTTGAAACTCGTCTGAGAGAGAGAGAGAGAGAGAGGAGGAAGAAGAGAGAAGAGAGAATGGCCCAGTCCTTGTTCTAGTGCAATTATTAGCTCCATCACACTCCGACATCGACAAAACTCGCGTCCCCAGATTTACGATAGATTAGTTGTTTATCAAAATGCTCTAAAACACTATGTACAATAGTTTAGGGATAGGTTAGATCGGGACATTTCTTCCGACATTTCCTACAAAAAATGTCCCCTAGTTTAAATACAGAAAATGACATTACATTGTATGTTAAAGAACTTACTAATGTGAATTTCACTTTGTCTCCGTTCTGATCAAGTTTGATAAAGATTGGAGTTTACAATTGTATTGGAACTTCGGCTTTTATAAGATTTGACCTAGAGACCTATTTATTGACTCAACATGACCTATACAGATTGGCAAGTGGTTCATAAGCAAGTCAGATGAAGTTTGGACAAAAGTTAGGGTTTCAAGTGTGTCAACAAGTGTCTTCTATGTCTTGACCTAGTGACCTACATATTGGACTCAACATTATCAATACACCATTCTGACCTAGTTTTTTTTTTTCAAGAGAAGTCTGCTGATCAAGTTTGATGAAGATTGGAGAAAAATAATGGCTACCGAGGTTTTTCTATGATTTGGCATATGGTAGCCTACTTATTGAACAAACAAAACCATAGACAAATTTGACCTAATTTTTGACAACAGGGATCATCACTGACAACTTTGATAAAGTTTTGAACTTAAACTGTGGCTTCGAGAGTGTTAACTTTGTGTTTATGGTAGCTTAAAAAATGTACGACATGGCGGAAATTTTAAGACAAACGCCCTGCGTTATCAGGATGAAGATACCCGTTTAGTTTGACTGTTGATTTTAGTTGCAGCAAAATAATTAAGTGATTACTAGTGTACTGTCAAAATGTGGCGTTAGCCGTGCCAGTCAAGTCACACCTAAAGCCGGAAGTACACTGCAAAGGTGATGTCTCAATATAAGTTAAATAACCTGTTAAGACTATTATGAAGTGTTCAATGTGGTACCTTTGGTTTTTTATAAATCAAATACAAACATACTCATCCATGTCCAAATCAAAATCCAGAAGCAAAGTGAAAGTTTGAAACTGACAATTAGATTAAACACGCGAGGCCGGGTGCTCCGGAAGTGTATGGTGCTCCGGAAGTGTATGCACCTCTTGTTTAGCTACTTACACCCACCACGTGTGTAATCAAAATTGAGTGAAAGGTAAATAATATCATTTAAAAGTAGAATATGACAATTTCATGATAAGTTTCGTAGTTTCTAGTATAACAATTTTTATTTATTTATTTTTTTTTGCGCGACATAAATATATATGTATAGGTAAACAACATTGACCTGTCCGTTTGACCCGTTGATTTAAATATTCATTATGGACGATTTAATTTTAAGTAATAGGGATAATACGTGTATATTTTGTCTATATGATGTGAACACTAATCATGGGCAATGTGAATATGTCTTAACTGTGAATCCTAGCACTTCCTATTAATTGAGTGAATATTCCTAATGAAAGGTCAAACGGACAGGTCACTGTTGTTTGTATATCTATATCTACAAACAAGCTGAAGAATCGTACTACGTGCTTTAGTATTTAACACACAAGACATGCTTCAGATTCTACTTATACAAACTTCAATCTTAGTAGTTTTGCACACTGACTAATAACGCTGGAAGGAATCACTGTGGTAGCTCAGTTGGTAGGGTGCTCACTCCGTAAGTGGGAGGCCGTGGGTTCGAACCCCGACGGAATCTGACCCAAGACATGAAAGAGGGTAGTGACTGTTTCTGCAAGCACTCGGTGTTACGAATTGAAAGTCATAGTTCTTTCGGATAGGAACTTAAAATAAAATCGAGGTCCCGTGTCACGGTAGGAGCCTGCTGTATACAAAATGCCATAAGCCCAAAGCAAAGACAAAATTTTTGCAGCTTCCCAGCTGGCGTTGTCTCGATATAAGTGAAATATTCTTGACTGGGACGTTAAACACCATTACTCAACTCAACTCATGATAACGCTGGACTCTGAAAGGATCAATGACAAGAGGTTGGTGTATGGGTCCTCTGTGTATCGGTCGTATAGTGCATCTCTGCAATATTTTATCAAACTTTTATTTTTCTTTAAAAAATATAAATAAATAAATAAATAAATAAAGAAATAAAGAAAGAAAGAAAGAAGAAGAAAAAAGAAAGAGACAACTTAGAGCGACCAGGTGAGTTCAAAAGCCCATTTGATTAAATAATATTCCAGACAGTACATGAACTAAATATAATGATTACTCCCTCAACTTTAACTCGCATTCAAATGTGTTACTAATGTTAGAATATTGTTACTAATAATAGAATATCGCCTCGGGTATGAGTAATTTAATAAACGATACAAGGTAACAGTTTGAAGTTAACTGTAAATTACGGGCCGCCAGTTTTAACGATCAAATCGCCTAGCAGTGTGTGTCACGATATGTCCAAGAACTGATGTATATCGATTTTTATATAAATAAACTTTCACATATTATTTTGGTAAAAATCGATCACAAAGTCGTTTAAAATCAATAACACCAGAGTTCAATACATGACGGATCATCGTAAGTTCGGAGAGTACTCTACTAAATTTTCGTTTCGATTGAAACAAACACCTAAATTTGACGGAATCATGCAATTTTCAACATTTCTGTGAAAAAAAACCAATTTTTCTATTTTGTTTTAGAAGGGGAATGGGTGTAACAAAAGAAGGCCTTACCAATTCTTTCATAGCAGGTGCTCTGTTTAAAATGGAGCTATATCTCCGCGTCCTCTTACTTCGAATCCGTCATTGTTTGTTTTAATCAAAATTCAAAATATCATTGGCTTCCATATTAATGATAAACTCGAAAAATCACCCAGCGTGAGAAAAACGGACCATTAGAACCTGTTAACAGGTTAAGCGCAAATGTGTGTATTCATTAACATTCAAACAGTGGACATCTGAAATATACAGTTTGGCTTCAATTGGTTCACAAAAATAAAGTTAAAAATTTAACCTATATTTGGCAAGAGATTTAAACTATATTTGGCAATAGGTTTCAGAGGTGATGATGTTCAAAGAATAGTTGACTAAATTGGCACTTTATTCGCATATTTCGCATATTTACTAGTTCACTTGGTATCAGTATAATAGCTTGGGGGCGTGGTACGCTTGTCTGCGGCGTACTGACTGTGTGACCTAGCACCTTAAAATCGCCCCGAGTGCGCGCTAGTACAAAGCAGAACATACAACACACTCGCACTTCACATGCATATATGATAGAGATTAATAAAATAGTCCCCATTGCGAATAGCTGAAAAATTGCTGATGCGACGTTAAGCAACTTTCAACCAACCAACCAATCCACTGAAATAAAAACAAGTCAACTCGGGAAAAACGCGTTACAAAGACTGTATTAAATGGCTATACGTCTACTTTCTATATATAGTCCAAATTTTAACCAATTCAACCTACATTTGTACCATTTTGCTTTTTCGCCTTCAAAATTTTAATAAGCGCCAAAGCGAAATTAAAACTCGAAATAGTGTCAAACAAAGGCGAAAAAGTGCCAAAACATCCTCTCAGTGCGATGTTGAATGAAATTTTCACTTTGGTGCGTAGAATTTCATTTTGGCGCTTTTTCGCCCGCCAAAGCGAAATTTTAACGCGGAAAAGTGGCAGAAGTGTTGGCGCTATTTCTCGAGTTTTCGCTTTTTCGAGTTCAATATTTCGCTTTGTCGCTTTTCGCGATAATTGAATATTTTATCAATAATCTATTCCCCTGTCGGGAACTTCTTTCTAAGCAAAAAAGATATCTTTTAGTGGTTCCTCAATCGGTTTTCAAATTCTGTCAGATTTTGAACATTGAGTATTTTCTTATATACGATTACTTTTAAACGATATTTGCAATGACGTCATCATCGGAAAATCAAAACTGAAATGAGGGCGTTTCTCGTGTCATTTATACGAAAAGGGCAAAATATCTTTTTACAGTCCAGTCACGATTTTTTTTTAATATTCCAACATAATTCAATTCTTCTTGTGTCAGACATTTTAATTGGTCAGATCCTGTCTGCTGTTAAAATTTTGCATGAATGGGTTAGCCCTCAGAGACGTCATCTACTCGAATTGTTCAGTGTGCAAAATGTCCAATGCTTTCATACTTCCATAACAAAATGAATTTCATTTCTTGATTCACATTTCTTATAAAGCGTTGTTGTTATTCGGTCATTTGAAGTAAAATATTTTCTTTATCCATATTGTTCAAGTCTAAATAATATAATTAAAAAAAAATAATTTGTATGCAAATCAAATAGTAGTACATGTATATAAATTTACCATTTAACAACAGCAAGTGACAAACAATACATGTATACACTCACTGATTACGACACGATGACGTCATTTAAATTTTACAGTCTCTGTATCTAAAATTTAGCATCCCATAAGTCCATTCCCAAACCACTGTGGTAGCTCAGTTGGTAGAGTGCTCGCTCCGTAAGTGGGAGGTCGTGGGTTTGAACCCCGGCCGAGTCTGACCCAAGACTTGAAAGTGAGTAGGACTATTCCTTCGCCAAGCACTCGGCATTACGAAATGAAAGTCACTGTTCTTTCGGATGGGAACTTAAAATAAACGAGGTCCCGTGTCACGGTGGGCTTGGCACGCTGAAGAACCCTGCTGTAAAATTATAATGCCATCAGCGCAACGCACAGGCAAAATTTCTGCACCTTCACCTATAGCTGGCGACATCTCGATATAAGTTAAATATTCTTGACTGGGACGTTAAACACCATTACTCAACTCAAGTCCTTCCATTCCCAAATTTTCCTGAATTAGCTAAACGGAAGGTGCTTAGCCTTCGAGAGCCGCAATCATCCAGCCTTAGTTCACTGGTGAAACTCTTAATTTGCAAGTTTTCAGTTTTAAGTTTGATTTGGCCATAGGTTGGTATGTTTGTTTTTCATTTTTAAATTTGGTGTTCTAGTTTCAAGCAAGGGAACAATTTGTTTTCACATATTTTTTCTAAAAATTTAGATCTTTAACAAGCCAGATACATTTTCGTTATATATGTCTCTGTGTTAACTATTATCAGTATTTTTCCAAACTTGAAGGACAAATTGCTATTATTCTACATTTTCGAATTTTAATATTGGTCTTTTTTAAATTAATCATAAAATACCTTCAAAAAGTGGTATATTCTCGGTTTCGGTGTGACGTCACAGGTGAAGATGGCGACTTAAGACACCTTGGAAACGGTGACACTAACCCCTTAGATACTATAGATTTATATAGTGATTCGTACAGGCCAACATTAAAAAATGGAATAAAATTTAAGTTTGGCAAGGTTATACGATATGAAACTTTCCACAAAAAAATTATGACATTAATAAATGATTAGAGACTTTGAAAATTTACCAAAAAGTCAAAAATATTTGATTTAATATAAGGCGTTAAATTTGGGAATTCGGGCGGGGTAAAAATAAAGTTTAATAAAATAACCATGGAGCATGGGGAACATTCTTTAAATTTGTTTTGTAACATTTTTTTTAATATTACAGTATAACATTATAAATATTTAAATAATTATTTCATATATTTTTTCCGATTGTGTATTTTTGATCAGTAAAATATGCATGAAATTGTAATTTAACGGTACCTCTCATTCTCATTCTCTGTATCTTAAATTCTGTCGTAATTTATTTTCTGACCCTGGTATAACTCCAAATTTTAATATTTCCATGATATCGTTATAAAAAAATTTTAAAACTTAAAATTTAAAAATAATTTAAAATTATAATAACTGAGAAATCGTCTCTATTTAAATTATATAAAAACAATATTGGTTAAAACATCCCGGGATCCATGCAACACCTGGAAAAACTTGGAATAAAACATTCTTTTATTTTTTCACTATATTTAATCTCAATTTATTAAAGGTAGAATTTACATCTGATTCTTACTTACCGGTAATTAAGAGATTATCAATAAACTACAGTACCGGACATCCTGTTTATTAGACATTCCATCACCGGTAATGAAGAGGTAGATCTACCTTACAATATACAAAATTTATTGACAGGTGTTAATATAGGGATAAAGTCTTTACGATGTCCCATATTAAATATTAGTTGTCATTAAGTTGAAATTTGGAAAGATGTGTTAAAATGGATTTTAGGTTTATATTTTAATTTTTGATTTTTAATGTATTTAGTGATGGACCGAGTAATCGACGGCAGTAAATTAAACTTATTTAAATTCATGAAATGTTGCTATTTGTAATTCAGTTTTAGTCATTTTAAATGTCAAAAATGATTATTTTACTTTTTAAGTTTCTCGTGTCTTTTACGCAAAAAAAGTGAAAGTATTACCAAATTAGTGACCATTAAATGAACGCCGACGGACAGATCAGTCCTTTTAAAAAATAGATATAAATTTAACTATAAATTATTCTTTTTAAAATCATTCCATTCATATGACAATGTTATCAAATAAGACTTGACTACAAATTTCATGAAAATAGCTTAAAGACTCAAATAAAGTTTAATATCCGTGGTAAATAATAGTACATTTGTATCATTTACTATGCTATATAACGGCATGTTGTCACCGTATCTAAGGCCACCGATAACATCTTTACCTGAAATGCCCGGATGTCCGGAACCGAGAATTGTCATATACCACTTTTTAAATGTATTTTATGATTAAATTCAAAAACTGGTATACATGATAGTGAATCCTGCCAAATACATTAAAAATAATACATTAAATGATAAACCAAGTTTATTTTTGTTGAAAGATTAAGAGTAGTAACTTAGTGTAGTCATACATATTGTATGGTAATGTCGCTGCTGGGTGCAACGTATACATGTACTGAATAGTGCCCGTAAAGACGCCTTAAAGGTTGCCAATATGAGGGGAGCATTCATTATCCGCTGCATTTGATACACAATCGTTTAGCAGTCGAACAACGACACACAAGCAGTGTATTGTGACCTTGTTTCTATCACACTGCCTGATCAGTGTGCTGTTTTAGTGTGTACATGTATGTAAAATCGACCGGACTCTATACAAACTGAAGTATATTTACCGAGGTATTGAAAACTGTTTTTATACAAGCTATGCACATAAAAAGACCGGGGATTAATAATTAATTATTTAAATATGAAAGCAATGTGGATTTTGTCGTGTGTTAACCAGTTCATGAAAATTTCTCCTGGTGTCGAAGTAAATGGAGATTTTAGTGCTATTGGGGAAGTGTGAAAGGGATCATGGATTTTGCGGCAAGCTTAGACAGCTACTAAAACCGATAAAAACTGCAAATTTTAGAATGAATCTTCACAATGTTTGCATTTCATATACAAGTGGAGATGTTTGTTAAGCGTTTAGATTGACTGAGTCACAAGACGGGCACCTGCTCCAAGGGAGATTCTGAGTAAAATATTGTGTTAAGTGTATACTTTCTTGAAAAAAAAAACCGTTCCAAAATGGCGAGTAATGGCAATACAAAAGATGGTCCTGTGCATTATGGAGCCACTGCTGATCCCGAGTCAGTGAATGTGGAGGTCAAGTCTCCAGCTAAAAATAGATATAAAGAAAAGGCTCAAAGTTATAAGAGAAGGACATGGCCCATATTATTTGAGAGGGCTTCAGGAAGCTGGTGGAATCCAAAATTTGATTCTGAGGCCCTGGAAAATGAACAGTGGAAAAATTATTTTCCACAAACACGTCGAAGGTTTCAATATGCACTTTTTTATATTTTAGTAGCAATCATTGCATGGTGTGTATTTTATGGCTGTACAAGAAACCAATACTGGATTCTAGTTCTGGTTGGGTCGTTGCTTTTATTTCTTATTATTGCTGTAGTTTTATTGTTTACTTATACCAGATTTTATCAACGTTTTTATTTACAAACGTCCATTTTTGTAGCAGTATTTTTATGCGCTGGTATTTTAAGCCAGCCACTTTTAACGCAGTCTTATTTATCAACTGTTGGAACATTTACTGCTTCTATTGAAGTTTTATTGCTAATGTATACCGTAATACCAATGCCACTTTTGGTGGCAATAGGAATCGGTGTTTTGCATTCTCTTTTGTATGAAATATTGACAGCTTTGCAAGATGAAAAAATGCAACAGCCTAGCTTTATTGTTGGCAAATTTTTGCTTCATCTATGCATTCATTTAATTGGAATACATATCTTCTTTATGTCACAAGTACGAAAACGTAGTACATTTTGGAAAATTGGACAGTCTGTCATGGCTCAGAGGGATTTGCAAATTGAGAAGCAAATAAAAGAGAAAATGATTCATTCTCTTATGCCTCCGACTGTTGCAAAGGAGGTCATGCAGTCAAGAGAGGATAAGACAGATGATGAGGAAGACGACGGCAGAACCAAAAAACGAAATTCTAAAGGAAAACATGTAAAAGGAGAAATAATATTTAGGCCATTTAATATGAGTATGATGGACAATGTCAGTATCCTTTTTGCAGACATTGTCGGATTTACTAAAATGAGTTCCAACAAAACTGCTGAACATTTAGTGGGGCTGCTTAATGATCTATTCGGTAGATTTGACAAATTGTGCACAGAAAAAGGTTGTGAGAAGATCAGTACGCTGGGAGATTGTTATTACTGTGTCTCCGGATGTCCAACCGCAAAACCAGATCATGCCAAATGCTGTGTGGAAATGGGGCTTGGAATGATAAGAGCCATCAAGGAATTCGACGAGGATAATAATGAATCTGTGGATATGCGTGTAGGTGTGCACACTGGGACAGTACTCTGTGGTATTGTTGGAACACGAAGATTCAAGTTTGATGTCTGGTCTAATGATGTTACATTGGCAAACACCATGGAGTCTTCTGGAAAACCAGGATCAGTGCATATATCGGAAACATCTTATAAATTTCTCAAGAATGAGTACGATGTAGAAGAAGGTCCAGATATTCAAGGTAGGCGAATTACTATAATCATTTTTATCCCTGCCAAGAATTGGCTTCTGGACTTATGGCAGTTTCCATTCCTTTAAGCCTAAATAACCAATTGCTATGAATTTCTGAGAAATTCTTTCAAAAAAATAACCTATTTCAACAAATTTGTTAAAAAATACTTTAAACAGCACTATATTTTTTACAAATTTTTGTATCAAGTTTTTAATTTATGGAAGAACTAGTTTAAGTTATTATTGTAATTAGTGTACATTTGTCCACCCCCTCTGTGTATCCATTCCTAGGTTTCCACAAATTTAAAATTATTTATTAGCCATATTTCCAAATCTAGCCTTAGTGTTGAAACAAACCTAGCCTTAATGTTGAGACAAACCTAGCCTTACTCTTTGAGATAAATTAAGCTTTAATGTTGATACAAACATAGCCTTAATGTTGAGACAAACCTAGCCTTAATGTTGAGACAAAACTAGCCTTAATGTTGATACAAACCTAGCCTTAATGTTGAGACAAACCAAACCTTAATGTTGAGACAAAGTAAGCCTTAATTTTGAGACAAACCAAGCCTTAATTTTGAGACAAACCAAGCCTTAATGTTGAGACAAACGTAGCCTTAATGTTGAGACAAACCTAGCCTTAATGTTGAGACAAATCTAGCCTTAGTGTTTAGACAAACCTTGTCTTAATGTTTAGACAAATTGAACCTGAATGTTGAGACAAACCTTGCCTTAATGTTGAGACAAACCTAGCCTCAGTGATTAGACAAACACATTAGCCTTAATGTTGAGACAAACCAAGCCTTAATCATAATTGTTGAGACAAACCTAGCTTTAATGTTTAGACAAATTAAACCCTAATGTAGAGATAACTCTAGCTTTAATGTTTAGACAAATTAAACCTAAATGTTGAGACACACCTGGCCTTAATGTTGAGACAAACCTAGCCTTAATGTTGAGATGAACCTAGCCTCAGTGTTTAGACAAACACACTAGCCCTAATGTTGATACACACCTAGCCTTAATGTTGAGACAAACCTAGCCTTACAGTGCTTCAGATTGTCGGTGCGCCCGCGCCAATCCCGCATTATTTTAAAAAATGGCGCATAACATTTTCTTCTAATGGGTCCACGTGGCGCATGGTTTTTCTTAGCCAAATTGATCGTTAATAATTTCTTACCAAAACTACATATTAGATTCCATGCGGTTTTCCGATTTGACTTTCTGTTTTCGTTTTCTATCGGAAAATCTCTAGCATCTTTGTTTATCTTATAATCAGCATGTAGACAGGACTCCCGACAAGCCCCTTCTCTTCGCTCTATGCGTCGGTTATTAACATTAATATTCAAAGGGGGAGAACTCGTAATAAAACTTTTTATGACCTCGGACGTTGTCGTTCATTTAATATTCTAGCGGCAACCATGGCTATGAAATGCAGACGACTCTATTCACATTTTTTAAAACAACACAAAGCGCAGAGAAGTAGATGCACATAAAATGAATCATCGAGTTGAAAGAGTTTAAAATATATCGTAAAGGTTAACAAAGTATAAATTAGCAGATGACAAGATCGCTTTTGGTGCATTATATGAAGATGTCAAGTGCCGACTTTCACTTTCAGTCACGTGGTCGTGGCATAACATTTAATTATGTGGCAAAACATGACCCACTATAACAAGAAATGACCCCTTGTTATTGGACCTGGTGGGCCCTTGTGGCCCACTATCTGCAAAAACAATCTGAAGCACTGGCCTTAATGTTGAGACAAACCTAACCTTAATGTTGAGACAAACCTAGCCTTAATCATACTTGTTGAGACAAACCTAGCTTTAATGTTTAGACAAACCTAGCCTTACTGTTGAGACAAACCTAGCCTTAATGTTGAGACAAACCAAGCCATACTGTTCAAACAAACCTAGCCTTAATGTTGAGACAAACCTAGCCATACTGTTAAAACAAACCTAGCCTTACTGTTGAGACAAACCTAGCCATACTGTTAAAACAAACCTAGCCTTACTGTTAAAACAAACCTAGCCTTACTGTTGAGACGAACCTAGCCTTAATGTTGAGACGAACCTAGCCTTAATGTTGAGACAAACCTAGCCATAATGTTGAGACAAACCTAGCCTTACTGTTGAGACAAACCTAGTCATAATGTTGAGACAAACCTAGCCTTACTGTTGAGACGAACCTAGCCTTAATGTTGAGACAAACCTAGTCATAATGTTGAGACAAACCTAGCCTTGCTGTTGAGACAAACCTAGCCTTACTGTTGAGACAAACCTAGCCTTGCTGTTGAGACAAAAATAACCTTGCTGTTTAGACAAACCTAGCCTTAATGTTGAGACAAAACTAGCCTTAATGTTGATACAAACCTAGCCTTAATGTTGAGACAAACCAAACCTTAATGTTGAGACAAAGTAAGCCTTAATGTTGAGACAAACATAGCCTTGCTGTTGAGACAAACCTAGCCTTACTGTTAAGACAAATCTAGCCATACTGTTAAAACAAACCTAGCCTTACTGTTAAAACAAACCTAGCCTTACTGTTGAGACAAACCTAGCCTTAATGTTGAGACAAACCTAGCCATAATGTTGAGACAAACCTAGCCTTACTGTTGAGACAAACCTAGTCATAATGTTGAGACAAACCTAGCCTTAATGTTGAGACAAAACTAGCCTTAATGTTGAGACAAACCTAGCCTTAATGTTGAGACAAACCAAACCTTAATGTTGAGACAAAGTAAGCCTTAATGTTGAGACAAACATAGCCTTGCTGTTGAGACAAACCTAGCCTTACTGTTGAGACAAATCTAGCCTAGATATTAATAAATTTCTAAATATACATGTATACAAATATGAAATTATAAATTGTCATTATACATGCACTGAAAACTAACAATAACTATTTATAAGTTGATGTTAGCATTTAAGTTCAATGTTAATCCTATTGATTAAATAATTAATAAAAAATTAACCTCATTGTGAATGACTGAAAATTTACCAGTGCCAGGATTATTGTAATGCATCAATGCATGCATGGCACTTTACCGCATAATTGATTCGGGTGCAACATGTAAATCGAGAAATAATTGCAGAGCGCACATTGGCGCAATTTTTTTTATTGCAAATGTGAAACAAGCGTAGAAATTTTGAGTACAGTATATGTTAGGAATTTGTCGTATTTAAAAGATTAATTTTTTGTTGCAAATCAGAAAACAATGTGGCAAATTGAGACATTTGTGACTGACAATGTAAGTCCTGTACTTGTATATGTTCACAGACACCACACACACACACTCTCTCCTCTCTCTCTCTCAAAAAAAAAAAAAAATTAGAGTTACAGGAGCAAAAAAAAAAAAAAAACCAACCAAAACAAATTTTTTTTTTTGGAATTTTAGAATTTAGGAGTCAATTTATATGATAAAGAGATAGTAAAAGTAAAACTATCGGTAAGAAATTAAATCAACAAAAAATTCCTCCAATGCACCAGTAGTTATTACCGTATAAAATCTGCTGTATAATAAACTGTTCTTCATTGGTAATTTGTAACACTTGTTTTACTTTTTCAAAATCAATAATTTTCCTCTATGCCATAATGTAATAAATAAAAATTTTTGCAGCAAAAATATGAATTAGCCAAAAGCAATTTTTTTTTTCGGAGCCAGAAATTATCTAAATTAGAAATTTGTGAAATTGGCAAATGACAGAGCTAACCCTGATTTGTCAAAACAGTGAGTATTGATGTTTCACCACCACTGAGACAAGACAAGTGCCGGTAAGAATAGAATATCAACATTTAACATCAGGTCTGCAAATGCTACCCTGATTGTTCAGAAACAGGATTTAACTACTGTCCATAAATTCTATATTCATAATTCAGGGATTTATCAATGGCCTATTTAGGGCCGAAATTCGGCCCCATTCCCAATGGAAAAACATTGATTTTTTCCCAAAATGGACTGAAAAAATTCCCACTTAGAAAATCGTACCAGATACATAGCTGAAGTCTTGCCATAAATGTGGCTGCTTTTCTCAATCTTCAATCAACTCAATACACTAAAAGTATTAGATTTAATCATTATAGCATCAAAAATGATGTCAAAGTTTTCCCAAAATGAGCAAAAAGTTGATAGTTTTTCCCAATTTTTAGTTTAGGACCTTTTCCCAAAAGACCCTGATAAATCCCTGTAAATTGACCTTTCAATTTCATTGTTTAAAATATACTTCAATGAAAAAGTGGCTGATGCTTAACCGTTTGTGGAAAGTATACTTGAATAATTCAATATGGTTCTGTTGTTTTTCAGTCTCAAACCCTTGTCTAGATCATTTTCATTTATATTGAGATGGCACCAGCTGTAGCTGATGCTGTAGATTTATACCGGTGCCTTGTATTCATGAACAAAAACTTCATTGACTTGAAGGTTCTTTATTGTACCATAGCACTGTAACACATGTTCTCAATCACATAATGGTTCATTGTCGTGCCAGAAAGGACCGAGACAAGAGCAGTCGACTCATGTGGTCAATAAGGTCGTAACGATATATCGATTTATTATATATAGCAATATATGCCTTGCATAGAAATTAAACGATAAATCCCGAGGTGTTAGCATGCAATAAATACCAATATTTGCATGCTAACTTTGTTCAAGTCCGAGGTTTCCCAAATCATTTTTTTCATATTGCACGCTTTGTCACATGACACTGTCATTTATGACGCCATGCCATTGTCGTCGACATCATTACTGTGGTGTTGTCATATTGCAGATTTACAAGAACTAGTGTAATATTTATGTATTGTATGAAAAAATGGTATTTTACATGAAATACTTGACGGAAGTAAACAAAATTTATTTTGCTGTATAATAAAAGGGTTATTAAACTGATACTGTGAAATATTGTCCCTCCTTGACTCAAAATTTGCACTCGCAAGCTCGTGCAAATGTCGAGTCAACTTGGGACAATATTTCACAATATCAGTTCAATAACCCTATAATACCGGTATGTACTGAGATTTTAAACAGATACGAGTATCGGTTTTTGTCATCATTTAAATATTGTCGTATCAGGTTTTTCATTATTCTTATTTTTTGTTAAATTATTCAGTTACATTGAAAATAAACTGGTTTGGAAGTTGTCAGAAATAAACGCACATCCACATTTCATTTTGCTCAATGTAAACAGAAGTTACAGAACCTTGTGTACTGAATACCCACGTTGCCTTATCTCCATGTAGCAGAATTAAGAAAATATCAGGGGCGATAATTTTTCAGGTCATCAGATTAAAGCAATTAAATTAAAAAAAACCACAAAATAAACTAGACAGATAAAAAAATATTTGTATCGTCAATACGTATCATGTTTCGCTCTAGGTGTATCGTGATACTTATCGTATCGGAACTACCCCTCCAATACACAGCCCTAGTGGTCAACCCCCCCCCCACCCCCCCCACCCCCCCCCCCCCCCCCCCCCCCCCCCCCCCCCCATCATCGTGTCATCCAGTCACATCCTTGTTAGTGTTGTTGTTAACTTTGTATTGATTTATAATTAACAAAATGACAATTTGTATACCCCACTTCAAAGAAGAGGGGGTATACTGGTTAACCTCTGTCTAGAGATATTATCATGGACAAAAAAGGTATCGCGAAATCGCCAAAAATTATGATATTGTCATGATGTTATCGCGATATATCAGGATGAATATGCTCAAATGATGGACTGGGTTTTCAATGGACTTCAATAAATACAAATATAATAAAAAAAAAAATAAGGTATAAAATAACAAATTTTATTAAAGTTATTTCAAGATTAACTGAATTAAATTTGTAAGCAGTGTTTTGTTTGTGGTTCACGGCAAAAACCACATGTTCAGACAATCTGCTTCACCACGATCAATACACTTGTTATGCGATTTTAAAGATTTTATTTATAAGTAATAGTGTTCAGTGATATCATGATGTAAGCTTGGTTCCATGATATCGCCATCGGCAAAACCTTGGCGATGATTATCGTGATGCCGATATATAATAATATCCCTACCTCTGTCCTTACTGTCCGTCCCAAACAAATTTCGTATATATATATATATATATATATATATATATATATATATATACATATATAGGCAAACAACATTGACCTGTCCGTTTGACCTTATTTGGAATATTTATATATGAGGGTCCACCCAATACATAGGTCCCATTAGGATTGGCAGTGAATACATATACACATTGCCCATGATTAGTGTTCACATCAGGTAGACGAAATATACACACATAATCCCTATTACTTAAATTTACTCGTCCATAATGAATATTTAAATCAAAGGTCAAGCGGACAGGTCAATGTTTGTGTTATGATTATAATGTAAGTTAGTTATATAACAAAAGTGAAAGGGTAATCATCACAAATACCAGTATTTAGGATTTAAATCTAAAAAAAAGAAATATATTTACAAATATAAAACTATATATGCTATATATGTGCTATATACAGACAGATGTTGCCATTTTTCTTCCTTGTTAAATAAACATGTCGCTAAAAATTTAAATAGTTTCCTGAGTTCCATTTGTATGGTAATCTCCACTAATATTTTAATTCGACTAAAAAGCCTAAAAATGATAGTATCAAGCAATTTTTGATGATTTCTGTGGAAAATAATTTCAGAAATTTTACATAGAAACATAAAATTAAATAGATGGGGAGCGGGGGGGGGGGGGGGGGGGGGGGGGGGGGTTATGTACAATTTATACATCATTACAGGTGTTTGTCTTAATTACTAATTTGACTTGAAGTTGCGTGCCCACAAATGAGAAAGACCAAATTCTTTCAGAGGAGCTTATGCAATCTAAATTGCAAGTCTAACACTTTTAAGTGGCTCATTGTTGTCAAAAAATGACAATGTTATAGGTTTTGCCACTACCCAGACATTGCGAAACTTTAAAATGGTTTACAGGACATTTGATCTGGTAAAACTTGAATTTTTACCAGACCAGTTGATCATGCTTTGATAAATCAAGCGCCTACCTGACTATGATCACCCAGTTTTAGACCTTAGTTATTTTTAATTCCGCTAGGTGGATACGGGTACATTTCACTTCATTAAGCTTGTTATTTATCTTAGCCAACTATTGGAGTTTAGAAAAACTAGTAGGGAGATACTAAAATCTTATCGGACATGTGGACAGGAAATTCAAAATTTTTCATCGGACCGCCATGCTTTTTTACCAGACATGTCTTAGGTCCGACAGTGTTTCAGAAAAATTGCTATACCACATAATATCCCCCCCCCCCAACATTTGTGTGGGACAATTATTTCCTTTGGATATGGATTAATATCAGTTTATGTTTTCCCGTAAAAACGTTTTTCCTGTCCTGAAATATGCAATGTAAAGCCTTTCCAAAACATCCTGCATGAACATTAAGTGTTGGTCATGTCACATGTTGTAAGTGGGGAACCCCGTCCACAGATCGGGGAGAAATGGAGGGTCAGTCAGGTACTCGATCCTGGAACCTCCTAATTTACTGTTTGACTAGAAATATTAAATTCAGAATAACGATTGCGCAATTGAAAGGAACCATGTAGCGGAGTTCTAAATTATTAGTGTTTTGATAAAGGCTGTATAGCCAAAAAATTGACAAAGAGCTAACATCATATTATTTTACTAATGTTTCATCCAGATTAAACAGCAAATGATCAGTTCGAAAATGGCTATGTTTGTGTTATTCCATATTTGGTAGTTACTTTGGATTTTTAGAAAACCATAATGCTGTTTCAAGTTAAGCAGGAACACCAACAATTCATTATTTAAAAGTCTGAGATGGGATAACTCTTGTAAAGGCAATAGGGTCAACTTTCATATGTTGTAACTCTTGTAAAAGAACCCATAACAGGGAAACTCTTGTAAAGACGATAGGGACAACTTCTATGTGTTGTAACTGTTGTAAAAGAACACATAAGGTGATAAGGACAACTTCTATGTGTTGTAACTGTTGTAAAAGAACACATAAGGTGATAAGGACAACTTCTATGTGTTGTAACTGTTGTAAAAGAACACATAAGGTGATAAGGACAACTTCTGTGCGTTGTAACTCTTGTAAAAGAACACATAAGGTGATAGGGACAACTTCTGTGTGTTGTAACTCTTGTAAAAGAACCATAAGGTGATAGGACAAACTTCTGTGTGTTGTAACTCTTGTAAAGGAACCCATAACAGGGAAACTCTTGTAAAGACACAGGGACAACTTCTGTGTGTTGTAACTCTTGTAAAAGAAACACATAAGGTGATAGGGACAACTTCTGTATGTTGTAACTCTTGTAAAGGAACACATAACAGGGAAAGTCTTCTAAAGACGATAGAGACAGCTTCTGTGTGTTGTAAAGGAACACGTACAGGAAACACACAAGTTGAAAAGGACTTCATCCTTCAGCTTGTGTTTAAAGTTTAATAAAGGAACACATAGTGTGATAGGGATAGGTGAATAACTTCTAAGTGTTCTAAAAAAAATGCTAGTGATCCAATTATAGAAATGTTTTTTTTTTTTTTTTTTATTTTTTTGTTATTGCATTTGAACTTAAATCTTAGTAATATATACATTTATATACGTATAACTTCAGTTAGTAGATAAAAGATTAGTTTATAAAACAAGTCATTGGAGTGTAAATTTTTCCAGCACATATGATTCACACTAACACATTAATAGTTACAGTATATATATTGACTATATATTTATTTCTTTTTTTTTTTTTTTTTTTGGAAAAGAAAATAATTTTTTTGGAGGGGGGGGGGGGCTCAGAGAAGGGGGTTGATTTTTTTAATGAATCTAAGTTATCCAAAATCAACAACTGAATTACTATTTAAAAGTCACTAGTGCAGAGTTCCATTAATCTGTAGTCACTAGGGCAGTGTTTCATTATTAGCTCACCTGGCCAAAGGCCATGTGAGCTTATGGCATGGCGAGGCGTGCGTGCGTGCGTGCGTGTGTGCCTGCGTGCGTGCGTCCGTGCGTGCGTCGGTAAACTTTAATTTTCTCCTCCGAAACTACTGGGCCAACTGAAACCAAATTTGCCATGGAAGGTCCTTGACAGAGTCTAACTATAGTTTGTTCAAATCATGGCGATCGAATATCCAAGATGGCCGCTGTAACTAAAAATAGACAAAACATAAAAAAATCTTCTTCTGTTGAACCACTCATTGGAGGCAAAAACTGATGTGATATTTGGATTCTACATAGTCTTAACCTTTAAGTTTGTTCATTTCATGAAATTTGGTTAAAAAATAGGTTACGCGTTTTTGCGTTTAATTTTGCAAAAATCGTAAATATTTTTAAATTGTTATAACTTGACTATATGACCAGATAATGACATGGGGTTTTCAGTTTTGACATATTCTTGTAATTACCTTCAAAATGGTGTCAAGGTCAATTATGAAGGTCATGACCTAATTTTTTACTTCTTTAATATTATTTATTATCTCGAAAACTATAAACTTTTTGTATTGGCATGTATATTGGAATATTGTTGGTATTGATGTAACGATCATTTTGATATATAGATTAAGGTCATTGGTTCAAAGGTCAAGGTCACAGATGCGAAAGAATACTGAAATGGTTCATTATCTTGAAAACTATGAACTTTTGTATAGGCATGTATATTAGAATGTTGTAGGTATTGATACAACGGTCATTTTGATGTATAGAAAAAGGTCATGGGTCCAAAGGTCAAGGTCACAGTAGCAAAACAGTACCAAAATCATTAATTATCTCGAAAACTATAAACTTTTTGTATAGGCATGTATATTGGAATGTTGTTGGTTTTGATGTAACGATCATTTTGATATATAGATTAAGGTCATTGGTTCAAAGGTCAAGGTCACAGATGCGAAAGAATACTGAAAAGGTTCATTATCTTGAAAACTATGAACTTTTTGTATAGGCATGTATATTAGAATGTTGTAGGTATTGATACAACGATCATTTTGATGTATAGAAAAGGTCATGGGTCCAAAGGTCAAGGTCACAGTAGCAAAACAGTACCAAAATCATTAATTATCTCAAAAACTATAAACTTTTTGTATAGGCATGTATATTGGAATGTTGTTGGTTTTGATGTAACGATCATTTTGATATATAGATTAAGGTCATTGGTTCAAAGGTCAAGGTCACAGATGCGAAAGAATACTGAAAAGGTTCATTATCTTGAAAACTATGAACTTTTTGTATACGCATGTATATTAGAATGTTGTAGGTATTGATACAACGATCATTTTGATGTATAGAAAAAAGGTCATGGGTCAAAAGGTCAAGGTCACGGTTGCAAAACAATACCAAAAAGGTTCATAATCTCGAAAACTATGAAATTTTTGTATAGGCATGTATATTAGAATTTTGTTAGTATTGATGCAATTATCATTTTAATATATAGATTATGGTCATTGGTTCGAAGGTCAAGGTTACAGATGCGAGTAGCAAGTTTCATAAACATCAGAGTTATTGCTCCTTAAATGTAGTATTTATTGTGTTTTTGTGCTGTAAATGGCCAGGTGAGCGGTACAGGCCCTATTGGGCCTCTTGTTATGTAAAAGTCACTAGGGCAGTGTTTCATTATTACCGGTATGTAAAAGTCACTAGGGCAGTGTTTTATTATTATGTAGAAGTCACTGTGCAGTGTTTCACTATTATGTAAAAGTCACTAGGGCAGTGTTTCACTATTATGTAAAAATCACTAGTGCAATGTTTCATAACTCTGTAAAAGTCACTAGGGCAGTGTTTCACTATTATGTAAAAGTCACTAGTGCAATGTTTCATAACTCTGTAAAAGTCACTAGGGCAGTGTTTCACTATTATGTAAAAATCACTAGTGCAATGTTTCATAACTCTGTAAAAGTCACTAGGGCAGTGTTTCACTATTATGTAAAAATCACTAGTGCAATGTTTCATAACTCTGTAAAAGTCACTAGGGCAGTGTTTCACTATTATGTAAAAATCACTAGTGCAATGTTTCATAACTCTGTAAAAGTCACTAGTGCAGTGTTTCACTATTATGTAAAAGTCACTAGTGCAATGTTTCATAACTCTGTAAAAGTCACTAGGGCAGTGTTTCACTATTATGTAAAAGTCACTAGTGCAATGTTTCACTATTATGTAAAAGTCACTAGTGCAATGTTTCATTATTATGTAAAAGTCACTAGTGCAATTTTTTTTACTATGTAAATGACCTAACTACTGCACAAGTTGAAATTTTATCATTTTGACTGAGATGACAAGTGGCTAAAAGTTATAGTTTATACTTTATATTTATAGTCCATTGTTTTCAAATTTAATGTTTCAGTCAATTTTGATTTTTGATATGGCCTCCCAGAATGTTTTACCAAAAAGTTTGAACTTTTATGTTTTTTTGGATATATACATATATATATATATATATAATAGAACTGGTTATTATTGATTTTCGATCTTAAGACCTGGGCTATTGACATTTGGACAGACATCTTTTTTGTACTGATTCAAAAAGCAATATTTATTTATACATTAGGCCAATGTCAACTGAAAGTCCTAGATATAATAATATACGAGTAAATTTATAAACTGATTTATGTCTATTTTACATTTTGAAAAGGATTTTTCAAATGAAATGTAAATTTAACTAACTCTATCTGTCAATGAGATCAGGGAAAGAAAAACGGCAACATTTGATATGTAATGATTTGTATGTTTACACTGGCCAAATTTTAATCTTGTAGTAAATATAATTGTGCTACCTTGCATGGTTGAATACACATTAAATTTGAAATTCAATATGGTTGATATATTGATTCATATGCCAATACATTGTTTGAACTGGAAGATAATGTTTATTGCTAGGCCAATTAAAATATTTAAATTTTTAAATGTTTAATTTAAATTTCAAAAAAACCCTTATAATTGCAATAAAGATAGGTTTATAATGGCCACAATATTTTAATTGAACAAGTTTTAACACTGACTTGATCCGACTTGAAAATTATTAGTTTCTGTTTTTGGCAAGCATAAATAAATGCAGTGTTCCATCTAGAAGGGGTCCTTGCACCACTGGCTCAAAAATAATAAATTTGTCCCATAATAATACTGCTTGTGGGACAATCCTGATCCATCTTATTTACCATTCAGCTGTTAAATCATCTTTTTCATTTTTGGACTCTCACTGGGTCATATTTGGGACCGATATTGGACCTCATTCACAATTAATAAAATATTTAAAATTTGCTTTAAAAAAATTTGTACATTGATGAAATTAAAAAAAGCATGTCAAAATCAATTTGGAAACATAAAACGTTTTTAATACATGTATATTTAGCTCACTAAATGTTTTTGTACGGCATTCACGACAGTGAAAGCATACATTGCTATTGCTTTCTGCCAAGATCAGGCTTCTTTAGGATAAAATAGTATGAAATAGTTCCATCAGAAATAGTGCGCCTGGTAAATGAACGTGAAAGAAATATATCTGTTTTATCGTGATCTATGTATTCTGAGACGGTTAATGCATTTGATTACATATGCACATTTAGAATAAATTTTCGGAATATATTACGGAATCTAGTAAAATATTGTGATGGGATGCATCCAATAATTTGTGCAATCTGGCTAACTGATCTCGTAAATACAATAAAAAGTAGTGCGAGAAGTTTGCGTCCTACAATATAAAATCATAACTTTTTATGAAATAAACAGCAATGGCAGGTGGATTTAACTAATTCTTTATGAAATCTACGGTAATTTGAATTTATTTAAAAGGGTATAATAAAGTATTTTGGTGTTGCGGTATTCTGTCACATTTTAAAGCTGATTTATCTAATACATTTCACTTCCGTGAAAGGGAGTAATCGTAGTCACGTGTGCAAACTACAAATGTGGATTTTAAATACTTTACTGATTTGGAAGTAAATTAACATGAAACTGGAATATTGTGAATGATAATCTGCGGTTTATTAAAAACCAGACTTAACAGCAAATTATCCAGTTACATACAAACGCTAGAATGAACCTCCTAAAGCAGCAGTTGGAAGTTTGCGGGGGGAGGGGGTAGATTTCGGTTATATTCATAGTCCTACTCCAGAACCATTTTCCCAACTATGCCGTACAGCAGCACAGCAGTGCTGTTTTGTTTTCTCTTTCTTTCTTTCTCTCTCTCTCTCTCTCTAATTATGTTTCATTTCTCTCTCTCTCTCTCTCTCTATCCTTTCTTTCTCTCTCTCTCTCTCCTTTTCTTTCTCTCTCTCTCTGAATCTTAGTAATATATACATTTATATAGTTAGTTAGTTCTCTCTCCATTTACACATTAAAAACCACAAAACCACAAGCTAATGTTCTTTAGTCTAAAGTGTGAAATAATCACACACACACACACACACACAACACACACACACACACACACACATACACACACACACACACAGAGGTTTATTATCTAGAAGAAAGAACTATGTAGTGATTTTGTATGTGGGGGGAGGGAAGGTGTTAAATCACTTGGTAAAGATGAACATTATAGTTGGGTGCAGACACAGAAGGTCTGACAGGTACATACAAATTGTCACTTGTTACTTAAAATAGCTCATATCTAGGTCAACATCATGTAGTTCATTGCATCTCACACTATTTAGAGATGGAAGCAGCATAACATTAGCACACACACACATGATACAGAATAAGTTATTAGTGGAAGATGATAAACATTTCTGTCTGTTGTTTAATATTGTGTTCTATTTTTAGCATCAGGAACTGCTGCAGAATACTAGCCTGAACTAATACGTTTGTTTTTTCTTGACTGGGTTTTTTATCGGTTTTCCAGATCGTGTATACTACTATCTTCACTGGTAGTAAGGCAAGGAAGACGAAAAACATAAATTAGTCAATCTGTTGCTATAGTAACCTTTTCAGAATTTGGATTATTTTGAATTTAAATATTTTTGAGTGCTGGGATTCCTAGCAGATGCAAAAGATTCTTTAATAAATCATCAGTTTGATTTGTTTGTGGTTGGGCCAGACTCAATAGGTGGCTGAGTAGCTGTGTCAGAAGAACCATCTCTCTCTCTCTCTCTCTCTCTCTCTCATTGAGTATGTACCGGTATAGGAATATTACTTGAAGAAAACCTTGAAATGACTATGGCTCTCTCATACATTGAGTTGCTCTCTCTCTCTCTCTCTCTCTCTCTCTCTCTCTCCTCTCTCTCTCTCTCTCTCTCTCTCTCTCTCATTGAGTATGTATAAGAATATTACTTGAAGAAAACCTTGGAATGACAATGACTCTCTCATACATTGAGTTGCTCTCTTATCGACAAGTCACTTACTCTCTTACATTGAATTCTCTCTCTCTCATACATTGAGTAGCTCTCTCTCTCTCTCTCTCTCTCTCATTGAGTCACCCACTCTTCTATATTGAGTCTCTCTCTCTCTCTCTCTCTCTCTCTCTCTCTCTCTCTCTCTCTCTCTCTCTCTCTCTCTGACCTATTGACCACATTATGACATGAGAATACCTGTAAGTGTAGTCACAGTAAATTTGATTATGTGTTTGCGCATATTGGATACAGAGTATTCACAAACTTAGACGGTACAAAGAGTTAATGATTTAGGCGATAATTAATATTTCAACAAAGGCACTTGAACAAATCTACACTATGGATGGATGTGTTGTATTCATGGCACTTCAACTTTAGATGGTGACTTCTTGATATAAGTGAAATGATGTTCTTAACTGGGACATAAAACCACATTAAATCAATGAATCCATCAATCAACATTTAAATATATTCCAAAATGTTCTTGCATTTTATTAGTCCCCTACTGGCGAAAGCTGAAGGGGCCTTTAGGTTTGCCCTCTGTCCGTCTGTCCGTCCGTCTGTCACGCCTCAGTTTTCCACACTTATTTTCTAAAATCTTTTAGGTAATGAACTGATTTTTGGTATGTGAGTCTACCATGATGAGTTGCAGATCAAGTTAGCATTTCATTCTGGTCCGCAAATTTTTACATGAGTTATGGCCCTTTGAACTTTGAAAATTCACTGAAATTTCAGTTTTCCGCTCTTTTTTTCTAAATGCTTTTAGATAATGAACTGATTTTTGGTGTATGAGTCTACTATGATGAGTTACAGATCAAGTTTACGTTTCTTTCCATCTGCTTATTTTTACTGGAGTTATGGCCCTTTGATCTTTGAAAATTCACTAATGGAACTAATGTTTGGTATGGGACTCTACCATGATGAGTTACAGATCAATTTTATGTTTCTTTTTTATCTGCTAATTTTTACGGGAGTTATGGCCCTTTGAACTTTGAAACTTTACTGAAATTTCAGTTTTCCGCTCTTTTTTTCTACACGCTTGCAGTTAATGAATTGTTTTTTGGTATGCAGGTCAACCATGATGAGTTACAGATCAAGTTTACGTTTCCTTTCATTCCACTAGTTTTTATGGGAGTTATGGCCCTTTGAACTTTGAAAATTCAATGAAATTTCATTTTTTTGCACTTTTTTCTACATGCTTGCAGATAAACTTTGGGATTAGTGAAATATGCGACCGGTAGGGGATTATGTATTGTTTTGCAATACTCTCAGAATGCTTGTTTTGATATTATATTAATTGATGTAATATTTGCCTGAAATACAGTAAGACAATTTTTTTATAAAAAAAATGATTCGACTCAGCACTGACACGTGGCATGCACTGATAACAGCTCAAGTCAGTGTATGAGACTGCTGAAATACCAAAAGTAAAATTAAGTTAGGGATTCATATTTTATTACTATTTGTAAATTTCTGTGAGAAGTACTGGGTATGCAGTCATATTAAATTGTTTCAGAGTTGAGCACTTAAAATTGCATTAATTGTATGGCAATATTGACCAGCTGTTCTGACATTGTAAACTTGATTAGAAATTGACCAATCAAAACCTTGATCAGAAATTGACCAATCAGAAACATGATCAGAAATTGACCAATCATAAACTTGAGCAGAAATTAACCAATCCTAAACATGATCAGATTATTCCATAGAGATTAATGAAGTAGTTGTCATCATAAATAGCTGAAAAATTCCTGATGCAACATTAAGCAACATAAACATGATTATAAATTGACCAGTCATAGACTTGAACTGTAATTGCCCAATCATAAACTTGAACTGTAATTGACCAATCATAAACTTGATCAAAATTGACCACTTATAAACTTGATCAAAAATTGACCAATCAGAAACTTGATCTGAAATTGACCAATCATAGCTCAACTACATGAATTACAATATAAATAATGAGAATGGTGTCATCATTGATGAAGCTTAATTATTTTGATTTTGGGGCTCAACTCACTTCAGAAAAGAAACTGTAATAAGTAATAAATTGCTAAAATGTGTTAAAAGTTAGGACGCTAGAGTGATTTTAGGATCTGTGGGCTACTGAGCCCCTGCTACTCTTAATCCCTGCTGTCATTTCCTGTCTTACCAAATTTATGTTGGGCTAAATATTCTGATTATGAGATTCTTAAGATGTGTTTACCGTAACCCTAACCAGAGATTTTCCCCCTCGACTTTGAAGATGAGTTATAGATATATACTGTGATGAGAAGAAAAAATGGCAAAAATCTACCTCTCTAAAAGAAACTATGTTGTAACTGCATGTAACCATGTCATTGTGTGTCATGATTAATTAAATGTTTTGAAGCTAGCAGTATGAAGAATTAGGATATAATACTATTTGGGAAATAAATTAGATATTTTAGGCTAGCAATTAGTATAAATTATTTGAGTAAGCTTCTACTATTTTGAGATTGTTATAATAAAATACCCTAAACAAAATGAAAACTTTAAGAACTGAATTGAGTTGAGTTGGGTAATGGTGTTTAACGCCCCAGTCAAGAATATTTTACTTATATCGAGATGTCGCCAGCTATAGGCGAAAGTGCAGAAATTTTGCCTGTGCATTGCGCTGATGGCATTAAATAGCAGGGTTCTTTAGCGTGCCAAGCCCACCGAGGCACGGGACCTCAATTATTTTAAGTTCCCATTCGAAAGAACAGTGACTGTCATTTTGTAATGCCGAGTGCTTGGCGAAAGAAGTCACTACCCACTTTCATGTCTTGGGTCAGACCCGGCTGGGGCTTTAAAAACTGGCAAATTAAATTAAACACATGAACTTCAAGAAGTGAAGTAAGGTGACCGTCGCTCCAGACGAGTAACCATTTCCTATTTAGTTACCTATGCCTGCCACATGTGAGCCCTATTTAGTTACCTATGCCTGCCACATGTGAGCCTTGAATGCAATGCAAAGGTAAAAACTTCTTCACCACTTCACCTAGTATAGGTGGTGATATCTGGATATAAGTGAAATAGTCTTTACTTAGAGATAACATCACAATTCATTCAATCATACCTCCCTGCACATTGCCCTGAGTGTACTGCAAAGGTAAAAATTTCTGCCACCTCACCTATAGCTGGTGTTGTCTCAATATAAGTGAAGTATTCTTAACTGGTAAGTAAAATCCCTTTCAAAGTGATTAAATTAGCTAAATGAGGTCAAATCACTATCCTCGTGTCATGGGTTTTCGGCGTATTAAGACTGTATTGCTTCAAAAAAATTTAATTAGAGATAATTTGTGACGTTTTGCTTGTAAATCAACTAAAGGCAATCTTGTTGATCGAATCAAACCATCGGATTTTTCATTTCATACCACAATTTGTTCGGAGAGATGACTTTGTCTGCATGTCTGTTTACAATGCTATTTTTGGAACGTCATATGTTTTCGGCGCATGTCATTGGTCAACAGAAGGAGTGACTCAAAAGCGGAACCGGATTATAAGGTGGCTCTATACTGCTAAAAATGTATACAGCTCTTGAATGCTAGTCAAAATTAAACCTTTTGTATCTTAATTGTTTGTTAATGAACTTCGTTTATTCTAGTTATTATTTTCTTTTGGTGAAATAACGCAAGTAAAACTATATATAAACTATATATAAGTTACAAACAATATTTGTAACGAAATTATATAAAAACAGAGCCACCTTATTCTTTCGATTTCATATTGTACAGACATGCTAACCATGTGACAGTCACATGATTACAATGTATATTGATGGCGTCGGGAACACTGCCAAATGTCAACATCAGTAGCAGTTGCATTGTTTTTTTTTATTGTAATGTCGTTTAACAATGATACTTAATTCGGGCATAACAGAAACCACAGGAAATACCATATGTAAGGAAGAACTTGCTATATTTTCGATATTAAGCTTGATTTTCCACATTTCGATTCAGAGGCAAAAAGTCCGGTTTTTACCTTAAAAAAAGTTGTCCGAGGAAATGTTCTATAAATGCATGTGCATTTGATATCCAGAGAAATAAATATGCGCCGAAAACACATGTCCGCCGAAAACATATGACACAACGATACTTGTAGTGAATCAGTGATCAGACATTTATTGTGTGGTGTCTTGACAAGAACCTACATGTGTATCTCAGTGGGTGAGTGGTCTAAACGTCCCAGTCAAGAATATTTCACTTATCGAGACGTCGCCAGCTATAGGCGAAGGTGCAGAAATTTTGCCTGTGCGTTGCGCTGATGGCATTATACAGCAGGGTTCTTAAGCGTGCCAAGCCCACCGTGACTTGAGACCACGTTTATTTTAAGTTCCCATCCGAAAGAACCATGACTTTCATTTCGTAATGCTGAGCGAAGAACAGTCACTACCCACTTTCAAGTCTTTGGTCAGACCCGGCCGGGGATCGAACCCACGGCCTTCCACTTATGGAGCGAGCACTCTACCAACGGAGCTATCGCATTGGTTAGCTATGGAGGAGTAAGAAACTATATGTTGTATAATATTTTTGTATGGCGTTTCATGATAGTGAACACATACTTTGCTATCGCTTTCTGCCAAGATGGGGCTTCTTTTCTATGAGATTAGTACGCATGGAAATAGTGCGCCTGGTAAATGAACTTCAAGGAAATGTATCTGTTTTATTGTGAGATATGTATTCTGAAACGGGTAATGCATTTTGTTGCATATGCACATTTGGAATCAATTTCCGGAATATATTTCGGAATCTAGAAATTTACTGCGACGGATGCATCCAAAAATTTGTGCAATCTGGCGAACTGATCTTGTAAATACAATAAAACGTAGTCCGGGAAGTTTGCGTCCTACCATGTTAAATCATAACTTTTTATAACGGTTATATTCATAGTCCTACTCCAGCACCATTTTCCCAACTACACCGTACAGCAGCACGACAGTGCTGTGTTTAAAATCATTTGTTTTGTTTTTAATTTTTTATCAGAATTATCTTTAAAAACAGTGTTGGTCTTGATTACAAAATCAATATTATGTTATTTATACTGTCAATACAACAACTGTTCTAAAATTAAAACCATACATGACCAGCTCATGCAGCTGGTGTAAAGAAATTGCTTAAAAAAAGGTGCATGCTAGCTAGTGTAGGCAAATGGGTTGAACTAATACAGATGACATTATTAATCAGATGTTGACATCAGCTGATGGGCATATAGCCCTGGTGCAGCTCAGATTGGACAATGGTGTTTGATACCCGACTGTCACTTAATGACTTATATCAAAGTGGACAGTCCAGCGTGTGACATAAAGGCTAGTCTGCTAGTGTGCGACATTAGGCCAGACTCCCAGCGTATGACATAAAGGCTAGTTTGCTAATGTGCGACATTAAGGCCAGACTGCCAGCATATGACATAAAGGCTAGTCTGCTAGTGTGCGACATTAAGGCCAGACTGCCAGCATATGACATAAAGGCTAGTCTGCTAGTGTGCGACATTAGGCCAGACTGCCAGCATATGACATAAAGGCTAGTCTGCTAGTGTGCGACATTAGGCCAGACTCCCAGCGTATGACATAAAGGCTAGTTTGCTAATGTGCGACATTAAGGCCAGACTGCCAGCATATGACATAAAGGCTAGTCTGCCAGTATGCAACATTAGGCCAGACTGCCAGTAAGCAACATTAAGACCAGTCTGCCAGCATGTGACACTTTGGCAGATACTAGTGTAAAAAGACTGGTCAATTTACATGCCGAAGGAGAGTGTTTTTCTCTCGGTACTCCAGTTTCCTCTACCCTCAGTGTAAATGGTCTAATTACATACTTGCAGCAATACCATAAAACAGCACTGCAGTGCTTTGTTTAAGGAAGGTTTTCAGTTAACACAGATATTTAATTTTAACAATCAATGCCAATGGATAATACATGTATGTCTAAATAAACTATTGTATTTAAGACTGTAACATGCTTTTTGTTATAAACATTAGGGCTGTAACCCCTCAACCAAGGGCACTAATTACCTAATTATGCTGAACAAAAAGGCGTTCATTTTTACCTTTTATTATGACAACTTGGAATATTGACTAGGAAATAGGAATAGTTTAGGTCAGGATGATTGGTTGCTCCCAATCAGAATGCAGGTACAGTCAAACCTGTCTGTAAAGGCTGTCTGTAAAGGCCACCCAAGGGAACCAGTAAAACTGGCCTTTATAGGTGGGTGGTCTTAATATTCAGTTTAATGTAATATGAATAAAGAACAGTTCTCATCCAAAAGAACCATAACTTCCATTTCGTAATGCAGAGTGCTTGGCACAAGAATAGTCACTACCCACTTTCAAGTCTTGGGTCAGTCTCAGTCGGAGTTTGAACCCACAACCTCCCACTCTACCAACTGAGCTACCATAGTGATAATATTCTGTGAGATAAAGTGACATGTATTGTTATATTTGATCCATGGTACGACACGTGAGATATAGTGACATGTATTGTTATATTTGATCCATGGCACGACACTTATCAGTATGATACATGGCTCTTCTAGGAAGCAAAAACACCTCAAGAATGAAAAAAAATCTTTAATAATTCAAGTGAAGTTATTATAAAAAATAACCAGAAATTTGTTATTGAAATGTCAATGATTACCTCTGAATGGATACGTTTGAATGTCCTTCTGTACAAGAAGAAACATTGGATAAGAAAGAAATATTCACAATTTTCATGGTGACACTTGTTTGGCAAATATATGTTCTCAGCGAAAATTATCTCTTTCCCCTGGTTCGCTTTCCCTACAATCGGAACCGTGAAAATTTCTTTCTGTGAGATAGATTGAAAGACCATGACTGAGTTTTCTATAACTTACATTTCTTCTTATGCAGTATCATGAACTGAAAACATTTGGGATAGACTTCCTGATTGGTGTATAGTGATACATACTTCAGTGTATCATGAACTGTATCATGCAAGAATGTATCATGTTATATCGTCTGGCAGTATATTGTTACAGGCTTATATTAACAATGTCTTACAAAATTTTATTTTCACATCAGACAGTTATGGGTAATATAAATGTTTTTTAGGGGGATCATGCTTTAATATAATTAGAAATTATCAAGATGTTGTCATTTTCAAATCGGCAAAAAGGTGCTATCTGTTTTAAATCGGATTTAGTGAAAATACCTAGAATCAATAAGTCTCAAAACAGTTTTTACACCAATATATCAGATTAATTTGGTTTCCATGGCAACATACATAATTTATAATGGAGAAATTAGAATACTCTTGTTGACATATAATTCGTATGTGATATGATTTATAATAGAGTTTGATCATTCTTATTGATCTTGATAGGCTGGTCACTTTTGTTTAAAAAAAACCCTCAAAAACTCTGATCATTTGGACATCAAAATGTCGTCTGCTTCAATCTTAATTGTGTTAGAATTTCTTGTATCTGGTAATGAATTAGGAACATCTTAATGAACAATATGGTAGAATTAATTTTTTTTAAAAAAACACATAAAACTTGATGTGTATGTCTATGAGTACATGTACATTTGTAATAAGAAAATGACCAAATCTTCAGAAATATAAAAGAATATTTGTTGTTTAAGGATTTGATTAAAACTGTTAAGACTTTATGCCAGCTATAAGACTCGAGACCATTGTAGCAAAGTGGTTAAAATGTAAATCTGACTAGCAGGACAGCAATAATTGATCTCATCGCTGTGAGTTCACTTAGTGCCGCTTAGACCACATGTGGGAAAGTGAATTTTCCTTGCTGTTGGCCTTTACTGGTTCACCCGGTGTCAGACTAAGAATATAAATACATAACAAAACATGTAGTAACTAATTTTTCTTGATTCGATTCGAAATTATTCAAACGAAGGTGATTCGATTCGAGTGAGTGAGTGAGTAATGGTGTTTAACGTCACAGTCAAGAATACATGTATTTCACTTATATCAAGACATCACCAGCTATAGGCAAAAGTGCAGAAATTTTGCTTGTGTGTTGTGTTGGTGGCATTATACAATGTGCCAAGCCCACCTTGACACGGGATCTTGTTTATTTTAAGTTCTTATCCGAAAGAACTGTGACTTTCATTTCATAATGCCGAGTGCTTGGCGAAAGAACAGTCACTACCCACTTTCAATTCTTGGGTCAGACCTTGATTCGATTGGAGATAAGTCTGATTCGTCCCAGGCCTACTATAGAAGGTTTTTACATACAGGTTTTACTGTATTTAAATTATCCGAATGTTGTAACACATATTGTTAAGAAGCCTCCTCTTACAATCAAGTCCCAATCTAGCTGCAATCCAGACCTCATCCAATATTGATAGATCGCCAACCATGCCCACAATGTTCCGACAAAGGCCTGGCATACTTGAATTACACACAAAAAGAATGAAAACTCTGCCTGAAATGTGCCATTTAATGATGTCACTGACACTAGTATGCCATTTGTTGCTGTGATGCTGGTTTGGTACTGTGATGGTGGCCAATGCTTGAAAATGAAAAGCATGGCCGGTGATACGCCAGTCACAATTCAGTCCCAATCCAGTCACAATTCAGTCCCAATCCAGTCACAATCTAGTCACAATTCAGCCCCAATCCATTCACAATTCAGTTACAATTCAGTCACAGTCCAGTCACAATTCAGTCTCAATCCAGTCACAATCCAGTCCCAATCCAGTCACAATTCAGTCACAATCCAGTCACAATTCAATCACAATTTAGTCCAAATCCAGTCACAATTCAGTCACAATCCAGTCACAATTCAGTCAATTCAGTCCCAATCCAGTCCCAATCCAGTCCCAAATCCAGTCACAATTCAGTCACAATTCAGTCACAATCCCATCCCTATCTAGTCACCAGCATAATTATCCTGACTGAGTCCTTAACTATTGATATTTACGATATACCATAAAAGGGTTGTTAGTTACTAATAATAGCATATTGATTGGGGAGACCAGCGGTATGCTTCAATTTGTAAAATATGAGTTCTGAGAATAAAACAGTTAGTTGCCATCTGAATATCATTGCTCATTTGTAATGCATAACTTCACAAGTGAGGTTGATTAAAAAGAAGAAAAACATAATGGAATTTAGATACAATTGTGGTTTGGTTTGGACAATAAAATCAATCCTAGCAAGATCAGAAGATTTTTTTATTATTTAATTAATTTGCAGAAGTTTGTCATAGAATTTTCCTGGTTCTTGTATGAGTCTACAGTTACTATTTGCTCTCTCTCTCTCTCTCTCTCTCTCTCTCATTTTTCTTTCCCTCTTTTTAAAAACTACTGTTGTATCTTGTAGCAACAGGGGGAAAATGATAATGAGAAATAATCTCTCTCTCTCTCTCTCTCTTGATGTTTTAACAAGTGTAATGTTGGGACATTGTTAGAAAAACATAATGGAATTTAGATACAATTGTGGTTTGGTTTGGACAATAAAATCGACCCTAGCAAGATCAGAAGATTTTTTTATTATTTAATTAATTTGCAGAAGTTTGTCATAGAATTTTCCTGGTTCTTGTATGAGTCTACAGTTACTATTTGCTCTCTCTCTCTCTCTCTCTCTCTCTCTCATTTTTCTTTCCCTCTTTTTAAAAACTACTGTTGTATCTTGTAGCAACAGGGGGAAAATGATAATGAGAAATAATCTCTCTCTCTCTCTCTCTCTGTCTCTCTCTCTCTCTCTCTCTCTCTCTTGATGTTTTAACAAGTGTAATGTTGGGACATTGTTAGAAAAACATAATGGAATTTAGATACAATTGTGGTTTGGTTTGGACAATAAAATCGATCCTAGCAAGATCAGAAGATTTTTTTATTATTTAATTAATTTGCAGAAGTTTGTCATAGAATTTTCCTGGTTCTTGTATGAGTCTACAGTTACTATTTGCTCTCTCTCTCTCTCTCTCTCTCTCTCTCTCTCTCATTTTTCTTTCCCTCTTTTTAAAAACTACTGTTGTATCTTGTAGCAACAGGGAGAAAATAATAATGAGAAATAATCTCTCTCTCTCTCTCTCTCTCTCTCTCTCTCTCTCTCTCTCTTGATGTTTTAACAAGTGTAATGTTGGGACATTGTTAGAAAAAATAGTGGGGACAATGTGAGATAAATTTGAGCTGACCACTGGTGGTGCTATTAATTCTAATGTTGATATTTCGAAATACAAATACTGGTCATCACATTCTTCTTGGGTTATATTATAAGAATCCATTATGAGTATCCATGTAGGATAGGGAAATCTCACCCGAGGGGTTGAACATTTCAGTCATAGACCAGGCTTGCTGAGGATTTCCCTATCCTACATGGATAAACTCATAATAGATTGTTTTTCTTCCATTTTAGTGTCATTATATGGCTTCTTATATGATTAAGGTAGACATCGACGCCATGTTTGTAAAATCTAACTTTGTAATTCCACATTCTACTTTAAAATAAATAACACCATTGGAAAGATTGTACCAGATTTTGGTTTATACAAGTTTATACAAAATGTATAAACTACAAAACAAAGTCATTCATTCAAAAATCCAATATTTAACATTTGAAACGCACTCAAAATTTCTAAATTTTGAAGAATTGGATGTTATTTTCCTGCAAGATGACGTCTTGTACCCCACATAATGACGTCATGTAATTGTCTTTTGATTGTGACATCACTAAATGTCACATGGTCAAATGAGATACGCGTATCTCACCTGGGAAAAAACCTTATCTTATATGAGCAGATATGGAAGAAAAGGCCACAGAAGACAGAACATTGAATATTGCAGGTCTGAACCAGATGTGAAATAAAAATAGTGAGTGATTTGATGATGTAACTCTCGACTCCTTACCATGACCTAATTGATCCCTAATGTCAAGCTAACTTTATAGATTCTTAAGTTATAATGAAGAGAAAATATTTGCTATGGTCAAACAAATAAAGGACAGGTTTTAAGTTTATTGTTCACATTTCCAATGTGGTTTTCTTTGCTCTAACATGTCAGTGATATAACAGTCAGACCTGTCTATAAAGGCCACCCAAGGAAACCAGTAAAAGTGGCCTTTATGGGCAGGCCCCGGTTCCACAATCATTCCTTAAAACAGCCAAACCTGTCTATAAAGGCCACCCAAGGAAACCAGTAAAAGTGGCCTTTATGGGCAGGCCCCGGTTCCACAATCATTCCTTAGAACAGCCAAACCTGTCTATAAAGGCCACCCAAGGAAACCAGTAAAAGTGGCCTTTATGGGCAGGCCCCGGTTCCACAATCATTCCTTAAAACAGCCAAACCTGTCTATAAAGGCCACCCAAGGAAACCAGTAAAAATGGCCTTTATGGGCAGGCCCCGGTTCCACAATCATTCCTTAGCTAAGATTTTCCTTAACTAAAATCTTGCAAAATTTCAAATCTTCATAATTTTGTTAGTTCTCAAGATAATCAGGAATTTAAGGTGTTATTTTTAAGATGACCTCAAGATTAAAACATTTGCATTTAGTTTTGACAGAAATATTCATTAATAGTTCCAAAAAGAGAATATCAAAATTTGCTAAATTTAAGTTAAGGAAAATCTTAGCTAAGGAATGATTGTGAAACCGGGGCCAGGTTGCCTTTATATACAAGTTCAAATCATATGAATAAAAGAACAATTGAGATACAATTCTACTGGACTTTATAAGCAGGTGGCCCCTATATATAGAAGTGGTCCTTTACGGCATTTGGACATCTAAACTGAATATATCATTAGACTTGGATTTCTTTATTCTAGGCCACAAAAGATGGGACACTGGAAATTGCAGGTCTGGACCAGAAGTGAAATAATGTTATTTTCCTATATTTCCAAGTCTTGCAGGAAAATGTTGTCTAAGAAGACACACATGTATATACTGTAAAATGCTTATAGTTCGCTGTGGTTTTAGTTTCGTTTTATTCGCGGCTGTGGTTTTAGTTTCGCTATATTCACGGCCCTGTGTACTCCTGCGAAAAATAAAACCGCTGTGTAAATTACATGGGTATTAACAGTCCAGTAATCTGCTACAGTAGTTTTCCTTTAATAAGATAAAACAGCAAAAATTTAACACAGCAAATACACTAGTCATTCTCAAATCACGGAAAATTTGACACCGTGAAAATAAAGCAATATACAGTTGCATGATTCATGGGTGTGTAAATGTGGGTATAGTCCCAACAACAAGTCCATGTATACCAAAATCCATATTATCTTTTCCAGCATAACTAACTCGTACATAGAAATATTCTAAATATTCTGCCACATTAGATCATCCTAGAAACATATTTTTTGTGATACCTGTTGGTGGGTATTTTGACAGCGATTTGACTAGTTATATATATCGTATAAATGGGATACATAACATTTTAGACAAATCCCATACTTATGGACTATTTTATTGATTTGAAGATTATTATAAGATTTTTTTCTTCTTTTCAAACTGTATCGGTTTCAGATTAATGAACAGAATCATGATTGTAAGTAACCTGTATCAAGTATTAAAAACGATTTTGACGGTTTGCATGATTTATGCTACATCACATACGAGGAGAAAAGCCATATATTTTATTTTTTATAAATGGCATTTACAATTGATCTTAAATTAATTACATTGTGAAATTTAGATGTGGATTTCCGTAAGTACCAGTATTTGCAGCAATATTAAACTCAGATGTCACATAATTGTAACAATAGTGTGTTATTATCCATGGAAAGGACTACTGCAGTAGCTCAGTTAGTAGAGTGCTCACTTCGCTTCGTAAGTGGGAGGTCATAGGTTCAAAACCCAGCCAGTCTGACCCAGTGGGTAGTGTCTATTCTTTTGCCAAGCACTCAGCATTACAAAATGAAAGTCACAATTCTTTCAGATGGGAACTTAAAATAAAGATGTCCCATGTCATGGCAGGCTTCACACGATAAAGAACCCTACTGTATAATGCCAAAAGGGCAACACATGCAAAATTTCTGCAACTTTGCCTATAATCGACGACATCTTGATATAAGTGAACTCATCTCATTTATGGAGAAAAGTCCACAATTTTAGGACCGCATTTTCTCAAAACGTCATCAAATCAAGTATGTTTTTTATGGCATCACTAAAATATTTGTAAATATTGTCAATAGGTCCAGTAGAATTTTATTTCCATCAAAAAGATCATAAAAAGTACATAATTTACCATTTTCCCCATCTTTCAACTCATTACCTCTTCAAGACTAAATGGTATCATTTTAGGGCCAAAAATTCAGTTTATTTCCAATGTAAAAATAGTTTGTTTTTATTAATTTAGAGCTAAGCATTTATATCAATTTAGGGAGTCATTGTACTATCATTGTCCTTTCATGTCACTGAAACCGGCATAAGCACTGTGTTCTGATGAACCTATGATCTAAAGACAAACTTATACTTTAAATTTGCGGAAATTTTAGGGATTTAATGGCAAAATGTAATCCAGTGATGTAGTGCAATTTCTTATGTAAAAAGCTTAAAGGTCACCGGTCACCAAATTTATGAATTTTGTAATTTGCATTCCTATGGGTAGAGTTGTCAATATTGATGTGTCTGGTGGGTTTTCACACATTACAGTTACCTGCAATATACTAAAAACTTACCTGAACGAAGTTCTAATACTCGGTAATTTCCGACACCGCTCGTAACTTTCCGGCGACCTAATTGATGACGTACATGGTGTTAAGCTGCTGAGGAAACCTTCATTACCTCTATATGTATCCATATGTAACATGTGGGTTTGTGTGCCATTTTGAAGGGTTTTAAAGTTTGATTTCAAGTCAAAATTATATATTTTGTGAAATTTTGATAAAGTGATACCACAAATGAACGATAAATTTTTTTCACAAATTTAAGAACAAATTAAAGCCAGATTACACAAGTTCCTTATGCAGCTTTCTACAAATTGAGTGCACATGGAAAACGCAAGAATAAAGTCGTATTTTCCAACAAACTCGCAAAATATTGTCAAAACTTGATACAAAATATACTGACCTAATAGGAAAAAATATTTTTCATTCATCCATAAGTGAATTTAATTCTGTACATAAAGCAATTTTTGAAGTTTTTAACAAAACAACTAATATTACCATGTCAAAATTATCCCTTCTGTACCTTCTTACTCGGAACAACTATAAATATTATAATTATGTCATAGTTGGAATATTAATGATGAAATATGAAAAAACCCGAACAACAATGACCTACCTGACCCTAAATACCCTGATGTAACTTTGAATGAACCCCAATTGGTGTATAAACTTCGTTGAATTTCCCCAAAATTTCTCTATGTACAGATGAACTGAATAACTTTTTTTGTCATTTAAAAATATAATTTGGTTAGGTCAGTGCATTTAATATGCAATTTATTGATAGTTTAATGGAAACATTTTTAATTGATGAAAACCATGTTCACTCAATTTATGGAAATACAGTAATTGCTTTGAATGTATTGGGGCTATTTTTTATATACGAGAGAAGTCAGGGAAATAAGAGTGGTATAATCATTTCAGACAATATAAATTATTATGAATGGATTCAGTCAAATAAAAAAAATCATAGATTTTAACAATTTTAATATTCAAAATTAATTTAATTCCGTAAGTCAGTCAGTTCACCAGTTCATATGTTCACACAAATCGGGACTTGTATGTCTCTTATTCAAATCAACTAATCTAATTTAACATTTATTTTTTCAAACACATCTTTTCAGAATCCATCAAAAACGACAAATAACATTTACCGGGTATATCATAAAGATTTATACACACGTGTCAATTAATGTTGCAAATTGTAAGGTAAACCCTGTTGATTACAGGTGATAGATGTCTACTTCTAAACAGGATGTTGCTTGCCAATGTAGCATATTGATAATCTCCTAATTACTGGTATGTGAGGGGATGTAAATCACACTTTAACCGATATTAATTTATTGTGAAAAAAATTAAAGAAAGTTTCCCTCGAGTTTTGATTAAGCCGTTAGTTAGTCGGGTATAATCCCACTGGTATCACATTTTGATATGAGTTCTTTTCAGCTCATTAAAATTAGGCGTAATAAAATTATTATTAGTAGTAAATGAAAATTTTAAATATCGTTTTTTAAATTTATCGTGAAAACACTGAAATTAAATCAAAATTGAAGATTTAACAAAATGGGGATTGGAAATCTGACCAGTACTCTATCGAAAAAAATTAAACAATATTTGATAAAAAAATATTACGCACCGACATAAACTCCAATTTCCATTATTATTAAATTAAACTTACTGCGAATAGGGAAGCTATTGATTTTAATTAGAATTCGGAAATTGTTTACAAACGTTTTCATATTCAAGTAATACTGGGGTGAAATATTTGATTTCAGAGACAATAAGAGGTTATATTTTAGACCTGTATTTTGATATTTTCGTTGTACAAAAATTCTACTCGAAAACGTGTTCTAATAATATATTGATTTTAACCTAAAAATAAAATAAAAATGGGATAATTTCTGAAACAAATATGAATTAAAATCAATTTGAGGTAAATTAATATTATAGCTGTACTAGAGAGAAGAAAAAAAGCGACAGACTAGAATCCGGTCAAAAGTGCTCGAAAATTATGTATGTTTTTTAATATACATATTAATATTGATATTTAATATCAATTCACCGAAATAATAAATAAATAAATTCAACAGAGAAGTTAAGATATTTAGAATGATATTTAATATTAATAAAAATAAATATGAATAATATTTTAAATAAAAACACGAAAATGTGTATTCTTTTTATCAATTCGTTTTGATAGATAAAAATAAAAAGATAAATAAATAAATTAGTTAATAAATAAATAAATAATGTAAAATTATGTTTTGTAATAGTATACTGAGTAATAGTATATCATACTTAGAGCAAACAAGAATATAGTTCTTATTTATTTATTTATTTATTTATTTATTATGTTTAGTTTTTATTTATTTTTTTATGCTGAAGGAAATTGAAATATCCAATATTAAAAATAAATAAAACATGAGCAGTTACTACTGATAAATCTGGGTAATAAATACAGATCACTCTACAAGCTTTAGTTACTAGATAACTTGGATAACACCTTCTGCGTCACTTCCGGTTTTGGACCCTTTTACTGCCTAAGGGAGATAACACCGTTTTTCAACAGTTTTAGGACTTTATTTTACGCTGTAACAAAAGACAGAAATGATTAAAAAATGATATTTGTGGCTAAATCGACTTTTTATTATGTAATCTTTCGGAAAATAGTACTAAAAAAAATTCGATTTTTGGTGACCGGTGACCTTTAAATCATCTCATTCGTTTTGCAACCAGGCCACGGTTTCACAATCATTTCTTATCTAAGATTTTCCCCTATTATTTAAATTTAACAAACTTTTTTGGAGCATTGAATGGAAGATGTTTTAACAATACTAATACAAATATTGTAAGCCTAAAGTGATCTTCAGAATGACATCATAAATTCCAGAATATCTTTAAAATGAACAAAATTATTAAGATTTAAAATTTTCCAAATTTAAGTTAAGGAAAATCTTAGCTAAGGAAGAAATGTGAAACCTGAGCCAGACCCCCAGTTTCACAATCCTGAGCCAGACCCAGTTTCACAATCCTGGGCCAGACCCCAGTTTCACAATCCTGAGCCAGACCCCAGTTTCACAATCCTGAGCCAGACCCCAGTTTCACAATCCTGGGCCAGACCCAGTTTCACAATCCTGGGCCAGACCCCAGTTTCACAATCCTGAGCCAGACCCCAGTTTCACAATCATTGCTTAGCTAAGATTTTCCTTAACTTAAATTTAGAAAATATTGGTAATCTTTTTTAGAACTGTGAATACATGTAAATATTTTTGTCAAAACTAAATGCAAATGTTTTAACCTAGAAGTGATCTTATAAATGACACATTAAATTCTGGAATATCATAAAATTAACAAAATTATAACTCTTTGAAAATTTGGCGGATTTAAGTTAAGGAAAATCTTAGCTAAGGAATGATTGTGAAACCATGTCGTGGTAATTCATAAATATGCTCAACATCAGGCCTTTCAGTTAATTTTGAGGTAGAAGACAATTTTTTTTAAAAGGCAGCAAGTATGGAATAATATTTATTGCAAAACATATTCAGAAAATGTACAAAGTGCTGAAAGTTTACATTTTTGCTAATTTTGTACATGTAGGTAAAAATTCCAAATTGACTTTGCATAAAAATCAAGGGATAAAAGAAAATGACAGAACATCCATTTTTAGCATAGCTACAATGTATACTCTTATAAACATACATTGATCAGTGACTGTTAAACTTTTCAAAAAATACCTTCTGCCTTTAAAATTGCGAAAATTTGAAGATCTTAAATACAGTGAAATTGCATTATAACAACCTTGCAGTAGCTTACATGTATGATCCTCATTGCAAAAATGTGATGTTATTTTGTTGGTAAGGACAACTCGCTTTAATTTGCTTTTATATCACTGTTGTTTTGGAAGTTTTAGTGGTCAAATTGGGAAATTTTAGTTTTTTTTCATAAGGGAAACTATCTTTATTGAAAAACTGGTGGACCTGCTAAATCCTACAGACTTTTGTCAAGTAAAAAGAACAGCCTCCTTCATTAAACAGTCCTTGGAACTGAGGACGGGAGACTCTTAGTTGTTTTTCACAATGTATTCGATATATGCCAGACTTATAGTATTTTTTATGTTCCTTGCTTGTTTGTATTGTATTGGATTGTCACAATCTGTCATCTGATTATATGACAATAAGGTTTGAATTTGAATTTGTTAGGTAGTAAAGTAGTATTCAAAAAATTATTACAAGTAAATCTATCAATCATGTTTGTCTTAGTTACAGTATACAGTCAAATCTGTCTATAAAGGCCACCCAAGGGAACCAGTAAAAGTGGCCTTTATTGAAAGATGGCCTTTATATACAGGTCCAAATAATATGAATAAAGAACAATTGGGATACAATTCTACCAGCCTTTATAAGCAGGTGGCTCTTATATAGAGGTGGCCTTTAAGGCAGGTTGAACTGTAATACACGCATAACAAGAATCATTAAACTATCTAAACACACAATACTACAAGATTTTCATTAAATGATGTGGACACGAGTGTCTTCTTTTCTTCATGATATGGATTTTGAACATTGACTTTTTCAAATTTTATCCCAAGGCCCCTTTTCAAGACCCCTTTCCAAAAGGGGCAAGCGTAACATTTTCTTTCATAGCCTAAAAATGACAGTATGATATGGTTTATTAATAATTATACAATAATATAGTTCATGTTTGCATGTTTGAGATTTGAGAGGCTGTAGGGGCCTAATGGATAAGACATCAGTCTACAAATCCAGGGTCTCTCACTGCTGTGAGTTCAAGTCCTGCTCAGACCACATGTGGATAAGTGAATTTTCCTTGCCGTGGGCTTTTACTGGTTTACCTGGCATCAGTATAATGCAACTGGGGAGTGATATGCTTGTCTGTGGCATACTGACTCTGTGAGCTAGAACCTTAAAGTCGCCCTGAGTGTGCGCTAGTACAAGGCACCTATAGAACACACTCCCACTTCACATGCATACACAAACTTTTTCATAGATTAATCCATAGAAATTAATAAAAAAGTTCTCATCGCGAATAGCTGAAAAATTGCTAATGCTACATTAAGCAACATTTAACCAACCCACCCTTTTTGATGTTTATGGCAAGAGTGTTTATAATATAGTGATGTGCTGATGAATGATTATAACACATTGAACAATTGTGACCAGATTTTTAGTGCTGAATTGAAGTATATAATAATTGATTATTGGTTACCTTTGTAATGGGAAGAAACTATGGGCAGAAAACAAGAAATTAAACATTTCTTCTGAATGAAGGCTTATTCCCATTTCATGCATCTATAATCACATCAAAGTCCATTAATCAGTTCATTTCTAAGTATATATTTTTTACTACTATTTGCCAGTTTAAAACACTATGTACGATAATCTAACATCTGAAATTTGGATGTTTTGTGGCAAACAACATTGACCTCTCCATTTGACCTTTAATTTAAATAGTTATCATGAACGAGTATATTTATATATAGAGAACGCACATGTTTATTTTGTCTACATTATAAGTAACACTAAACATGAAAACTGTTTACTATCCATCTTAACACTACCCATGTAATGTGTGGATTCTTCTATATGAATATTCCTAATGAAAGGTCAAGCAGACAGGTCAATGTTGTTTGCCTTTACTTTAAATGTTCATTCCTTTTGTATTTGTTACATAATCCTTTATATCAGATTATTAATTGCTTGAGTAGTTCGGATTATGTATTATGAAAACCTAACTGATACCAATCAGGATTATAATCACAGAACAGTTTATTTAATCATTAAATTTTAATGTAAACAGTGTAAACAGAAAATCAACTGACACACACATGTACACACACATGTACACACACACACACACACACACACACACACACCCGGACAGTATACTCCCTGATCAAACTACTGTTGAGGAATAAAATCTTTAAAACTACTGCAGTGTTCAATCTAGGATTTCTTAAATACCATAAAAAAAATCAATATTTATACCCCCCCCCCCCCCCCCCCCCCCGCAAACTACCATAGTTTAAGAGGGTATTATTATAGGAATCATCATGTCTGTCTGTCCGTGTAAAATCGTGTCTGGGCCATATCTATAACTGCTTTAAATTACTGTCATAAAACTTCACATTAATAATCTTCATGGTCCAGAGGTGTGTCATGACCTTGAAACAAGGTCATATCGTAAGGTCAAGGTCACCGGAAAACATGAAAAGTTTGGGAGAGGGGGTATTTGGCTCTCTAGTTTTGAATTAATGTAATGATAAATATGGCCCACTTAAAGGACTGAACAGCGGAGTTATTAGGCCAGATAAGGGGTCAATGACACCTTCTAAATTGACCACTGCTACCATATTCTTTTAGGAAAGAGAATCCTCAATTACTGACGACTATAAAGCAAAAATTGTTTATGTTTTATTCATGATTTCGTTTTTTGGTTTCAGATAATCGCACACATAAAGTTTTGATTGAACATTATGACACAGCAACTTCCAGTTACTCTGTTCGACATAAAGAAGACCAGAAAGGTAGCTATTGTTTTAATTATTCTTTGTTAATTGCACAGAGGGGTTGTCTCCCTTGCCTTGAAAAAAAAGACTTAAAGTGTGGAGTGGGGCAAAAGTGTTTCATGCTTTGGTCAAGATTCTTTAACTTGTATTGTGACAATAGAGGATTGATTGATTGAATGGGATTTAACATCCAAGTCACTCCAATACTTGACATCACTCTAATCCATTACTGGAATCCCTGCCCCTCCATTACTCAACTCCCTTCCCTTCATTACTCCATTACTTGACACCACTCTACTACATTACTAAAATCCCTGCCCCTCCATTACTCAACTCCCTTCCCTTCATTACTCCATTACTTGACACCACTCTACTACATTACTGGAATCCCCTGCCCCTCCATTACTCAACTCCCTTCCCTTCATTACTCCATTACTTGACACCACTCTACTACATTACTAAAATCCCTGCCCCTCCATTACTCAACTCCCTTCCCTTCATTACTCCATTACTTGACACCACTCTACTACATTACTGGAATCCCCTGCCCCTCCATTACTCAACTCCCTTCCCTTCATTACTCCTTTACTTGACACCTCTCTAATCCATTACTGGAATCCCTGCCCCTCCATTACTCAACTACCTTTCTTTTATTACTCCATTACTTGACACCACTCTACTACATTACTGGAATCCCCTGCCCCTCCATTACTCAACTCCCTTCCCTTCATTACTCCTTTACTTGACACCTCTCTAATCCATTACTGGAATCCCTGCCCCTCCATTACTCAACTCCCTTCCCTTTATTACTCCATTACTTGACACCACTCTACTACATTACTGGAATCCCTCCCCCTCCATTACTCAACTCCCTTCCCTTCATTACTCCATTACGTGACACCACTCTAATCCATTACTGGAATCCCTGCCCCTCAATTGCTCAACTCCCTTACCTTCATTACTCCATTACTTGACACCACTCTACTACATTACTGGAATCCCTCCCCCTCCATTACTCAACTCCCTTCCCTTCATTACTCCATTACTTGACACCTCTCTAATCATCCATTACTGGAATCCCCCCTCCATTACTTAACTCCCTTCCTTTTATTACTCCATTACTTGACATCACTCTACTACATTACTGGAATCCCTGCCCCTCCATTACTCAACTCCCTTCCCTGCCACTCCATTACTTGACATCACTCTACTACATTACTGGAATCCCTGCCCCTCCATTACTCAACTCCCTTCCCTTCATTACTCCATTACTTGACACTACTCTAATCCATTACTGGAATCCCTGCCCCTCCATTACTCAACTCCCTTCCCTTCATTACTCCATTACTTGACACCACTCTACTACATTACTGGAATCCCTGCCCCTCTATTGCTCAACTCCCTTCCCTTCATTACTCCATTACTTGACACCACTCTACTACATTACTGGAATCCCTGCCCCTCCATTACTCAACTCCCTTCCCTTCATTACTCCATTACTTGACACCACTCTACTACATTACTGGAATCCCTGCCCCTCCATTACTCAACTCCCTTCCCTTCATTACTCCATTACTTGTCACCTCTCTACTACATTACTGGAATCCCTGCCCCTCCATTACTCAACTCCCTTCCCTTCATTACTCCATTACTTGACACCTCTCTACTACATTACTGGAATCCCTGCCCTTCCATTACTCAACTCCCTTCCCTTCATTACTCCATTACTTGACACCACTCTACTACATTACTGGAATCCCTGCCCCTCCATTACTCAACTCCCTTCCCTTCATTACTCCATTACTTGACACCACTCTACTACATTACTGGAATCCCCTGCCCCTCCATTACTTGACACCACTCTACTACATTACTGGAATCCCTGCCACTCCATTACTCAACTCACTTCCCTTCATTACTCCATTACTTGACACCACTCTACTACATTACTGGAATCCCTGCCCCTCCATTACTCAACTCCCTTCCCTTCATTACTCCATTACTTGACACCTCTCTACTACATTACTGGAATCCCTGCCCCTCCATTACTCAACTCCCTTCCCTTCATTACTCCATTACTTGTCACCTCTCTACTACATTACTGGAATCCCTGCCCCTCCATTACTCAACTCCCTTCCCTTCATTACTCCATTACTTGTCACCTCTCTACTACATTACTGGAATCCCTGCCCCTCCGTTACTCAACTCCCTTCCCTTCATTACTCCATTACTTGACACCACTCTAATCCATTACTGGAATCCCTGCCCCTCCATTACTCAACTCCCTTCCTTTTATTACTCCAATACTTGACACCACTCTAATCCATTACTGGAATCCCTGCCCCTCCATTACTCAACTCCCTTACCTTCATTACTCCATTACTTGACACCACTCTACTACATTACTGGAATCCCTGCCCCTCCATTACTCAACTCCCTTCCCTGCGACTCCATTACTTGACACCACTCTACTACATTACTGGAATCCCTGCCCCTCCATTACTCAACTCCCTTCCCTTCATTACTCCATTACTTGACACCACTCTACTACATTACTGGAATCCCTGCCCCTCCATTACTCAACTCCCTTCCCTTCATTACTCCATTACTTGACACCACTCTACTACATTACTGGAATCCCTGCCCCTCCATTACTCAACTCCCTTCCCTTCATTACTCCATTACTTGTCACCTCTCTACTACATTACTGGAATCCCTGCCCCTCCATTACTCAACTCCCTTCCCTTCATTACTCCATTACTTGACACCACTCTACTACATTACTGGAATCCCTGCCCCTCCATTACTCAACTCCCTTCCTTTTATTACTCCATTACTTGACACCACTCTACTACATTACTGGAATCCCTGCCCTCCATTACTCAACTCCCTTCCCTTCATTACTCCATTACTTGACACCACTCTACTACATTACTGGAATCCCTGCCCCTCCATTACTCAACTCCCTTCCTTTTATTACTCCATTACTTGACACCACTCTACTACATTACTGGAATCCCTGCCCCTCCATTACTCAACTCCCTTCCTTTTATTACTCCATTACTTGACACCACTCTACTACATTACTGGAATCCCTGCCCCTCCATTACTCAACTCCCTTCCCTTCATTACTCCATTACTTGACACCACTCTACTACATTACTGGAATCCCTGCCCCTCCATTACTCAACTCCCTTCCCTTCATTACTCCATTACTTGACACCACTCTACTACATTACTGGAATCCCTGCCCCTCCATTACTTAACTCCTTCCCTTCATTACTCCATTACTTGACACCACTCTACTACATTACTGGAATCCCTGCCCCTCCATTACTCAACTCCCTTCCCTTCATTACTCCATTACTTGACACCACTCTAATCCATTACTGGAATCCCTGCCCCTTCCATTACTCAACTCCCTTCCCTTCATTACTCCATTACTTGACACCACTCTACTACATTACTGGAATCCCTGCCCCTCCATTACTCAACTCCCTTCCCTTCATTACTCCATTACTTGACACCACTCTAATCCATTACTGGAATCCCTGCCCCTTCCATTACTCAACTCCCTTCCCTTCATTACTCTATTACTTGACACCACTCTACTACATTACTGGAATCCCTGCCCCTCCATTACTCAACTCCCTTCCCTTCATTACTCCATTACTTGACACCACTCTACTACATTACTGGAATCCCTGCCCCTCCATTACTTAACTCCCTTCCCTTCATTACTCCATTACTTGACACCACTCTACTACATTACTGGAATCCCTGCCCCTCCATTACTCAACTCCCTTCCCTTTATTACTCCATTACTTGACACCTCTCTACTACATTACTGGAATCCCTGCCCCTCCATTACTCAACTCCCTTCCCTTCATTACTTCATTACTTGACACCACTCTACTACATTACTGGAATCCCTGCCCCTCCATTACTCAACTCCTTCCCTGCCACTCCATTACTTGACACCACTCTAATCCATTACTGGAATCCCTGCCCTTCCATTACTCAACTCCCTTCCCTTCATTACTCCATTACTTGACACCACTCTACTACATTACTGGAATCCCTGCCCCTCTATTGCTCAACTCCCTTCCCTTCATTACTCCATTACTTGACACACTCTACTACATTACTGGAATCCCTGCCCCTTCCATTACTCAACTCCCTTCCCTTCATTACTCCATTACTTGACACCACTCTACTACATTACTGGAATCCCTGCCCCTCTATTGCTCAACTCCCTTCCCTTCATTACTCCATTACTTGACACCACTCTACTACATTACTGGAATCCCTGCCCCTCTATTGCTCAACTCCCTTCCCTTCATTACTCCATTACTTGACACCACTCTAATCCATTACTGGAATCCCTGCCCCTTCCATTACTCAACTCCCTTCCCTTCATTACTCCATTACTTGACACCACTCTAATCCATTACTGGAATCCCTGCCCCTTCCATTACTCAACTCCCTTCCCTTCATTACTCCATTACTTGACACCACTCTAATCCATTACTGGAATCCCTGCCCCTTCGATTACTCAACTCCCTTCCCTTCATTACTCCATTACTTGACACCACTCTACTACATTACTGGAATCCCTGCCCCTCCATTACTCAACTCCCTTACCTTCATTACTCCATTACTTGACACCACTCTACTACATTACTGGAATCCCTGCCCCTCCATTACTTAACTCCCTTCCCTTCATTACTCCATTACTTGACACCACTCTACTACATTACTGGAATCCCTGCCCCTCCATTACTCAACTCCCTTCCCTTTATTACTCCATTACTTGACACCTCTCTACTACATTACTGGAATCCCTGCCCCTCCATTACTCAACTCCTTCCCTTCATTACTCCATTACTTGACACCACTCTACTACATTACTGGAATCCTGCCCCTCCATTACTCAACTCCCTTCCCTGCCACTCCATTACTTGACACACTCTACTACATTACTGGAATCCCTGCCCCTCATTACTCAACTCCCTTCCCTTTATTACTCCATTACTTGACATCACTCTAATCCATTACTTTAATCCCTGCCCCTCCATTACTCAACTCCCTTCCCTTCATTACTCCATTACTTGACACCACTCTAATCCATTACTGGAATCCCTGCCCCTCCATTACTCAACTCCCTTCCCTTTATTACTCCATTACTTGACATCACTCTAATCCATTACTGGAATCCCTGCCCCTCCATTACTCAACTCCCTTCCCTTCATTACTCCATTACTTGACACCTCTCTACTACATTACTGGAATCCCTGCCCCTCCATTACTCAACTCCCTGCCCTTCATTACTCCATTACTTGACACCACTCTAATCCATTACTGAAATCCCTGCCCCTCCATTACTCAACTCCCTTCCCTTCATTACTCCATTACTTGACACCACTCTACTACATTACTGGAATCCCTGCCCCTCCATTACTTGACACCACTCTACTACATTACTGGAATCCCTGCCACTCCATTACTCAACTCCCTTCCCTTCATTACTCCATTACTTGACACCACTCTAATCCATTACTGGAATCCCTGCCACTCCATTACTCAACTCCCTTCCCTGCCACTCCATTACTTGACACCACTCTACTGCATTACTGGAATCCCTGCCCCTCCATTACTCAACTCCCTTCCCTTCATTACTCCATTACTTGACACCACTCTATTACATTACTGGAATCCCTGCCCCTCCATTACTCAACTCCCTTCCCTTCATTACTCCATTACTTGACACCACTCTAATCCATTACTGGAATCCCTGCCCCTCCATTACTCAACTCCCTTCCCTTTATTACTCCATTACTTGACATCACTCTAATCCATTACTGGAATCCCTGCCCCTCCATTACTCAACTCCCTTCCCTTCATTACTCCATTACTTGACACCTCTCTACTACATTACTGGAATCCCTGCCCCTCCATTACTCAACTCCCTGCCCTTCATTACTCCATTACTTGACACCACTCTAATCCATTACTGAAATCCCTGCCCTCCATTACTCAACTCCCTTCCCTTCATTACTCCATTACTTGACACCACTCTACTACATTACTGGAATCCCTGCCCCTCCATTACTTGACACCACTCTACTACATTACTGGAATCCCTGCCACTCCATTACTCAACTCCCTTCCCTTCATTACTCCATTACTTGACACCACTCTAATCCATTACTGGAATCCCTGCCACTCCATTACTCAACTCCCTTCCCTGCCACTCCATACTTGACACCACTCTACTGCATTACTGGAATCCCTGCCCCTCCATTACTCAACTCCCTTCCCTTCATTACTCCATTACTTGACACCACTCTATTACATTACTGGAATCCCTGCCCTCCATACTCAACTCCCTTCCCTTCATTACTCCATTACTTGTCACCTCTCTACTACATTACTGGAATCCCTGCCCCTCCATTACTCGACTCCCTTCCCTTCATTACTCCATTACTTGACACCACTCTAATCCATTACTGGAATCCCTGCCCCTCCATTACTCAACTCCCTTCCCTTCATTACTCCATTACTTGTCACCTCTCTACTACATTACTGAATCCCTGCCCCTCCATTACTCAACTCCCTTCCCTTCATTACTCCATTACTTGTCACCTCTACTACATTACTGGAATCCCTGCCCCTCCATTACTCAACTCCCTTCCCTTCATTACTCCATTACTTGTCACCTCTCTACTACATTACTGGAATCCCTGCCCCTCCATTACTCAGCTCCCTTCCCTTCATTACTCCATTACTTGTCACCTCTCTACTACATTACTGGAATCCCTGCCCCTCCATTACTTAACTCCCCTCCACTCTATCCCAAATGTCATGTTATCTTCAGTATTTCAGAGTTACCTGTAGTTGTATTTTTATAAACTAGGAATGACATCCATTTCTCCGATATAACATTACACTCTTGTTTGAAACATTTTTTGTATGGATAGAATAAAATTGATTGTTTTCTGTACAGAATCAATATTGAACATGAGCTAAATGGTGGTAGTGATGCCTCTTAAAGTATGACAAAGTGTTATCAGAAGATTATTGTGTGAAGTATAATAGGACAAAGATCAAACAGGCTAGCTGACATATCCAGTTATAGATCAATGTAAAAGTCACTCAATAACTTATCAATTGATGCATCGCCAACCATGCGTATTATGTTCCGACACTGTCCGCCATCACAGTACCAAGTCAGCGTCATGGCAACTAATGGCGTACTAGTGTCTGTGACGCCATTAAACGGCACAACTCAGGCCGAGTTTTAATTCTTTTTGCGTGTTAATAAAGCATGCCGGCCATTTGTGGGAACATTGTGGGCGTTGCCAGCCACACGTCAATTGATGTGTAAGTGAAGTGAAATGAAGTTGCGGTGTTTTACACCCGAGTCAAGACTTTTATTACTTATATGAAAATAGTCACTTCATAGTAGAGTGGAGAAATAATATTTCACACCCCCGGCAAGATTCTTTTAGCTGCTGGCAAAAAACCAGCCCACCTTTTGGGCATATTCATCTGGACATATCGCAATATTATCACAACAATATGGTCAAAAGTTCTGCGATATCGCAATGCATTTTCGTATCAAGATTACAGCTCTACCGAGCACACTGCATAAGTAAATTGCCACTCCATCTATAGCTGGTGACATGAAGATATAATAGAAATATTCTTGACCCGAACATAAAACTATTCAATCAATCCATCAATTAATCACTCAATTGTTTGATCATTCATTGTATGTAAAAAAGTTTTTGTCCAGGCCATAAATCAATAGGACTTGACTTCTCCTGGTCCAGTTGTATGACATGACCTTGACCTAAGATCATTAGGTCAAGGTCATTGAAGGATGTGTTGGAATTTTTACCTTTAGGACAATTCTAAGGTCTGAAATTAAGCAGATTTGTACATAATTATCCCTCGCTTTTGGAAGAAATTTATGAAATTCTTGTCTGCAAAAATTCTCCAAAACTATGAAGCACTATTTCACGAAATTTTGTGCAAAGCATTAATAATGATGGGAGATGCGAATATCCTTCAACCAGGTTAGTTTGCTCATTGTCCTGGGAGTTATTGCCCTTTGAACATAAGTGCAAATTACAAAAAAGAACCTGCTGGTGAAGGATCTAGTTTACTGAATATGCTTGTTTTCATTATAGTTATCAAGACATATTTCATCAGTGGAAGTAAGAAAAAAGATGGAGGATCGGACAGCAATGAAGATCTTTCCCAGAATGCAGTTGCTGACAACATGGGGGCAAATATGGAAAGAGAGACCTCTGGTGAAGGAGCTGAGAATTTTTCAGAATCGGATGGCAAAGAAATTACAGTAGGTTTTCATTTATGTAATCTCAGTCAATCTAGTGTCAAGAAATTTTGGATTATTTTTATTAAGTCTGTCTGTAGTGTTAAGAAAATTTTGGTTCTTTTTGTCAAGTCTAAACTTTAGCAAAGTTCACGCGAACAGGTTGCTGAATGTAAAACCGCGAAAGTTTCTACCCGCAAATATTTCTCGTTATACAGTATATAGATATCCTTGTGTCACCAAAGCTATATAGATATCCTTGTGTCACCAAAGCTATATAGATATCCTTATGTCAACAAAGCTATATAGATATCCTTGTGCCACTAAAGCTATAAAGATATCCTTATGTCACCAAAGCTATATAAATATCATTATGTCACCAAAGCTATATAGATATCCTTGTGTCACTAAAGCTATATAGATATCCTGGTGTCACCAAAGCTATATAGATATCCTTGTGTCACTAAAGCTATAAAGATATCCTTATGTCAACAAAGCTATATAGATATCCTAATGTCAACAAAGCTATATAGATATCCTTGTGGCACCAAAGCTATATAAATATCCTGGTGTCACCAAAGCTATATAGATATCCTTATGTCACCAAAGCTATATAGATATCCTGGTGTCACTAAAGCTATATAGATATCATTGTGTCATCAAAGCTATAAAGATATCCTTGTGTCACCAAAGCTATATAGATATCCTTGTGTCACCAAAGCTATATAGATATCCTTGTGTCACCAAAGCTATATAGATATCATTGTGTCACCAAAGCTATATAGATATCCTTGTGATCATGAGATTACACTTGATTAATGCCTAAAACCTAAGACAATTCATTCAAATAATAAAAATTTATAGCGAGAAAAAGGATTGTTCATTTCTGCAATGACATGATTAATTCACTTCCGTTTTTATACCCCCCCCCCACCCCCTATAGTGATAGGGGTGTCCGTCTCCCCCACACCACCCACACATTCAAAATTGGAATTTTTGTTTTATTATGTTCCTAGAAATATAGTTTGCAGCAGATGTCATTTTTAAAAACTCTCCTATAAGAAAGTTTGTTAGAGATCATGAGATTACACTTGATTAATGCCTAAAACCTAAGACAATTCATTCAAATAATAAAAATTTATAACAAGAAAAAGGATTGTTCATTTCTGCAATGACATGATTAATTCACTTCCCACCATATCCCAACTCTTTAGAACACAGCATAATGTCACATAATATGACGTCATCAATAGAGAATTGGTTTTAACATTCTAGAGTTTGCCTATGATGAGTTCTGATAGGAAAAAAAGATAGAACAGAGACTTATAGTTGTTTCAAACTACTTCAAAACCAGCTTTCTTTTTTATTAACATTCTGATTTTTTATTTCAGTATATTAAAAAAAATTATGCCCTTGAGTGAGGGAAATATGAACATCTGTTCACCCATAACAAGTTGTATATCCCATGGACTTCACCCTCAGGATATATGACTTGTTGCAGGTGAGCAATTGTTCATATCTCCCCCACCCAAAGGTAATAAATATATAATGATGGGATGAACACGTCAGACCATTTGCAGACACAATTGTTTACATCTTGATTTATTTTACGTGTGACCAAAAATAGATAGTTTAAGAAAAAATTGGGAATAGTGAAATCTGTCTAAAAATTAAAATTACAAATATTGTTTACATTTTACAAATTTAAAAAATATTTTCAAACTAAGAATAGAAAGTTGAAGCCTTAGGATGCCTTTTTGACTTTTGAGTATGTGCAGTAATTTACTTCTCATGAATGGTATCCAGTTATAAACAATAGTATAAATAAACAAAATGCCACAAACTTGACCCTACCACAAAGTTAGGCAATTTGAGGATATGTATTTGAACCATTATTTATTTATTTATTTATTTATTTATTTCAGGATGTTGAGAAGGGTGAAAATAGATTATCTAATCATTTTGATTCCAAGGTTTGTTTTCCTCTCTCTCTCTCTCTCTCTCTCTCTCTCTCTCTCTCTCTCTCTCAAAACATTTGCACAAACTCCAGCATTTCACAACAATTTATGTTTATCACAAACTCAAATATTGCACATGTTTTACCTACAGGGTGCCATTTAACTATGTAGAAGGGGGTCATTGTAGGTATGTGATTCAACTGGCTATAGCCAGCTGAGCTTGACATGGTAAGGTGTGTGTGTCCATGAATAAACTTTGATCTTCTCCTCTGAAACCACTTGGCCAATTTAAACAAAATTTTGTGTAGAAGGTTCCTAGATGGAGTAGATCAAAGTTTGTAAAAGACGACCCTGTAGAAAATTCAAGATGGCCACCATTACTATAAATAGCAAAATCACTAAAATGACCATTGTGCATTCAATTTTCAACCAATTTTCTTCAAATTTGAAATATAGAAAGTAGATACCTAACCATCTAACATGTGCAACAAGTTTTTCTGAAGAAAAAAAATTATTGACCTGACTTTAGCAAATTATGCCAATGGGGTAAAAATTTTAGACAATTTCTTGAAAACTTCTCCTCTAACCACTGGGCCAATTGAAACCAAATTTAGTGTGGCTGCCATTACCATAAATAGCTAAATCACTAAAATGGCCATTTTCAATTTTCAACTGATTTTCTTCAAATTTGAAATATAAAAAGTAGATACCTAGTCATTTGACAGATATAACAAGTTTTTCCGAGACAGTTGCTAGCAACTTATATAAATGGGGTCAAATTTTGCCAGTTAAGCATTACAGGCCCTTTTGGGCCTCTTGTTACCTATGTAATATTAGTCCGTTATTAAAAATAATAATGCACATTGTTGCAAATAATACTAGACCTGTTTCAACCCTGCAGCACCTGAAGGCCTTCCTGAACAAAGCCCCCTCCATCAGTGCCCAGATCAAGCGCATAAGTACTCTCAAGATGCTGAAATAAGAAAACTGAGAAAACCAGAACTAAATGTAATTTACCAAATCCACGAAGTCAATACTTTGAACAATAAAGCAAGCATTGCTTAGTTGTTTTTTTGTTTTTTTTTTGTTTTTTTTTTTGTTTTTGTAACCCGTGAAATAGAAATTTGTGAAACAAGATCAGGTTTGAAGAATTGCACACCTTTGTTTTCACTTGATACAATACTTTACACTGGTTCAGTGATTAAAAGTCTGAACACCGGAAGTCCAAACGCCATGTATCTGGATTTAACTATTTGGTATATATCCCCTCCAAACCTGATGATCATTTTCCCAAATAATTCAAAATAATTAGCGATCTTTACTGATAAACAATTGAATCACAGAACCACTACCGTCTAGAATGAAATCTTACTCTGGCAGGTTTAATTTTTAATTCTTCTCCATTTTGTAATTTTCAGCATAGTGATGTAAACGGAGTCTCTCCAGCAGCGTTGCTAGGACGACGACACAGTAGTGGATTTTATGCTACCAGCGAGCTGTCTCTGGATATGATTGGGGATGGTAACGTCATCACTGCTTTTGCTTCTTTATTATGTATAGCATTATGGTATAAGTTAGAAAAAATAGAACATTTTTAGTCTTTATATATTGTTCTATACAAATATTTTGCTTTTTTTGTACATTTCAACATTGTAGTCTAGGCTAGTATTTATTCTGATGCTTAGATTACCTTTGTTTTTTGCAAATTCTGCGTGTTTTTTTATTCATTCATCTTTATTTTATGACATTTGTTTAAAATGTTTGGAAATACTTTACAGATTGAAAGGCAATGGATACATTTCAACACAAAATGGCAGTGCTGTTTTTTAAAAAATTTTAAAATGTGCAGTCATCACTGTTTGATGTATAGTCTGCTACCAAATTCTTGTCCCGCCAAAATAATAAAATGGAACACGATTTTCAGCCCCAGTAGTAAATGTGACAGCCGAATAACAACATTTCTATTTATTCAAAACAAGTTTTAATTCACTACAGTCAATCAATCCTTCCATCTTTCAATCATTTCATAATCAATAATCTTGAGTTCTTTCTATTTGTTATTCAAAATATTGAATGTATATACACAGTGTTTTTAATCTTTGTATTTGCAACTTCTCCTACAGGAATATGGGGTCTCGGTGGTCCAGTGGTCCAATGCAAGCACACAGTGCCTCTGACCTCTTAGGTTAGAATCCCACTCGGGCAGAGCCTGGTGTAGTAAGAAAGTTAGTCAGTTAGGTTACCAAAGAGTACTCGGGTTTCCTCCACCATCCCAGAACTTGTTTTCTCAATATAAGTGAAAGAATCTTGACTCAGGGTAAAACTCCATTACTCCATTCTATTTACTCCTCTGTAAATGGTTACCACTCTGATGCTGATCACAAAACCTATCACCACCAATCCCACTCAGAACATCAGTAGTTTTCTCTGGGCACTCTAGTTTTCTCCACCATCCCAGAACTTGTCTCAATATAAGTGAAAGAATCTTGACTTAGGGTAAAACTCCATTACTCCATTCTATTTACTCCTCTGTAAATGGTTACCGCTCTGATGCTGATCACAAAACCTATCACCACCAATCCCACTCAGAACATCAGTAGTTTTCTCTGGGCACTCTAGTTTTCTCCATTATCCCAGAACTGCCTAAAACATGATTCCACTCCAGTCTTGGAATTCTAAAAATATATCCGTTACAATATATTATCTCAAATGGTTACCGCCCTGGTATTGATCACAACACCTCTTGCCACCTGGGATCAAATCTCACTCGGTCAGAACGGCAGTAATTTTCTTTGGGCACTTTGGTTTTCTCCATCATTCCAGAACTTGTCTAGATAAAAGTAAAGAGTCCTAACTTGGGTATAAAACCCCATTACTAAACTCCTATCTTGGAATTTTAAAGATATCTCTGATAGTATGTTAACTCAAGAGGAGGTTTTAATATCTTTGGTCAATGTATGCAATTTACACAGCTTACCATAACTTTTCATACAAAGCCTTAAAATTAAAAACTTTTAATAAAAAAATTAAGTAGAATGTAATAGAACTTTGAACATTTAAAAAAAAAAACGAACATGGGTGGTGGGGTTAATTTTGTTGATATGGTGTCAATAAGTCTTTCCATTTAGCAGTGTTGTGGAATATTTTGATGAAACAAAGGTACAGTCCAACCTGCCTTAAAGGCCACCTCTATATAAAGGCCACCTGCTTCTAAAGACCAGTAGAATTGTATCCTAATTGATCTTTGATCATATTATTTGAACCTGTATATAAGGGCCACCTGTCCATTAAGGCCACTTTTATTGGTTCCCTTGGATGCCCCTTATAGACAGGTTTGACTGTAAACTTTTCTTGCAAACTTTTTAAAAAAAAACATACAAGAAGGAAAATGAAAACGAACAGCAAAATCGTAGGTTCTAGAAACTTGTACTTGTATTTGACTCCTCAATAATCAATGCAACATCTCAAGGAAATTAAGGTTGATTATCAGATTGACAATGTTTGATCTTACCAAAATGGCTGCTGATCAACTACTCGTGTTTTTGGAAGAAACAAGCTTAGATAATTCTCAAACATACTTTGGTCCTTTTGGGTTTCGTGTCAACATCTTGGAAAAAAGTTTTGGTTTCATGATTTTGGTCCACCCAGCGTTACTGATGAGGAATTGTATTTCGAAATGGCCGTATAGTGCTGTAAAATTAAGACTGGTATACTATGTAATAAAATACATCTTTGACGTTCTAACCTTACTTCAGACAATTTATAATGAGATGTATCACATGTATGATTTTTCTACGCGTGTAGCACAGCATAGACTTTACATTGCTGTCACTTAGAAGTTTGGTGATAGTCCACTTCATCAGAAAATAAGCGCGCATTGGAAATAGTACGCCATGGAAATGAACATAGGTGGAATATATTTGTCTTATTTTGAGGTGTGGATTATTAGACAATCATGTAATGTTGACATCTAGACATCATGAATAAAATTCTGCAGGGTCCATTAATATGTGGCTGGTTACATAAGAACAGGGTTCTTACAGGCCTAAAAAAGTCCTTAAATTTTGAGGTTTGCCCTAAAAAGACCCTAAAACAAGTCTGACCTTAAAAAGCCCTTGAATTTATCCTGAAGGTTCTAAAAGCCCTTGAATTTTGCCAATTAGGTGTTGATATTAAGTGGTTGTAAATAGACTGATCAAAATAAATAAATAAGTTACATTGAAAGGTACCAGGCCCTCCCGAACACCCAAAATCAACCACCACTTCAAGTGTCGTTACTATGGACATGTTAGTAATTGTTTTATTGATTAAATTGTCTTTGCACCAATGTTTCTCTTATAAAATTTTTCTGATTAGGCCTTAAATTTGCAAATGAGACCCTGAAAAGACCCTAAAAAGTCCTTATATTTGGAGTCCAAGTGTCTGTACGAACCCTGAACGATAAACTTTACAGTCTGGCAAAATAATAGAAACAAAGAAAAAGTAGTGCATCCAAACTCACATACAGTGATGAATCAACAGCTTATCTTAGCTCCATGTTAGCTGTATCTATAGATCTAACTTTAGTAAAATGTGTAGCTCTATATTGTAGAATACTTGCTGCACACTGTTTGTTAGACTAAATTGATTGGCTGATTTATCAGTACATATGTATTACCCAATAAGATTAAATTAAAAGTTTTACTGAGGATTTTCCATATAAAATATTGCTTTGATTTTTTTTAATCTCTCTCTCTCTCTCTCTCTCTCTCTCTCTCTGTCTCTCTCTCTCTCTCTCTCTCTCTCACCAAAACTCTCTCTCTCACCAAAACTCTCTCTGACAAAAATACTCTCTCTCACTCACACCGACTCTCTCTCTCTTTCTCTCTCTCTCTCTCTCACCAAAACACTCACTCTCTCACCCCCACACACATTCTCTCTCTCTCACCTCCACCCCCCCCCCTCCCACACACACACATTCCCTCTCTCTCTCTCTGTGGTGCATTGCTAACATTAATTTCACTCTTAGTAGTGGAATAGTTATTGTTTCTTGCTAACAGCTGTCGTGCCCTATAGAATAGCAATAGAGTTACAATACAAGCATCACAAATATACAGGAATACCAAAGAACTCATAATCAATGAAATGTTATAAAAATGTAGAATTTCAAATCAGTAAATGAGCCAGTATCACTGTACAAATACAACAATGACATGTACAAATACAACAATGACATGTTAGACGGTTAGGCCATGTTTACAGAATGTCCCAGTATCACTGTACAAATACAACAATGACATGTACAAATACCATAATGACATGTTAGATGGTTAGGTCATGTTTACAGAATGCCCCAGTATCACTGTATAAATACAACAATGACATGTTAGATGGTTAGGCCATGTTTACAGAATGTCCCAGTATCACTGTACAAATACAACAATGACATGTACAAATACCATAATGACATGTTAGATGGTTAGGTCATGTTTACAGAATGCCCCAGTATCACTGTACAAATACAACAATGACATGTACAAATACCATAATGACATGTTAGATGGTTAGGTCATGTTTACAGAATGCCCCAGTATCACTGTATAAATACAACAATGACATGTTAGGCCATGTTTACAGAATGTCCCAGTATCACTGTACAAATACAACAATGACATGTACAAATACAACAATGACATGTTAGATGGTTAGGTCATGTTTACAGAATGCCCCAGTATCACTGTACAAATACAACAATGACATGTACAAATACAACAATGACATGTTAGACGGTTAGGCCATGTTTACAGAATGTCCCAGTATCACTGTACAAATACAACAATGACATGTACAAATACAACAATGACATGTTAGACGGTTAGGCCATGTTTACAGAATGTCCCAGTATCACTGTACAAATACAACAATGACATGTACAAATACCATAATGACATGTTAGATGGTTAGGTCATGTTTACAGAATGCCCCAGTATCACTGTATAAATACAACAATGACATGTTAGATGGTTAGGCCATGTTTACAGAATGTCCCAGTATCACTGTACAAATACAACAATGACATGTACAAATACAACAATGACATGTTAGATGGTTAGGTCATGTTTACAGAATGCCCCAGTATCACTGTACAAATACAACAATGACATGTTAGATGGTTAGGTCATGTTTACAGAATGCCCCAGTATCACTGTATAAATACAACAATGACATGTTAGATGGTTAGGCCATGTTTACAGAATGCCCCAGTATCACTGTACAAATACAACAATGACATGTACAAATACCATAATGACATGTTAGATGGTTAGGTCATGTTTACAGAATGCCCCAGTATCACTGTATAAATACAACAATGACATGTTAGATGGTTAGGCCATGTTTACAGAATGCCCCAGTATCACTGTATAAATACAACAATGACATGTTAGATGGTTAGGCCATGTTTACAGAATGCCCCAGTATCACTGTATAAATACAACAATGACATGTTAGATGGTTAGGCCATGTTTACAGAATGCCCCAGTATCACTGTATAAATACAACAATGACATGTTAGATGGTTAGGCCATGTTTACAGAATGCCCCAGTATCACTGTATAAATACAACAATGACATGTTAGATGGTTAGGCCATGTTTACAGAATGCCCCAGTATCACTGTATAAATACAACAATGACATGTTAGACGGTTAGGCCATGTTTACAGAATGCCCCAGTATCACTGTATAAATACAACAATGACATGTTAGATGGTTAGGCCATGTTTACAGAATGCCCCAGTATCACTGTACAAATACAACAATGACATGTTAGATGGTTAGGCCATGTTTACAGAATGCCCCAGTATCACTGTATAAATACAACAATGACATGTTAGATGGTTAGGCCATGTTTACAGAATGCCCCAGTATCACTGTATAAATACAACAATGACATGTTAGATGGTTAGGCCATGTTTACAGAATGCCCCAGTATCACTTTACAAATACAACAATGACATGTTAGACGGTTAGGTCATGTTTACAGAATGCCCCAGTATCACTGTACAAATACAACAATGACATGTTAGACGGTTAGGTCATATTTACAGAATGCCCCAGTATCACTGTACAAATACAACAATGACATGTTAGACGGTTAGGCCATGTTTACAGAATGCCCCAGTATCACTGTATAAATACAACAATGACATGTTAGACAGTTAGGCCATGTTTACAGAATGCCCCAGTATCACTTTACAAATACAACAATGACATGTACAAATACCATAATGACATGTTAGATGCAGGGCTCCAAGTAGGATTTGGTTTTCACTAGCCTTCTGGCTACCATGTTTTATTTTTACTAGCCAAGGCCAAAATTTACTAGCCAGGGTTAAATATTTTGGTCGCCAAAACAAAAGTTCCCCGTGATCATGCAATGATACAAAAAAGCTGAATTTGTAAAACTTTTAATTCAAATTGAAAGCATAATAAAATTTGACAAATAACTGTGTGCCAGCGGAAGTCGCATATCATCACTGTCATCAAGATCCAGATCATAACAAAGTCTTCTGGCCATTCTTTGTAGGCCACCTTCTTTTTTGTTGACAACAATTGCGCATTCTATACATACAACCGAGAAAATTCATTACACCATTTCGCTAATGCGGCAGTGGGCATTTGTTGTTCATTATCGGCAACACATTTTGATTTCGGAATGGATGGTGTGCCGAAACCAAATAAGGACAATTTCCCTTATGTCCTGCTGTCTCGTTTGGCCATGTTGTTTTCTATAGCAATGTGCAATCCGTTGTACGTTTGTATATTAGCAAGGATTTTCATAAGTTACAAGCGTTTGTGTGACCTGCATAACACAGACGGGGTTCCTGTGTATATGAGCAGGGGCTATAAACAAACTGTATACAACACTAGCAGCCGAGGTGTACCAAATTACATTGTTTACATGATCATCTTTTGGCTAAAAACAATGTTTACATGATAATCTCCCGGTTATAAAACAATCTTTTCAGTACAAAAAATAAATTTTCGGTCGCAGCCTCTGTATTTATTGATCGCCGTTTGGCGAGTGCATCAGAAATTTACTAGCCATATCTGATTTTTAGTCGCATATGCGAGTAATTTACTCGCTACTTGGAGCCCTGTAGATGGTTAGGTCATGTTTACAGAATGCCCCAGTATCACTGTACAAATACAACAATGACATGTTAGATGGTTAGGTCATGTTTACAGAATGTCCCAGTATCACTGTACAAATACAACAATGACATGTTAGATGGTTAGGTCATGTTTACAGAATGCCCCAGTATCACTGTACAAATACAACAATGACATGTTAGACGGTTAGGTCATATTTACAGAATGTCCCAGTATCACTGTACAAATACAACAATGACATGTTAGACGGTTAGGTCATGTTTACAGAATGCCCCAGTATCACTGTACAAATACAACAATGACATGTTAGACGGTTAGGTCATGTTTACAGAATGCCCCAGTATCACTGTACAAATACAACAATGACATGTTAGACAGTTAGGTCATGTTTACAGAATGCCCCAGTATCACTTTACAAATACAACAATGACATGTTAGACGGTTAGGTCATGTTTACAGAATGCCCCAGTATCACTGTACAAATACAACAATGACATGTTAGACAGTTAGGTCATGTTTACAGAATGCCCCAGTATCACTGTACAAATACAACAATGACATGTTAGACGGTTAGGTCATGTTTACAGAATGCCCCAGTATCACTGTACAAATACAACAATGACATGTTAGACGGTTAGGTCATGTTTACAGAATGCCCCAGTATCACTGTACAAATACAACAATGACATGTTAGACGGTTAGGTCATGTTTACAGAATGCCCCAGTATCACTGTACAAATACAACAATGACATGTTAGACGGTTAGGTCATGTTTACAGAATGCCCAGTATCACTGTACAAATACAACAATGACATGTTAGACGGTTAGGTCATGTTTACAGAATGTCCCAGTATCACTGTACAAATACAACAATGACATGTTAGACAGTTAGGTCATGTTTACAGAATGCCCCAGTATCACTACAAATACAACAATGACATGTTAGACGGTTAGGTCATGTTTACAGAATGCCCCAGTATCACTGTACAAATACAACAATGACATGTTAGACAGTTAGGTCATGTTTACAGAATGCCCCAGTATCACTACAAATACAACAATTACATGTTAGACGGTTAGGTCATGTTTACAGAATGCCCCAGTATCACTGTACAAATACAACTATGACATGTTAGACGGTTAGGTCATGTTTACAGAATGTCCCAGTATCACTGTACAAATACAACAATGACATGTTAGACGGTTAGGTCATGTTTACAGAATGCCCCAGTATCACTGTACAAATACAACAATGACATGTTAGACGGTTAGATCATGTTTACAGAATGCCCCAGTATCACTGTACAAATACAACAATGACATGTTAGATGGTTAGGTCATGTTTACAGAATGCCCCAGTATCACTGTACAAATACAACAATGAAATGTTTGATGGTTAGGTCTTGTTTACAGAATGCCCCAGTATCACTGTACAAATACAACAATGACATGTTAGACGGTTAGGTCATATTTACAGAATGCCCCAGTATCACTGTACAAATACAACAATGACATGTTAGATGGTTAGGTCATGTTTACAGAATGTCCCAGTATCACTGTACAAATACAACAATGACATGTTAGATGGTTAGGTAATGTTTACAGAATGCCCCAGTATCACTGTACAAATACAACAATGACATGTTAGATGGTTAGGTCATGTTTACAGAACGCCCCAGTATCACTGTACAAATACAACAATGACATGTTGGACGGTTAGGTCATGTTTACAGAATGTTCCAGTATCACTGTACAAATACAACAATGACATGTTAGATGATTAGGTCATGTTTACAGAATGTTCCAGTATCACTGTACAAATACAACAATGACATGTTAGACGGTTAGGTCATGTTTACAGAATGTTCCAGTATCACTGTACAAATACAACAATGACATGTACAAATACAACAATGACATGTTAGACGGTTAGGTCATGTTTACAGAATGTCCCAGTATCACTGTACAAATACAACAATGACATGTAAAAATACAACAATGACATGTTAGACGGTTAGGTCATGTTTACAGAATGTTCCAGTATCATTGTACAAATACAACAATGACATGTACAAATACAACAATGACATGTTAGACGGTTAGGTCATGTTTACAGAATGCCCCAGTATCACTGTACAAATACAACAATGACATGTTAGACGGTTAGGTCATGTTTACAGAATGCCCCAGTATCACTGTACAAATACAACAATGACATGTTAGATGGTTAGGTCATGTTTACAGAATGCCCCAGTATCACTGTACAAATACAACAATTACATGTACAAATACAACAATGACATGTTAGATGGTTAGGTCATGTTTACAGAATGTTCCAGTATCACTGTACAAATACAACAATGACATGTACAAATACAACAATGACATGTTAGATGGTTAGGCCATGTTTACAGAATGCCCCAGTATCACTGTAAAAATACAACAATGACATGTACAAATACAACAATGACATGTTAGATGGTTAGGTCATGTTTACAGAATGTTCCAGTATCACTGTACAAATACAACAATGACATGTTAGATGGTTAGGTCATGATTACAGAATGTCCCAGTATCACTGTACAAATACAACAATGACATATACAAATACAACAATGACATGTTAGACGGTTAGGTCATGTTTACAGAATGTCCCAGTATCACTGTACAAATACAACAATGACATGTTAGACGGTTAGGTCATGTTTACAGAATGTCCCAGTATCACTGTACAAATACAACAATGACATGTTAGATGGTTAGGTCATGTTTACAGAATGCATAGTATCACTGTACAAATACAACAATGACATGTTAGACGGTTTGGTCATGTTTACAGAATGCCCCAGTATCACTGTACAAATACAACAATGACATGTTAGACGGTTAGATCATGTTTACAGAATGCCCCAGTATCACTGTACAAATACAACAATGACATGTTAGACGGTTTGGTCATGTTTACGATGCCCCAGTATCACTGTACAAATACAACAATGACATGTTAGACGGTTTGGTCATGTTTACAGAATGCCCCAGTATCACTACAAATACAACAATGACATGTTAGACGGTTAGGTCATGTTTACAGAATGTTCCAGTATCACTGTACAAATACAACAATGACATGTACAAATACAACAATGACATGTTAGATGATTAGGTCATGTTTACAGAATGCCCAGTATCACTGTACAAATACAACAATGACATGTTAGACGGTTAGGTCATGTTTACAGAATGCCCCAGTATCACTGTACAAATACAACAATGACATGTTAGATGGTTAGGTCATGTTTACAGAATGTCCCAGTATCACTGTACAAATACAACAATGACATGTTAGACGGTTAGGTCATGTTTACAGAATGCCCCAGTATCACTGTACAAATACAACAATGACATGTACAAATACCATAATGACATGTTAGACGGTTAGGTCATGTTTACAGAATGCCTAGTATCACTGTACAAATACAACAATGACATGTTAGACAGTTAGGTCATGTTTACAGAATGCCCCAGTATCACTGTACAAATACAACAATGACATGTACAAATACAACAATGACATGTTAGACAGTTTAGGTCATGTTTCAGAATGCCCCAGTATCACTGTACAAATACAACAATGACATGTTAGACGGTTAGGTCATGTTAACAGAATGCCCCAGTATCACTGTACAAATACAACAATGACATGTTTGATGGTTAGGTCATGTTTACAGAATGCCCAATGAGAGAATACCATAATCATCTTTTTTTTTTTAACAGGCTGTGTTGCCTGCCAATTTGGAAACTTCGTCAGCTTAGTAATTCCAAAATGGCAGCCAAGATGTTTTCTGTATATTTGTATTTGAATGTTAAGAGTATTGTAGCTCTAATGTCTGTTTTGTAAGGGATAAATTTGTATAATTTTGCTTTAATGTTATGCAGCTGCTAAAATGATTTAGTTTTAATTTTTTAAGGTAACTATATCAAATTGTTGGTTTAGCTTACATAGTTGGGTCAAAGGGAGATAACTTTTATGAAAAAAATTAACTAACTAGTTTGTGTCTAGTTTAGAAGATTCTTTCCTGTTCTTTTTGCTTTGTTTTTATTTTTCTTTATTATTATTGCATTATTATTATTCTATGTTATTGTTATTATAATTATTATTTATTATTATTATTATTAAACAATTGATATTATTTAGAATCTTATTCCCAGTTATAAAGAATCTTGTTACAAAAAAAGGAAATAATTGTCAGAGATTGTCTGGCCGGTCTTTAGATAGGACATTAGTGACATACCCACTGCACTTTGTGCTGGTGCCATATATAGGACATTATTGACATACCCACTGCACTTTGTGCTGGTGCCATATACTTTTGTAACTTAACATGACAACATTCTTTGACAAAAACATCTGAATTTTAATTTTAGATTTTATTTTTTATTAAATAATGGAAAAGGCAATCATGAAATAATAATTATTAATGTGTATATATTATGATAAAATGTAACAATATTCATAATATACTGTCATCCGAAAATAATTACACATTGTATATTTATATTTGCCTTTTATATTATAATCATTGTGTCAAATTTATAGAATTGAAATATTGAAGTTTTTGCACTGTTTGAAAAAAGTAGCTTAATTTAATGATCTTAATGTGTGCAACAACGTTGAATTTTTTGGGGGTATTTTTTAATTTGGGGGAACAGTATCAAAATATATTTTTCAAGATAAAAACTCTGTTTTAGCTGAAAAAACGCTCAGCTTAAGAAGAATGATGTTTTTCAACAATTAAATTTTGTGAGGATTTTCAGCCTGTAATAATATGATATGACCAGTTTTAAACATGTTAAATAATAATCACCATTTAAATCTAAATTACAATTCCAGTGAAGAGTTATTTTTGGATGACGGTGTTAGTAATAGCCTAACAATCAATGCAGTTATACTAGACTCGGTGGCATAGTGTCTACCTAGAAAGTGGGACGTTAGGGTTTGAACCCCATCAAAGTTATAAAACTAGATCCTGCCACTCGGGGATAAAGCAACAGTTTCAACTTGTTCACCTGGTGTCGGTATATTGTGACTGGGGGAGTTTTTTTTCTACAGCTTACCCGGTACTTACTCTTTAAAAAACTCCTGAAAGTCACTCTAAGTGTGCATAAGTACAAGACAGACCATAAAACACTTGTACATCTCTCGTGCATACAAAGAAACTGTTCTTAGATTTGTCCATACCTTGGTGAAGGCCTCGGATGTCCCAGTGATATAAACTGTATGCTGATGGATCACAACATCTCTTACCACCTAGTTTCAGGCAGATCAGGTAGATCCTAATGAGACAGTTTGCCATCTGGGTACAAAATCCAGAGATTTTAGACGATATTTACTGACCCAGTAAAAAAATCATTTGATCAAGTAATTGGGAATAAGGTTCATTTTGTTTGATCAAGTAATTGGGAATAAGGTTCTATTTGTTTAATAATTCAATGATAAAGCTTTTCACACTAATTTCTATTTTTTTTTTTTTTTTTAATTTGCACTTTGTCAGGTTTTTTTTAAAGTTACCAGTACACATTTTTCAACTTTTTCCAAAATATTCATACATTTATTGACTTCTGTCAAAATTCAGACATTTGTCGACTTCTTTCCAAATTCAGACATTTGTCAACTTCTGTCAAAATTCAGACATTTGTCGACTTCTTTCCAAATTCAGACATTCGTCGACTTCTGTCAAAATTCATACATTTATTGACTTCTGTCAAAATTCAGACATTTGTCCACTTCTTTCAAAATTCAGAATTCTTTCAACTTCTGTCAAAATTCAGACATTTGTCGACTTCTGTCAAAATTTAGACATTTGTCGACTTCTTTCCAAATTCAGAATTCTTTCAACTTCTGTCAAAATTCATATTTTTGATGACTTCTTTCAAAATTCATATACCTGTATTTGTGGTCTTTAAATTTGTCAATTTCCTTTTCAATTCACACATTTGCTAATTTCTTTGAATTTTTATATATTTCATGGTTGATTTTTATGCATTTGTTACATATTTTTTTCTGAATTTTCTTCATTTATAGATTTATTTAATTTTTTCAAACATGTTTAATTTATACTAAGTATAGATTTTCTTTTAATTTTACATATTTCTTTATTTGCAGGGGTCCTACCATACCTATATTTTCCAATTGTCCTTTAATTTTGACCCTTTCCTATATTCTTATATAATTTGAAAAACCACCTATATTTTCCTATATTTTTGTTACTGGTAGCTTCAGGAATTCAAACGGGGACATTTTCCCCACATTTAGTACATATCTGAAGCAAGATTACATTTATGCATTTCTAAAGCAGTAAGTGTACATTAAAGTTACCAATATTTTATGTTTGTTAGTAAAAGGAGGAAATGGAATGGTTAAAAGGGGAGAAAGGGAGGTCGTGGATTAATGTTTTATGTGTAAACTATTTAAAAATATTCCTATAATTTTAGTGAAAACTCCTATAATTTCCTCTAAAACTCCTAAAATTTTGACCCTATATTCCTATATTTTTGGCCCCCAAAACTGGTAGGACCCCTGTATTTGATATGTCTATGTTCATTTAGATAATTTTTTTATTTTTAGAAGTCATGATTCACTGTTAAAATACAACACAATTGAACTTACCGATACTTTACTTTAGGCGTAAATGAATGAGATTGCCTTTCATGCAAAATTTGGACCAGCCATTTATTTCTTTTAAAAAAATAAATAATGTAAAAAAAAGGATATTTGAAAAACTTACAAAAAATGAATGTCATTTCTTATGATTTACAAGGCAGAAATCACATCAATTTATAAAATACTTTTTTAACAGTTTCATAAAATTTCATTTTTTTCTGACAAAATTGTAAGAAAACTGATAGCACCCAGATAAAGGCTTACACTACCGATACAACAATGTCACATGTCAATCACATGATATGTATATCACTTTGGCTATGGCTAATATGCCAAAAGAAAGTAAAAATGATGGCAATGTTTCAACAGTTTGGTTTCAAGTCTTGAACCTTATTGCAGTGGTTTCACTAAAGCCAGCAAGGTAACAAAAGTGTCTGCTACTTGTTTGGATTTGGATTAAGTTTGTTGCCCACTTCCACTAAGTTTACATTTTCTAAATTCAGTTTGCAATGCATACTACTTCATACTGGCTGCCTACTGTGAAATTTGTATTTTACTTTGAAATTCACTGAAAGGGCTGGTAGTCCGAGTATTCTGCATGTGTTTAACTAAATACAATAACAGTATCCAATAGCAATAAGCACTTGTACATCCACTGTGCTAAAGAAGCACAGCGATTTCATGTCAGCCGTTTCTCGTTTTAATTTATTTCACGATTGTTGTAATTTTGTAAAATACAGTCTAACCTGCCTTAAAGGCCACCCTTATATAAGGGCCACCTACTAATAATGGCCAGTAAAATTTTATCCCAACTGTTCTTCATTAAATTATTTGAACCTGTATATAAAGGCCACCTGCCAATAAAGGTTACTTTTACTGGTTCCCTTGAGTGGCCTTTATAGACAGGTTTGACTGTATCATCATAAATTATCGCCGTGAATCATGACTTTCTGCAATGTGTTGTTAGTGTGTTTGTATTTTACTAATTTTAATTTTTGCATTTAGGTAAGAAAAATAACACCGAATGCACTTTGTTGGCTGTTAATTGCAAAACATGCTCCAAGTGTGAAAGTGTTGCCAAGCAACCCACAAGCAGTGACCATACACCAGCTTTAAATCTTCAAGGAAATATACAATCTGTAAAAGGCATGCCTGAAAAATTCTGTTTTCATTTTTTATTCTTTTGAAATTGTCTCTCGGTTTGTAAGATTGTTTTTATGACAAAGTTGTCTCCCTTTATGTTGAAAGTGTTAGTTGGTTATATGGAGTGTTTATCTGGTGTTTCAAAATATTTAATCCAATCTTATTGTAGCCATTTTGTGATGCATAATTGCAATAAAAGCTCCTACCAGTATATAAACAACCCCTATATTAAGACCACCTGTCCATCAATAACAGTCATTTATAAAGACATTACACAGTGTTCAATCTAGGATTTTTGCAGAAGGGGCCATTTTCAAACGTTTTTTGTCTAACAGACCATAACATCAATATGTTTTGTATTCATGTTATGTATGCTAAATGGCATAACAATGGGATCAATGAGGGTTCAATAGTCCCTAATAATCCCTTCTAGAATGAAAACTGATCACAGTTTGGATCTGCTGTTGATTCTTCACACAATTTTCTTGTAATTTATAATGATTGGAAATGTGTTAATATTTTCATTAACCTTGCGTATTTCATATATCTTCCAGTTTAAGACTTTTGGCATTCATAGGACTATAAATGCCAAACGACTGCATCACTGCATTTGAATGCGGGGAAACAAAATGCCGCTATGTTCCGAGGTGGTTTACTTCTTGTGGTATCGAATGCTTTTGTATTTGATTATCAAGCGGTTTTTCAACTTCACAAAGTCTATCGGAAGTTTCCATGTGTAAATAAAAAATGTTCATGAAAAAATTAGATAGTTCCTCTAATGCATGTTGCATTTTTTTCAAGATCACAGGACATGCATTTGCATCAGTCCAGTGGATGTGCACTCAATCAAAGACGGCATTTTTGACGCAATACATTACTACGTCATGTAGTATACGTTTTATTAATTCAGATCTAAAATACTATGTTAATTTTGTGAATATTCATTAATTTTCGTGGTGCCACAATTTTAGTTGTTTTCATGGACATGCTAAACCATGAATTTACATGCCAACAATATGTGTATATTACAAACCTACATTATCGGGTAACCACAAACAACAAACAACTAATTTACCACCAGGAGTCTTTCACCCCATTTCAGGCCAATGGGGCTAGGGCCCTTGGAATTGGGAAAATAAGCGCCATTTTGAATTATTTTGGGGAAATTCAACAAGATGCAAAAATATTACTTTTAGACTTTTACTGGTTATAAAATATAATTAAATGCAAATTAGAATTTTATTTGCCTATCTTTCATGCCTCTGAATTTATTTACAGCATTTTCAAGCCATGTCTGTGAGAGATGAAGGTTTAGAAATGGATTTGAATAGCATACAGTTTTTATGTGAACACAACATACAACAAATTGGGAATATTACCATTATCCAATGGGGAAATCGCATACTTTATTGGGAATGTGGCCCCAAATTTGCTTCAGTGAGACCCCTAACCACCCACACAAACCTTTTTTTCATATTTACAATCAAAACTTTTTTTGTTCTATGAAAACTTTTGAGGCAGACTGACTTTGCACTTTTATAATTCAGAGAGCTGTGTGACACGATTCTATGACGTTTGAGTATGCTATAACAAATGATGATGTAAATAACCTTTGACCTCTGTGTATTGCATTGGGGATCAACAGCCAATGCAGGAAACTGTTCAATTATGGTTTGGACTTCTCCAGGAACCAATACTCTTTTTGGATGTTCTGTCTATTGTAAAACCATAGTGAAGTGTCAAATTGGTGCAGTTTAAAAATGACTACCGTCTTACTAACCTTATTAAATCAGCACAATTTTGAAGGGTTGTAAATACATGTATAAAGAATGAAGTGACATCTTTCTTTAGGCTGATGAGGACGGTCACGAATAACAAATCGTGCATGAACAAATTTGCATGAATGTTTGATGATAATTATGTCATCTTTTGTTACGTACTCAAACGTCATGAAATTTGTGTCATATGGCTGGCTCACTGCCTTAAAAAAGTATGAAGTCAATCGGTGTCGAAAGGCCTCATAGAAGGAAATACATTTTAATTTGTTAATATTTTCAGATAAGGTTGGGTTAAAGTGTCCATTCCACATTTTTTGGCTATATTTTGAAACATTATTTTATTAACCACGATATAATAATTATTACTATTATTAATAATTATTATTATCTTTCTTACTGTTGTGGGTATTTTGGTTGTTGTTGTCATTGTTTTTTTGACATTTGTCTGCATGTATTGGGCCTTGGATGTAAAAAGTTTTAGCATGAAAGACCAATGGGGCTCACTGGTATATTGCATGATACCCCATAACGTTTCTGCATAACAATTGTTTCTGTTAGAGATGAAATTACCTCAGTTCACGTTTTCCTGTAAGAAATTTCAACATAAACATTTTCCAAAACGTTCGGCACAAATGTACAAGGGGTATTGATCATGTTATATGCTGGCGAATCCCATTTTAGCTCTCCTGCATGAAGTACAAGGAGACGTCATGGCCTCCATGTCTGCATTGGTGTCATAGTATTTTAAGTTTGTGATTAAATATAGTGATGCATCCACCAAGAAGACCCATGTGGTGGCATTTGTCGCCACTTTGTTTATTAGCATAAATAATGTAAACTTCATGATATTATTAGCTCACCAGGCAGAAAGGCCATATGAGATTTTGATTTTGAACAGTTTATGTATGTGTGTTTGTGTGCATTAGTGTCAACACCTGTTGTTGACTTCTCCAAAACTACTCATAGGCAGAATTATTGAGAAAGTTAATCAGAGGTCTGTCGTGTTTGGGGCATCAGCAGCATCACCACAAATTAACCTAAATGACGGTTACAGCTAGGGCAGTCATTGATAGATCAATATATTGATACATTATCGATGAAAGCCATTTATATGATATATTGATACACTTTTTGAGTATCAATATCAACAAAAAATGGCCGCCAGTTCATGGCCAAGGTTGGAGTACTTAAGGACACATAGATTTAACTGGTAATTACAACCCATCATTTTAACGTATCTCAAGACCAATTGACATACAAAACAGAGTGCATATAATATTAGAAACCAGACATGTCAAATATTGGTGAAAAATAATTTGTCTTAAAGAGATTCATAAAAAAATAAACTTTTTTAATCATTTTCCAATATTTATCGATATATTATTCAGTCGATATATTTGATATTCAAATTCTAATTAATGATGCCCTAGTAATAGCAACTCAAAAATTTGGGGAAAGAAAATCTTCGAATTAATCTTCTGATAATTGAAGACAGAATCTGATATGATGTTTGGATTATATAAAGTCCTAAGTAAAGCAAAAGTTTGTTCATTTTATGCATACATGCCATTTGAACCAGATTGTCCAGGATGTTCCAGATTTTGACATTTTAATTTTAAAACTCCAGGACCCACAAACTCTCAGATTTTTACTTTGTCCCAAAAACAAAAACGTGTGACATATTTTCCAAATATATTTCATAAATTATGGGTTTATAGGTTAATGTTTCTGCTATAAATTTTGAAAAGATAACCTAAAATGTTAAATTGACTACATGAACAGATAATGACAGGGTTTTCAGTTTTGGCTTGTTTTTAATTGACCTGCAAACTTGGGTCATGGTCATTTACCTTATATCAAGGTCAGAGAAATCTCTCAAGAGATCTGCATTTACTTTTAAAACTTGATGTTACATGTTTATATAAGAGTGTGATGTCTAGACACAAATATCTTCTAAGTGTGTGAAGTTTCGTTGACCTTGACCTTTTATTCAATGTCAGAGGGATCTCACTTCAGATCTGACTTTGAAAATTATATGTGAAAAATCAAAACACCTCAGATAAATATTGAAAGTTTTACTAAAAAACATTAGTTTAACAACAGTTGTTTTCCATGTACAAAATTGATATTATTTCTCAAAAATCTTCTAAGTTTGTGAAGTTTTGTTGACCTTGACCTTGACTTTTATTCAAGGTCTGAGGGATCTCCCTTAAGATCTAACTTGGAGATCTGAGTTTCCAAATAAAAAGTTTATTTTACTTTCTGTGCTTTTTACCGGTCTACTGATAATTGAAGTGATAACTTTGGATAGAAAGATTGATTTTTTGTTCAAGAAAACTTTAGATAGAGAGACAGATTTTCTGTTCAAGAAAATTTAAGATAGAGAGGTTGATTACGTGAGATTCTATTTATTTATACTGATTTTGTTCCGATTTTATAAAACAAGATCTTCTATTTATTTATACCTATTTTGTTCCGATTTTATAAAAAAAGATCTTCTATTTATTTATACCGATTTTGTTCCAATTTCATAAAACAAGATCTTCTATTTATTTATACCGATTTTGTTCCAATTTCATAAAACAAGATCTTCTATTTATTTATACCGATTTTGTTCCGATTTTATAAAAAAAGATCTCCTATTTATTTACACCTATTTTGTTCCAATTTCATAAAATAGGATCTTTTATCTATTTATTTACAGATACAAGAGATCCCAGTATGATTCCTATCAACGAAGCATGGACAAAAATCCGTAAAATACATGAACAAACAGACCTCCAGATAATTAAATGTACACAAGAGGATGTAACTAACAAAGAATTCTTCTACAAGCCACCAATCAACAAACTGACGCTGCATTATCATAACACCGACTTGGAAAGGAAGTACCAGGACCATTATCTGGAAGATCAGTTCCAAAATACAGTATCCTCACCACGATACCATGGCTTGCTGGAAATTATCATGTCTTTTATTGTATTTTTTATTCTATCTTTATGTTGCTTCATCATATTTGACCGGGAGTTGCCATGGTTACTGATATTTATCTTTTCTTTGATCATTGAAGTGCTGGTTTTCATTCATGCACTGACAGATGTACGATGTAAGGACAAGAAGCTAGCAGCCTGTAGCAGCTTCATCCATCTTATATCAGGCTGGTACTTCCGCAATCTTGTAGGAGCTATAGTAGCCAGCATTCCCATAATAGCGGTTTATTCCAACTTTTCTTGCAACACTTTCAAGCATGAGAATTTGCAAGACCGATTTTTCTGCTATTGCGTTGTTCTGTCGCTTTTGCATTATTGTAACTTCACGATGCTGAGTTCATGGATGAAGTCGATCTTAGCAGTAATTGCTGGCTCAGTCCTTCTCCTGCTGTTAGCCATTAAAATTTGTGAATTTGAGAATATAAGTAATATAGTGGTAGTATCTACTATGGTTACTCCAGTCGCCATTGACAATATGACGGGACAGATTTATAATAATGGCACAGACCTGAGCAAAAACATGTCTGGTGAATATGAATACTTGTTCTCGGGCTCTCACATTTTGAGGTATGAAGTCATTCTAGATATGGTACTGCTGCTGTTTCTGATCTGGTTTCTAAATAGAGAATTTGAAATCAGTTATCGTTCCAGTTACCATGGTGATGCTCAGGCTGCTGCCGACAAAGAGCAGATGCAGGAAAATAAAGATCAAGCTGATTGGTTGCTTCATAATATCATTCCTGAACACGTTTCTGATCAGCTAAAAAACACGTCAAAATACTCAAAAAATCACAAAGATGTGGGTGTTATTTTTGCGACCATTGTTAATTTCAATGAATTTTATGATGTCGTACTTAGGAGGACGTGAATATTTGAGAGTACTGAATGAGCTGTTTAGTGATTATGAAATACTTCTAGATCAGTATAAATTTAAAGACGTCGAAAAAATTAAAACTATTACAAGTGCATTTATGGCTGCCTCAGGGTTAAATGAACAAAACCGAAACAAGAACAAACACCCATATGCTCACCTTTTTGCTCTGATGGACTTTGCCCTTGAAATGCAGGAAGTAGTTCTACAGTTCAATGCCAGTATATTTAATTTTAATTTTATTCTCAATATTGGCTACAATTGTGGAGAAGTCACCGCTGGCGTTATCGGTACGACGAAACTTCACTATGATATATGGGGCGACACTGTCAACATCTCCAGTAGAATGTACTCGACAGGTGTCAAAGACAGGATACAGTTACCAGAGGCTGCTGTCAATATATTGGAAGAAAAGTTTGATTTTGAATATAGAGGAACAATTCAAGTTAAAGGAAAAGGAGAAATGAAAACCTACCTTACTAAGGGTAGAAAACCAGGTGCATCATGGGAATAAAAGGTCATGGCGAGGCCCTCCTTAAAAAATTGTTTGCTTCCTGTCATATAACTTGCACGAAAAGCAGCTACTCCAAATATTTTTTTTTTAAATTAAGTAGTTGCAAAGATAGATGTAGGAGAATTTAATTTTCAAAATCTGACAAGTATTTGTTGGAGAAATGAAAACCTACCTAACTTAGGGTAAAAAAAAAACCAGGCACATCATGGGAATAGGTCACTTATGAGAAAAGGTCATGGCGAGGCCGTCCTTAAAAATTTGTTTGCTTCCTGACATTCAACTTGCATGAAATGCAGCTACTCAATTATGTTTTTTTTTTAAAAATCAGTCGTATCAAAGTTAGATGTGGGAGAATTTAATTTTTCGAAATCTGACAAACATCTGCATTTTAATGGTTTCACATACAAACTACAGGTATATGGTTGTTTAAAAGCATAACACAACAAAACATTTTTACAACTGAAAAAAGTTTTACCCAGTGCCTACCCTGGATATGTCAAGTTGAGAGACAGGAAACGGATATTTTTTTAAGAATGGCCTAATTAGAAGATACATTAGATATATATTCCCTGGGTATATTTCAAACTTAAAGTAACTAGTGTCTACCATCGCTTTAGTAAAGACAGTCTTCAATCAAGGGTTTTGTAAAGACAGTCTTCAATCAAGGGTTTTGTAAAGACAGTCTTCAATCAGAGCTTTTGTAAAGACAGTTTACAATCAAGGCTTTTGTAAAGACAGTCTTCAATCAAGGGTTTTGTAAAGACAGTCTTCAATCAAGGGTTTTGTAAAGACAGTCTTCAATCAAAGCTTTTGTAAAGACAGTTTACAATCAAGGCTTTTGTAAAGACAGTCTTCAATCAGACAATGCCATTTCAAAAACGTCTAAACCACCATAACATTTTTGGCCCACTAAGGCCTTAACAATAGAGTAATTTAACAAAATTAAAGTTCAATAGCCCCATGCCCCTTTCTAGAATGAACACTGAGTAAAGATTTAATTGTATATAACTGTCAGTTTGTATTTTTTATGTTAACTTGTCAGCTTTTCATCCATTTTTGGAAAAAAAATTAGCAGATTTTTGGATTGATTTACACAAGTGTGAACATGTGAACTCTGGTTATATATAACATTGTGAAAATCTATAATGACATAAAAAATTGGTGAAAATAATGCCACTGACAGTGTCCTGCATTGTCTTTTTGAATTAAAAATTCATATTTCACATGCATAAATTATTAAATGTAAAGTTTTTAATAGAACTGGTGTGTGTGTGTGTGTGTGTGTGTGTGTGTGTGTGTGTGTTAGAGAGAGAGAAAGAGAGAGAGAGAGAGAGAGACTGAAATTAAATGTTATTATGTTATTGATAATATGAAGTTTTACATTATGTTGAATTCACTACATAAATATGCTCGTGGGCTCTTTCTCTTGTCTTAATTTAGACAGTAATTCAAAAAAAAAAAATTCTGAAAGGTGCTTTTTTATGGTTTTTGGTAGGAACTTGTGTTTCCTGTACCATCTCAGAATAGCTGCTTGAATATGAATAAAAGAATTTAACTGGGGGTTTGAAACACTAATACACTCACTCTACTGTACCCCACTCATGCCATTAAAATTTTTAAAATTAATGAAAAAATTCTCAAAACTGAAATGACAGAATGTGGAAATTAAAGTGTTGAAGCTGAATTCATTTCAGGACCATAACTTTGGGAATTTAGTACACTTGAAGTCCAAGCAAAGTGGGAATTTCAAATTTAAAAAATAAAGCTATTTCATTCAACATGTCTACAGGGTTCGCACAGTCTTGAAAAGTGCTTGAAAAATGAGCCCTGACTGGAAAAGTCCTTGAATTTGAGTAATAACAAGAAGAATCCTTGAAAAGTTCTGAAATTCTGTCAGTCTGTCTTGAAAAGTCCTGGAATTTTGAACCAATCAACCTGAAACTCGCAGTTAAAACACAGCTGTTACATTTATGAGAAAGAAAAAAAATTGAGTTATCCCTCTTGTCTCGGTCAATATCATTTGTGAGTCTAGGACTTGTAACAGAAGAATTTCAGGTGGTGTTCCACATTCCAATACTATAGGAAAACTATAGAGAATAAGACGCACAATTTGATTTCAGTGGTCAAAAATACTGATTTCAGAGTCCTTGAAAAATGGCCAGAGTCCTTGAAAAGTACTTGATTTTTGTCGGGCATTGCTGTATGAACCCTGGTCTAAAGATTTATGTTATCCAAAGTGTAAATAAACTTGTGTAATTTCAAAGATCATGTGAATACTGTATAGATGAATTTTAATTAGTACATTAAATGAGATAAACTGTAAAAAGTAAAGTACCTAAAGATAATGGGAAAAATAGCTCAAAATTGGGGAAATTAATGTTTTTCCATTGTGAATGGGGCCCAATTTCGTCCCTTAATCAAGGGTAGAAAAAGCCATGATATTAGCTGTCAGGATTGTCTGCTAATGCTGAGCACACGCCTACCTATAGATCAATTGGCCTCTCTCTACCTAGGTAAGAGTCCTACCCCACTTAATCTGATCTTAATGTGAGAAAGTTTGACAGTTTGCTTGTCGATGGTTTTCTTCAGGCACTCCGGTTTTCTCTATCATCCCTGAACTGATCATCTGAATAGAAGTGAAGGAATATTAACCCCATTACTCCAGTCTACTGCTCTGCTAATGCAGAGGAGATATAAAAAGTTGTATTATTTTTAGGCAAGATTTTGAAATAATTTTTATCAAAAATTAAAAAAAAAATCACCAAAAAATGAAAGTGTTATAACTTTCAAAACAGTTTGTACAGTAAATATATTAGGTATGCATTGTGTATCTAGTGATTGGCTTATTAACTTGATTTAATTATAAATTGTATGTAAATAAGTCGTATGTTTGTAAATCTATGATAGTTCATGATCTGATGATGATAATATACACAATGAATCTATTCAGTTGTCAGGGTTGCCTCAGAGAGCGTGATTATTTATACAAAATGACAAAATGCTGTGTCAGTCAAAGAATTTAGGTTCTGAAAATTACAAACCATTCAAAGGGTTTGCACAGAACTTATAAAGTCTTGGAATTGAGTTTTTGCCTGGAAAAGTAATGGAATTTTGTAAAGTGTCATGAAAAAGTCATTAAATTTTAATAAAGACTTCAATCTAAAGATTAAAGAAAAAGAAATATTTAAGAAAAACTGTTTATGACTTTGTGGAACATAATTTGTTCAAAATATAGCACAAAGACATGAAACTGTGAAATCTGGTTTTGTCTGTTTCAGCGTCCAACCTTTTGTTTACAGTTGAATGTAAACTTCCGCCTAATGTGACCTTCTAACAAAAAAGAATTTGTGTCCTGGAAAATGGTGAGAATGCCATGAAAAAGTAATAGAAAAGCCATTAAATTTTCATTGGTTCTAGCTGTATGAGCATGGATTCGGGACAGTAAAAGGACTGTTTTACAGACGCAGATCAGATTACACAGGCAAACTAGCATCTTCTTTATTTGGATTTTGTTACCAGACAGTCCAGCTTTCTGGCATTCAAAAACATTGGCCTGAGTCTAAATTTACTGAGTTCAGGTCCCTTGAACCAGTGCTAACTTTGAAGACTGCTGTGTTACATAATTTTGTGGTTTAGATTGACCTGTGTTTACACTCGGCCATCAGATTGTGAACAATCGATACAATTACTTTGTAAGTAGATCTACATTTAGTGCTATAACTATAACATTATATAATGTTAAAAAGAAAAAAAGATGTGTTAGTTAATTTATTTTCAAACTGCATTTTGTATATATTTATATATATATATATATATATTTCCAATTTTTCAATGTATTTATAAAATGGGGTACATATTGAGTGTGATAGGTACTATATTTATTTTGTTGAGTAATATTTTATTTGTAAATTAATAAAACAAATATGTTAATTACAATATGTATTTTATAATATATATGATCTAGGTAACATTTTAAGAACTGTATTTTTATTGTATATTGTAATTTTTAGTCGCCTGGCTTTCAGCACCATCAGTACTTTGATGATTGTATCTTTGTTACTTGTGAGCTTATTGCTTTCAAACATCATTTTTGATGAAGCTTTTTAAAAACACATTTTACATGTATGTATATTGTAATGATTTTTAGATTTTAAAATATATAACTCTTATTATACATTTATTTCATAATATTTTTTGTCATTTAGTCCTCAATGTGTAATTTTGATGTTTGCTTTTTTGCTTTTTATTTTTGCTTTAGTGTGTTCATGAAGGTTATAATTGTTTTACATGTCAGGTGTGTAGGATCATTTAGAAAAAAAGAGACATTTGGCTTGAATCAATCTCCCAACCAGATCATTTAGTTGTCAATGAGTAGTGGTGTGTGGTATTACCAGTACACCGGTTTACCATGGTACTGACCAGGTACCGGTAATACCGCGGTAAAGTCTTTGAATACCGGTATTTTAACAAACAATATTATGTTGATAATTGTTGAAATAACAGTTTGAATTTTGATGTGTTCATTTGAATTTTGTTAAAATCTTTGTTTGACAATAATCTCAAGAGATTTAGATTTCAAGTTTGAATCAACTTGGTTGAAATACAGACAATTCTGTGAATTTTATTGTATGTTAGCATCCTTGATATTCTCAAAATATCCAATGCCCAAATTCCTAGCTGTTATTTTAGATAAGAATAGATATACTTCATGTATTTCAAATCTTAATGAATGTGTGGTATACCGTGGTATTTAGTAAAATACTGTGGTATACCGTGGTATTTAGTAAAATACTGTGGTATACTGTGGTATTTGGTAAAATACTGTGGTATACCATGGTATTTGGTAAAATACCGTGGTATACTGTGGTATTTGGTAAAATACTGTGGTATACCGTGGTATTTGGTAAAATACTGTGGTATACCGTGGTATTTGGTAAAATACCATGGTATACCGTGGTAATTTTTTCTGCGGTATCTCATCTGTATTAATGAGTTTAGATTATGCAGTGATTTTGTTTGGCTAAATTTACTACCAAATAAAGGTAGTTTCCCCCTGGAGAAAAATTAGTCAAATTTTCAAATTTGACCATAAAGGATTCCAAAAATAACAGTGATACACTAGTACATTCAATAGCTGACCTTGCCCACAAAATTTTCATATATTATCACAGTATGGCATCTTTGCATGTACAGTAAAACCTCGTTATAATGCCCCTTGATAATTTCCCCATCTCGCTTATCGCCACACTATTTTGAAGTCCCAAAATCCATTTTGTGTATGTTTTTCTTTATGGGCCTCCCTCGATGTTTTGCCAAACCCCTTTATAATGCCAAAATTTGACTGAACAAATGGTGGAGATGAATCGAGGTTTTACTGTACCAACCTATCTATTGTGAACATGTCATAATGCAGTTTGCTATATTTTAAGTTCAAATTTCCCAATCTTAAAGGCAGAAGGTAGTTTTAAAAAAATGTAACAAAACCACTGTTATCTTTCCTAAAAATGTCATTACGTAAATATTTCTGGAAAAACAGTCTTTTGCTGCTAAAATGTAATTGGTTACCATGGTAATTAAATGATCCGGTCTTGTTATTATTCCACACCAAATGTTTCTCATTACCCAATGAAGGGAATGTATACTGTAAGTTGCTTAAGCACACAATTTTCCGCTTGTTCCATTCAATTCATTTTTGTAGGTCTTAGTGTAGCATAGATGTTATATTGTTAATCACTAGAATAAAATTTAGATTGATTGTTGAATAAAATAAAAGTTAGATTGTCCTTTGAATGAATAAAATTTGATTTATATCAATCCATATGGCATGAAAACATATTAATGAATCAGAATAAACATCTACCTGTCTAATTTGTTGTCAAATTTTGAGTCCCAAAAACTAAAAAGTACAGTGATTATTCAAAATGTAACAATGTAGATAGAATAATCGTACCCTTAAAACAAGACTACAAAAGAACAAGGATTTTTTCTATTTAAACTTTAATCGAAAAAATTCATTAAAATTTATTCGTTAAAATATGAAAAGCCAGAAAAATTTCCGAAAAATTGTCAAAACTTGAAGAATAATATTCTTAAAAATCATGTGAAAATTAAAGTCTATTGTTTCCAAGTTTGAATCACACCACCCACTCAAAACATTTTTTCCTCACTGAGAAAGTGATCCAACTATAATTAGCTTTAACTATTTGTATGCTTGTTTTTGTTTTCTGTTTGTTTTGTTACAGTGTGTTTCTGGTTGTTCTGACTGTTGTCAAATACACATACTTATTTAGCTACAATTCTGCATTCACATTGTAAAGTATTTAAAAGTATTTTCAAGACATGTTTGTTTAACTTACATTTTGTTCTTTTCTGGCTGTATCCTTTTGTGTATTAGGTGGATACTATACATTGCTAGAACTGTCATAATATCTGTAATCTGTTAAATGAATGATATGATGGCTACAGCATAATTTGAATACAAAGCTTTTGTCATTACCTCCAAGTTTCCATATCCGATGTTTTCAAATTAAACCTTACAAAACAATGTGGATTTGCTGATAATTTGCATGGCCTTTCTGAACTTGCAGGTCACAGTATCTGTCACTGCCAAGGTTCAAATGCCACCTTGGGACAATGTGACAAAGCCACTCAAGCCATGTTCAGTGGTTTTCTCTAATGTATTTTGTTTTCCTTTACAATCTAAAAAAGACTATTTCTGTATAGCATCATTAATCCACACCACTTTACTAATTTACAAACAAATAGGAAAATTTAAATTAACATAAGTTATACTCTCTAATGCAGAATATTTTCTTAGCTAAATTTGGTTATAAATATATTTTAGTCCTTTGGATATCTTTTCAACACCTTGACAAAATTTTGGTTTCAGGATTTTTTGTCCAAGCACTGCTGAAGAGGAATTTTATTCCAAAATGACTATCTAGTACTGTAAAATTAACACTGGTATAATATGTATGTAATTACTAAGTATTGAAGAATCTGAACTAATCAGTCACATAAATAAAAAGAATCAAAATGCTTACATTTTTTTCTGAGATATTAGCTTTTTTCTTTTTTTTTTCTTGAAATATTCATCCGGCTTGTTTTCAGAGATTTCAGTTGTAATGACAGAGATTATATGTGTGATATCTTAGTCTGTTTACACTAAATACACTAAAACTGTCTTTTTGCTTGCTGTTGCACAAGTTTATTATTAATTTTTATCATATTTTAATTTTTACTGTTATGTCATTTGTATATTAAAACATTTGTAAAAGTTTTACTTATATATTAAGTAGTGTTTGAAATATAATGTGTATATAAACATATATATAAAATGCTATGCTTCTTTGTAAAGTATGCTGTTAAATAAACTGTGGTCATAATTAAAGATTTTGTCTTTTTTTCATTGAATAAATCAAAAACAAACATACTCATCCATGTCTGAATCACAATCCAGAAGCACGTTAAAACTTTGAAACTGACAAGTTAGGTTAGACACGTGAACTTCCACCAAGGAAGTGAGGTTAGACACGTGAGGAATTTTCACTCCGGAAGGGTAAGCACCTCCTGTTTAGCTAGCTACACCCGCCACGTGTGTAATCAAAATTGTGTGAAAGGGACATGGAACTATGGGACGTCAAATATATCCAGGGCAATTTTGGACACAGAGACATCAAACGCCCAAATTGAATATCAACCCCCACTTCAAGTGTCGTTACTATGGACATGTAAGTAATTGTTTTATTGATTTAATTGTCTTTGCACCAATGTTTTTCTTATAAGATTGTACCTCTGATAAGGCCTTAAATTTGCAAATGATATCCTGAAAAAACCCAAAAAAGTCCTTAAATTTTGAGTCCAAATGTCTATGCGAACCCTGAATACTAAACATTGTCAATACTGAACAGCGATTATGGTTGAATTTGGTTTTGGATTTAAAGACTGGCCCAGCCACGCAGGCACAGTGCAATCTCACGTAATCCCCTTGGTGTAAAGATGACGTAATATAATCCCAATCAAACTTCAACTTACAGTTGAGTCTCGTTTAATTTTCCAATTATGGTTGGAGACAAAAAGAAATGCAATGTTTTTGCATTCTCTAAGGCCCTAATGGACATTAACTATTAATCTGTGAAATTTATCAAAAATTTACTTTTATAAAAACCAGATGATATTCGGTAATGATGTCTAGAAGAAGGACATCTTGATTGCAAGAAAAGGACAAACAATAAAAAGTCTTCAAAAATCATATTGAGATGGGGAAAAAATTTTGACCTTGGATAGCATTCACGTTGTACCCTAATGAGTTGTAGTTTTTTGGTTAGATCGTAGTTGTGGTCCCTAAAATGGAGAACTGTTTTTGTACGGCGTTCACGACATTGGGAACAGGCTTTACTGTGTAGACTATAAATCTGATTTAGGATATTGATAATCCTAGGCTTCCAATACATCCCTGTGTCAACAATTTATTTATTAGTTGTGTTGTATAAAGTTTCCTTAGCGGGAACAGGCTTTACTATGTAGACTATAAATCTGATTTAGGACATTGATAAGCCTAGGCTTCCAATACATCCCTGTGTTAACAATTTATTTATTAGTTGTGATGTATAAAGTTTCCTTAGTGGGAACAGGCTTTACTGTGTAGACTATAAATCTGATTTAGGACATTGATAAGCCTAGGCTTCCAATACATCCCTGTGTCAACAATTTATTTATTAGTTGTGATGTATAAAGTTTCCTTAGTGGGAACAGGCTTTACTGTGTAGACTATAAATCTGATTTAGGACATTGATAAGCCTAGGCTTCCAATACATCCCTGTGTCAGCAATTTATTTATTAGTTGTGATGTATAAAGTTTCCTTAGTGGGAAGGCTTTACCATAGCGTATTTACTGTAAAATAAACACAATGAGCAAAAGAAGCGTACAAAAAAAAGAAAAGTTGACAATAGAAAAATTAAAGTATAACGTTAGTTATAAAGATTCAAACGTATCCTTTCATAAAAAGGTTTTACTTTGGTTTGGGATTGTGGTTTGGACATCGATTGAACAATCCATTATGTTTGTTTAGGATTACCACCAGGGGATGAGGCCGGATGGTCCGGAAGGGTAAGCATGCCCTCGGGTGACAACCCTTCTGTCGGGTGACAATTCTAGATGTCCACATACCTAGAGGGCAATTATTGTATAATATAACTTAAATAAGAATAAAAGTTATTTAACTTAATACATTTTTTCAATTTTGACGGGTATGTCTTGCTATAAAAATGTTTTTACTTTGCTTTGGGGCTGTGTTTGGACATGGATGTGTATGTTTGGTTTGATTTCATATTATCCCTGAACAATTCTCCTTTGTTTCAAGAATTTTGATTGGTCATATATTTCTGTTACGTTTTCATGAATGGATTGGCTCTCAGTGACGATGTCTTATTATGGATAACGCACAGAGGCATTTGAATTCCTACGTCATAGCGATTGTATTTTCACTTGCTACGACAATAATGTTATTTACTTTATTGTTGATTTGTTGTTGAAAAAAATCTATAAATGAGGTAATGGAAGTATGAAAGAATTGGTCATTGCATACGTAACAATTCGCTACGCGAATTATTCAGTGTGCAAAACGTCCAAGTTTTGTCCTCAGTATTAATTCAAAAGCAAATATAAATGGACCACAACTTTTTTATACCTTTTCAATGACTTTTTGTTGTTTTATATAAATAAAATATAAATTATATATTGTAGAATATATATTAAGAATATATATTAAATGAAATGCAAATCTGTTCATGTTAAATATACTATTCGATATCTCTGCTGGTGGCTGGTGCCCCGAGGATATCACCGACTCAGTAGGCAATAATTTCGTACTATTGTCAGAAATATACTATAATTGTCTAAATTTCCTGCAAGTTAAAGTTTGAAATTTCTCAAAAACTAAGGTATACTCCCTCATGCAAAGTATTTCCTTAGCTTATTTGGTAAAATATATTTTGGTCCTTTGGGTAGCTTTTCAACATCTTCAAAATAATTTCGGTTCATAATTTTGGTCCAAGCACTACTGATGAGGAATTGTATTCCGAAACGGCCGTCTAGTGCTGTAAAATTAAAACTGGTATAATATGTAATTCCTGACTCTCATTCATAATATCGAATGAATACACTCAAATAGAATGTTATTTCTTATATTTACAATCATTAAATATTATATATGTATAACAATGAATTAAATTATTCTTACTGTTATTATTATTATTATTGAGGACAAACAATCGGATATAGGCAAACAACATTGACCTGTCCGCTTGACCTTTGATTTAAATATTCAATGTGGACGACGATTAAATTTAAGTAATGGACATCAAGCTTGTATATTTCTTCTATATGATGTGAACACTAATCATGGGCAATGTGTATATGTATTAACTGCGAATCCTGACGCAATCCATTTATTGAGTGGACTCTCCTATATGAATATTCCTGATGAAAGGTCAAGCGGACAGGTCAATGTTGTTTGCCTATAACCTTATACATAGTAGTATTGGTCCATAAATATTCAAATTAAAGGTCAAGTGGACAGGTTAATGTTGTTTGCCTAAACTATATCCTTGATTATTGGGACATCTAGATTAGAGTACTAAGAAACATAACTCGTCTTAATACTTGATAACTTATTAATAAATCTACATAACCTACCTGAAAGGCCACCCCTATATAAGGACCACCAGCTTATAAAGGCCAGTAAAATTGTATTCCAATTGTTCTTCATTCATATTATTTGAACCTGTATATAAAGGCCACCTGTCCATAAAGACCACTTTAACTGGGTCCCTTGAGTGACCTTTATAGACAGGTTTAACAGTCTTCATTTGCTAATTTTTAAAATTCTATATAAAATGATAAATAAATCATATATTAGATGAAAAAGAAACGTGGTTCTTAAACTTCTCAGTTTCAAATTTGGACTTAAAACTCAACTATGACACCTTTGAAGCTATATGACAAACGTGATGATTTTAATTTTTCTATTGTCAGCTTTCCGTTTCTACGAAACAATATACTGCTTCTGTTTATGGTGTATTTGTTTCAAAGTTAATATGTTATGGTAGAGTTTGTTCGCACTATGAAAAATTTATACATGTACAACAAGTTGCCTGCACATAAATTGTTGAGACAAATATTGTAAGGCTAGGTTTATAAAGACCCCAAAACGTCTTATGGTCGTCATCGCGATATTGTTGATAAATATTTGTATATCCAAAGTTATCAAGTATATATTTGACGTCCAATAGTTCCATGTTCTCTTCATTCTCAATTTTAGTTACAAATATGACGGGTGTAACTATCTAAAAAGAAGGAACACCCATCCTAATTTCCCTGGTGGGATTTAACGTGTTTAACTCAATCTGCAAGTTTTGAAAAGTTTCGCTTTGCTTTGTAGTATCAATTTGGACATAGGAATATTGCAAGCCTAGGCTTATCAAGGCCCTCAAAAAGTTTTATGTCCGTCGTCACAGTATTGTTGATAAGTTTGATGTCTATGTGTCCAGGATTGCCATGGATATATTTGACGTCTCATAGTTCCCTGTTCCTTTCACACAATTTTGATTACACACGTGGCGGGTGTAGCTAGCTAAACAGAAGGTGCTTACCCTTCCGGAGCACCCAGTCTCACTTCCCTGGTGGAAGTTCACGTGTCTAACCTAACTTGTCAGTTCCAAAGTTTTTACTTTGCTTCTGGATTGTGATTCTGGATTAGTATGTTTGTTTTTGATTAGTATTTTTTATTCAATATCAGAACATGAAAATGACGTTCATAGATCAACAAGTTTCCCACCAATGGAGCAAATATAAAAAAATTAAAAATAGATATTGGCACGGAATAGAATATCTTTATCAAACAGTCAAACAAAATGAATTATTTTAGCACTTAATCGATATCGTCTTATATATATGTGTGTGTGTGTATGTGTGTGTTTTTCATCAATCAATGCTCTTATATGTAAAGTTTGTTCTAATAAGGAACAGACGAGAACAGATATAAATAATTTAATTTGATTTGATTTGCATTTGAAAATTTGGTGACTAAAACTTGTAAGAAAATCTTTTTTATGTTAACAGGTTAGCTCAGACTCCAAATACTTTGTCACAAGCAATATCACCAGATGCCAGAATTAGTCTTCTTTTTTCATTTTTGCATTCAGGTTTATATCACAATTCTCTCATATATATTTGTTTTTATTGATTCACAGAAAATGTCTTTTGCAAAAACAATTGCCACTTTTTTTTAATAATGACCCCATTTTGATTTGTATTAATCATATAAAATTTAAATTTGCTATAATAATATCCCTATATACTGGGTGTATTTGATGCCTAATAGTTCCAAGCTTCATGTTTGGACTTCTACCTGAATTATGACATCCCATTTAAAGCTTTAATGATTATGACAAACGTGATGACTTTAATTTGTTTACTTTCTAATTTTGGTCCAAGCACTACTGATGAGGAATTATATTCCAAAACCGCCGTCTAGTGCTGTAAAATTAAAACTGGTATAATATGTAATTTAAACCCCTGAGCCGATATCTCTGCTAGTGACTGGTGACTCATTAGACAATAATTTCGTATTATTGTCAGAAATATACTATAATTGTCTAAATTTCCTGCAAGTTAAAATTTGATTTTTCTTAAAAAACTAAGGTATACTGCCTCATGCAAAGTATTTCCTTAGCTTAATTTGGTAAAATATATTTTGGTCCTTTGGGTAGCTTTTCAACATCTTCAAAATAATTTTGGTTTCATAATTTTGGTCCAAGCACTGCTGATGAGGAATTTTATTCCGAAACGGCCGTCTAGTGCTGTAAAATTAAACTGGTATAATATGTAATCCTGTCTATGCTGTAGATTACCTTCTGCTTCTGTCTATGATGTACTTATGGTATCTCGAGCTTGTTATCACTACTGGAAGTTTATACAGCGAAGTAAGCTGCTTACATATACAACAATATGTTTTATGCCCGCCATCACATATTGTTGATACGAGGGCGAGTCAATAAATAACCACCTAACTTATTTCCTTGTTGAGATTAACCTCATCTTTCGATGTAATTACCCGTTAATGTGATGCACTTAGACCAACTGTATTCAAGTGTCATCAGACCAGGACTGAAAAAGTCAATGTCCTTCCATTGACCCACTCCTCAACTGTCTTCACAACTTCTTGTGATGTCCATGGATATCATTTTTTTTAATTTTGAGAACTAGGAGCTAGGTCAGGCGACTAGACAGGATGTGGTGTTAATTCATACCATTTTCGCTCTATAGCATCCATTGCAACTTTGCAAGTATGGACGTTGCAGCACAACACCTTTATATAGTTTGCACATTTTACTATGTTATACATCAATCAGAATTACTGTCGTAGTGAGGGCAATCAATTATAAAACTCAACGTAACTATATTCCAGTCCATCTGTCTCCCAGTCGTTTTGTATAACTTTTCTAACATGACTTTCGACACAATTCCAAAAATCAGATGTAATAATATAAAAGTGTCATATATAAGATTTTTAAAATTCACTAATTTGCTTGTTTTGTTATTTTGACAATGTAATCTTTGCAATAGGCCCAACATAGTTAGATATGGATTTATTTCACAATGACGAACTGACAGTCTTAGTACCACGTGATCTCATGCTTCGGTTTATATATGTTTGGTAAACAGGCTTTGGTTTAAATAACTATTTATAATGTTATACATGTCTGGTTTCAGTGCATTTGATTGGAAAAAATGTATTCGTCTTGGCTAAATCATTTTTTCATGTCACTTTTTGTTGTGTTGGAATTTGGATATCCTTATATTATGGTATGGGCCATTTTCCTGAACTATGACGGAAGTGTTATTTAATGCTGGTAAAAGCCAATGTTCGAACCAAGAAAGGTAACATTACCATTTAATTCTTGATTAAAGTCATCGTCTCTTGACTTTGCTTTAACATCTAAGTCACAACTTGGAATCAGCCCATGACGATCACTCCCAGCATGACTGTTTCAAATTTGTAATTTTGGGTCCGGTTGGCCGTTTTTATGCGATTTCAATCAGTGTTTATGAGAGTAGACTTTTTGAAATATTTACAGTGTCGTCTAATTGTTATTTTTAGAGTGGCATTTCCAGATATCCTGTATAACTATATACTCCATTTCTGATTGCACATTTGTAAAACCGATCTAAAATATTTTTCCGACCTCTTTTTCATTTTTGAACCTTCCCGTTCATTTAAACCATTGGTCTATTCTAAGGTTCTAATATAAATACTATTGCACGTGATAGCCTTTCAAAACTCTTTCCAATATTAAAAAATGGCCTTTTCTGACATTTTCCAGTTGAAACAAAATCAACATATTTTAAATTTAAATATAGCTATGCTGTCTTTGGATAAAGGTTTTTTCCAAATCTTTAAATTCAAAGCCATATGATCAGGGAAAAGGAAATTTGCATACTTACCCGGCCCTTCAACCCCTGATGTAACTTTTAATGAGGCACAATCGGTATATAAACTTGATCAAATTGCCCAAAAATCCCTTATGTAGATCTACTGGGGAACTCACGATGTTTTTCATATGAAAGTATAGCAATATAATAATAAAATTTGGTTAGGTCAGTGAGTTTTAAATTTATTAATTGATAGTTTAATGGAAAACATTTTCAATATATTTCTTTAAGAAAGAAATATATAATGAAAACAATATGCACTCCATTTATGGATATACGTGACATTATATTTAAAATAATAAGATTTTCAATGATGTGTACATTTCCCAATTTTCTCAGAAAAACAAAGTTATCTTTTTTCATCATGTTGGATGTACTTAATTCATCTTTCTCCCATCCTTTATAATGTACATATCATTTTTCATTATCTTGTTTGTACTTAACTCATTATTTCGCCATTTTACCATTCTATGGGGTTTACTTGTATTGCATAATTGTTCCAATTCCGTGTGGCATGTGATTCAGCGTTTCCTTTTCAATTTCCTATTCTGTCAATATTTGGTTTTCTCCATTTTCATATTTAAACTAAAATTAAATGCTTATTTGTCCCATGACAGATATTCACTAACAAAGAGTTGGAGTTGAGTGGTTCAGTGGAGTAATATAGTTTAAAGTAAAAAATCTTTCAATTTGTCCAGGCGGTTTTTCAAAGATGGTGAAATACAAAACCAGATCTACAGTAGGCAAATTGACACACTTTCTAAAATATCTCCTGACTGAGATTTGAAATAGACGTTGAGAGGCTCTATGATCTGCAAAAGTATATAGCTTGAAATCAATCAGCCTCCGGGCCCCATTAATTTACAAAAAGACAAGTGCATTCACAAAGCAAGAGGGGTTGAACATTTCAGTCAGAGCCGAGGCTTGCCGAGTCTTTGACAAGAAATGTTCAACCCCGAGGGTGAGATTTCCCTATCCTACATGGATAAACTCATAATGGATTGCTTTTCTCCCATTTTAATGTCAATATTTCGCTTCAAATTCGATTTACATAGACATTGACGCCATGATGGAAAAACTAACTTTGTGATGCAACATTCTTCTTTAAAATCAATATTACCATCAGAAAGAATGTATCTGATCTTGGTTTATACAAAACTATAAACTATAAAACAAAATTATTTATTCTAAACTCCCAGAATTAACATTTGAAATTTCTTAATTTTGAAGACTTGGGTGTCCTTTTCCGAAAAAAAATTGACAATACAAGAATTGTCATCATGTTTGTCGTACAGCATTATATGTAGCCTAAAATGGGTCTCATAATTGAAGTCCAAGTCCAAATAAAGCAGAACCTAAAGAATCAGTTATATCTTTAATTCAAAGTTCAATAGATGATACTCACATAGTCTCTAAATTTAGAATTATTAAGCTGTAGAACGTCATAGATATATATGTATGTGCAGTTGGACGATTCGGGGACAGTTTTAACTAGATTTAACTAAGTTTAGCATACATTCTGCTTCATACGAATAAACAAATCGGCAAACAATGTGCCCACTGGTATACCGATTTTTTTTTGATTTTTTTAAATATCTATATCAAAACATTTTGTTGATGGTACCATAAGTACTAGTATATACATGTATTTGTTTAGAGTCTGCGTGATATTTGACAAAATAACCAGAATCCATGTTCAGCACTAGATATGGGCATATCTTGGCTCACCGCATTTGTAAAAGAATGACAAGTTAATGATTTGCTTTAGACTTTCTTTTAATTTAAAAAGGGAGATAGTGGTATAAAGTGTAGGAAAATCAAAGGTTCTTTACACTTTTTACACGGGATAAAGTATTGGAAGCAAAGTATTAAAGTAATTTTTAGAATCCACATTTTAATGATGCCAGATTTAGAATAGACTTTATCTAAATAAGACTGAAGACCATGTTTGACCAATTAAAATTTATCTTGGTATTACTGATAATAGTTAAGCAGCACATTAAGAGGAATCTGCTTTATTTATTTCCTTGTATGGATTTTGTGAAGTTAAGGAAACCAATACAAGTAAAGAAAATAAACGTTTTTTCTCTTTTATATTGATGCCTAAATACGCAATCACTCACTTATGGTTTGTAAGAATTTGTCTTTGGTAAAATTAGTTCTACTGTATTCAGGCATGGGGTAATGCTAATTTGTAATTGTATTGCCCTGTAATGCATTACATTTTCTCAAAGTAATGTAATGTGTAATACCCTAATTTTTGCATTACATGTAATTGTAATGTAATGCATTACATAGACAAAAATGCATGTAATTTAAGCATTACATGGCATTACATAGCATTACTTCTCTGTATTAAATGTTAGATATTATTACCATTACAATTCAGAGCTAGTAAGTACCTATGCTACTTTTTTCCCTATTATAAAATATGAAGATCGATGTCTAGAAAAATTGTAACTGTGAACTGTTGTCAAACTAATGATTTATTTCATTTAACCTTAATACTAAAACTATATAAAATGCTAAAAAGTTAGTATACTTCAGATCATTTTAAATTTCCAACAAATGTAAAGGATAAAAATACATTTTAAAGCAAAATGCAAATGCTGTTTTTAGTACTATTCGGAAGTCTAAAGATCACATCAAAATTTGCAACATATCTAAATATAAGTTTCAGTAACTACAATAATTTGTAATTTTTGCTTTAACTGATAACCTGTGATGATAACATTAACCAGAAATGTTTTTTGTAATCCTTTTATATGCTATTAAGGTAACCTATCTTTAATGATTAAAGAAGTTATTTGTTAAGTATGGTTTATAAATTACACCTGACAATACCACTAATTAGTTTGTATACCTATCAACTCCTTTTACTGTTTTGATTTAATGGTAATTAAGAAACAATCAGTGAATAAAATAAATAAAAATAAAAACATATAATATGAAAAAATCCTAACAGCATCTCTGTTTTTTTCTTCTTAATTTTTAGAGTAAAACAGAAATGTATATTTGGATAATAAAAAACCTGACATAGATGAGCAATCAACTTTGACAAATTTTGTAAAATCTACTGGTAAACAGCAGAAATATCAGTTGAATGACCCAAAGCAAAAAGAATCTATACATGCACTTATTGACTATATATACTCCTATTTTAACAGTTGAAAATCAAAACATAAGAACTTTATAGAAAAAGAACCAAAAATTTCAATTTCAAAATTCTGAATCCGAAACATATCGTATTTATATGTTTGGATTCTTTATGAAATGTAATGTGTAATATAATGCATTACTTTGGTAAAGTAACTGTAATGTAATGCATTACTTTCCAAAATACATGTAATTGTTGTAATACATGTATAATGCTACTTTTGTCAAAGTAATTGTAATGTAATGCATTACATTGCAATGTAATTCATCCCATGCCTGACTGTATTTCCATAAATTGAGTGCACATGGTTTTTATTATTTATTTCTTTTAATTGAAAAATGTTTCCATTAAACTATTAATAAAATGAATTTAAAATGCACTGACCTAACCAAATTATATTTTTAATTAAAAACATTATTGTTCAGTTGGAAATTAAATCAAGTTTATACACCCATTGGGCTTTAGGTCAGTGCATTTAAATGCATTTTATTGATAGTTTAATGGAAACATTTTCAATTAAAAGAAATAAATAATAAAAAAAACCACGTGCATTCAATTTATGGAAATACAGTAGTATACTCTTCCAACAGAATCCATAATAATCCTGAAAATCTGTCCCCAAATATAAGGTTGAGTCTCCCTGTATTTAGGGCCAATTAAAAACGTCGATATCTCAATGTAGGGCTCTCAATCATATTGATATCACCAGCTATTTCATGTCCAGCTGATCCATAAATATAGGGAGAAGACGAGCAAGAGCTTGTGGGTTGAGTAAAAATATAAAAGTTCAAACACTGCAATGCTTGTTTATAATCAAATGTTTTCTATACAATGCGTTTATTGTAGAAGTTGGAAACAAGAGGTAGCGAATTATATTTAAAATAAGCAGGGACTTTAGATCGCTCTTGTTTAATATGAAGAATATCAGAACTATTTATAGTATCTATACTATTGTTATCATATTGTAATTACATAGTATACAAGTGTTAATTTTACAGCACTAGACGGCCGTTTCGGAATATAATTCCTCATCAGTAGTACTCGGACAAAAATTGTGAAACCAAAAAGGACAAAATATATTTTACCCAATTTAACTAAGGAAATATTTGACAAGAGGGAGTATACCTTACTTTTTGAGGATTTTCAAATTTTAACTAGCAGCAAATTTAGACGATAGTACCTTTCTGACAATAATATACAATTATTGCTTAATGAGTTTGTGATATCCTTGGGAAAACATCCAACAGCAGACATACCGACTCAGTGGTTTAAATTACATATAATACCAGTATTAAATTTACAGCTGGACAGCCGTTTCGAAATACAATTCCTCATAAGTAGTGCTTGGATAAAAAGTGTGAAACCAAAAAGGACCAAAATATATTTTACCCATTTTAGCTAAGGAAGTACTTTGCAAGAGGGAGTATACCTTAGTTTTGGAGCAATTTCACATATTAACTAGCAGCAAATTTAGACAAAAGTATATTTTCTGACAAAAATACACAATAATTGCCTACTGCGTTTGTGATATCCACGGGAAAACATCCGCCAGCAGAGATACCGGCTCAGTGGTTTAAATTACATATGATACCAGATTTAATTTAACAGCACTAGACGGCCGTTTCGGAATACAATTCCTCATCAGTAGTGCTCAGACCACAATTGTGAAACCAAGGTATTGAAAAATTATCCAACGGATCAAAATAGTTTTAACTAAATTTAACTAAGGAAATACTCTGCATGAGGAAGTTTACCTTAGTTTTTTGAGGAATTTTCAGTATATTTCTGACAATACAAGTATCGTCAATTGAGTTTGTTATATCCTCGGGTAAACATCCACCAGCAGAGATACCAGCTCAGTGGTTTAAATTACATATTATACAAGTTTCCATTTAAATACCACACCAGATGGATGGTTGTTTTGGAATACAATTCCTAGTCAGTAGTGCACGGATCAAAATTTTGAAATCAGAATTTAAGGTATTGGCGATGATCTCCGTTCTGTATATCGTGTTCTTGAGCATGTTAAAATAACTATGAACGAATAATGAACGCTAGTCATTATTAAACCAACAAAATCGCCCTGTTTTACACCTCCTGTTATTCCAACGTCATATCACGTTTCACTGCAACCACAATCAAATATAACGAGAGCTCTGCTGGAAGGCGAAATAAGAGAATAATCAACACATAAGTAGTTTCTGTGAGAAGAAAAAACCGAAATGAATAGAACGGGTTTTTAAACCAGACACTAGATCTAGACAAAAAAGTTTACCTGTTCCAAGATTGCACCAACTAATATCTGACCTGATATTGGTCACCAGTTACAAAGAAAACTATTGACATCGGCTTTCCAGTTCCATGGTAAGAAATATGGAGTGAAGCACATGAAAGAAATAAAACCAAGTATGAAGAGGATGGAAGACGTGGATCTACCCAATTGTTGATTGGCGGCAGAACATTCCCTGCAAAATCAGTATGGGAAATGTTGCTGAAGTGAATGAACATTCAGAAAGTGTGCCGAATACTGGTCTGAATCCAGTTTAAAGTTTGTTTTTGTATTTAATGATAAATAAATATTGTTTAAACTGATACCGGTGTATGGTCGAAGACACAATGGAGTGATAGCCTCAGTTTGGGAATGTCTTGACGTGTACATATTTCATTTCACTATAAACCGGCAATATCCATGGTATTTTGTTATAATTTTAGTTTCTTTTTTTTCATCAGTCCCATCAATGCATTGACATCATCTCTGGTTGTACTTATTTCATCAGTCCCATCAATATTTTGACATCATCTCCGGGTTCTACTTATTTCATCAGTCACACCAATACATTGACATCATCTCTGGACTATACTTATTCCATCAGTCCCATCAATACATTGACATCATCTCTGGGTTGTACTTATTTCATCAGTCCCATCAATACATTGACATCATCTGGGTTGTACTTATTTCATCAGTCCCATCAATACATTGACATCATCTGGTCTACTTATTTCATCAGTCCCATCAATACATTGACATCATCTCTGGATTGTACTTATTCCATCAGTCCCATCAATACATTGAATCATCGGTTTGTACTTATTCATCAGTCCCATCAATACATTGAAATCATCTCTGGTTTGTACTTATTCCATCAGTCCCATCAATACATTGAATCATCTCTGGTTTGTACTTATTCCATCAGTCCCATCAATACATTGAATCATCTCTGGTTTGTACTTATTTCATCAGTCCCATCAATACATTGACATCATCTCTGGTTTGTACTTATTCATCAGTCCATCATATACTGACATCATCTCTGGTTTGTACTTATTTCATCATCCCATCAATACATTGACATCATCTCTGGGTTGTACTTATTTCATCAGTCCCATCAATACATTGACATCATCTCTGGTTGTACTTATTTCATCAGTCCCATCAATACATTGACATCATCTCTGGGTTGTACTTATTCATCAGTCCCATCAATACATTGACATCATCTCTGGGTACTTATTTCATCAGTCCCATCAATACATTGACATCTCTGGGTTGTACTTATTTATCAGTCCCATCAATACATTGACATCATCTCTGGGTTGTACTTATTTCATCAGTCCCATCAATACATTGATATCATCTCTGGTTTGTACTTATTCCATCAGTCCATCAATACATTGACATCATCTCTGGGTTGTACTTATTTATCAGTCCCATCAATACATTGACATCATCTCTGGTTTGTACTTATTCATCAGTCCCATCAATACATTGACATCATCTCTGGTTGTACTTATTTCATCAGTCCCATCAATACATTGACATCATCTCTGGTTTGTACTTATTTCATCAGTCCATCAATACATTGACATCATCTCTGGTTTGTACTTATTCATCAGTCCCATCAATACATTGACATCATCTCTGGTTTGTACTTATTTCATCAGTCCCATCAATACATTGACATCATCTCTGGTTGTACTTATTTCATCAGTCCCATCAATACATTGACATCATCTCTGGTTTGTACTTATTTCATCAGTCCATCAATACATTGACATCATCTCTGGGTTGTACTTATTTCATCAGTCCCATCAATACATTGACATCATCTCTGGTTTGTACTTATTCATCAGTCCATCAATACATTGACATCATCTCTGGGTGTACTTATTCATCAGTCCCATCAATACATTGACATCATCTCTGGTTGTACTTATTCCATCAGTCCCATCAATACATTGACATCATCTCTGGTTTGTACTTATTCATCAGTCCCATCAATACATTGACATCATCTCTGGTTTGTACTTATTTCATCAGTCCCATCAATACATTGAATCATCTCTGGTTTGTACTTATTCATCAGTCCCATCAATACATTGACATCATCTCTGGTTTGTACTTATTCATCAGTCCCATCAATACATTAACATCATCTCTGGTTTGTACTTATTCCATCAGTCCCATCAATACATTGACATCATCTCTGGTTTGTACTTATTTCATCAGTCCCATCAATACATTTGAATCATCTTTGGGTTGTACTTATTCATCACTCCATCAATACATTGACATCATCTCTGGTTTGTACTTATTTCATCAGTCCCATCAATACATTGACATCATCTCTGGGTTGTACTTATTCCATCAGTCCCATCAATACATTGACATCATCTCTGGGTTGTACTTATTTCATCAGTCCCATCAATACATTGACATCATCTCTGGTTTGTACTTATTCATCAGTCCCATCAATACATTGACATCATCTCTGGTTGTACTTATTTCATCAGTCCCATCAATACATTGACATCATCTCTGGTTTGTACTTATTCCATCAGTCCCATCAATACATTGACATCATCTCTGGTTTGTACTTATTCCATCAGTCCCATCAATACATTGACATCATCTCTGTTGTACTTATTCCATCAGTCCCATCAATACATTGACATCATCTTGGTTTGTACTTATTCATCAGTCCCATCAATACATTGACATCATCTCTGGTTTGTACTTATTCCATCAGTCCCATCAATACATTGACATCATCTCTGTTGTACTTATTCCATCAGTCCCATCAATATATTGACATCATCTCTGGTTTGTACTTATTTCATCAGTCCCATCAATACATTGACATCATCTCTGGTTTGTACTTATTCATCAGTCCCATCAATACTTTGAATCATCTCTGGTTTGTACTTATTTCCATCAGTCCCATCAATATATTGACATCATCTCTGGTTTGTACTTATTCCATCAGTCCCATCAATACATTTCATCATCTCTGGTTTGTACTTATTCATCATCCCATCAATACATTGAATCATCTCTGGTTTGTACTTATTTCATCAGTCCCATCAATACATTGACATCATCTCTGGTTACTTATTCCATCAGTCCCATCAATACATTGACATCATCTCTGGTTCCACTTATTCATCAGTCCCATCAATACATTGACATCATCTCTGGTTTGTACTTATTCATCAGTCCCATCAATACATTGACATCATCTGGGTTGTACTTATTTCATCAGTCCCATCAATACATTGACATCATCTCTGGTTTGTACTTATTTCATCAGTCCCATCAATACATTGACATCATCTCTGGTTTGTACTTATTTCATCAGTCCCATCAATACATTTGATCATCTCTGGTTTGTACTTATTTCATCAGTCCCATCAATACATTGACATCATCTCTGGTTTGTACTTATTTCATCAGTCCCATCAATACATTGACATCATCTCTGGTTTGTACTTATTTCATCAGTCCCATCAATACATTGACATCATCTCTGGTTTGTACTTATTTCATCAGTCCCATCAATATTTGACATCATCTCTGGTTTGTACTTATTCATCAGTCCCATCAATACATTGAATCATCTCTGGTTTGTACTTATTTCATCAGTCCCATCAATACATTGACATCATCTCTGGTTTGTACTTATTCCATCAGTCCCATCAATACATTAAATCATCTCTGGTTTGTACTTATTTCATCAGTCCCATCAATACATTTGACATCATCTCTGGTTTGTACTTATTCATCAGTCCCATCAATACATAAATCATCTCTGGTTTGTACTTATTCCATCAGTCCCATCAATACATTTAAATCATCTCTGGTTTGTACTTATTCCATCAGTCCCATCAATACATTGACATCATCTCTGGTTTGTACTTATTCATCAGTCCCATCAATACATTGACATCATCTGGTTTGTACTTATTTCATCAGTCCCATCAATACATTGACATCATCTCTGGTTTGTACTTATTTCATCAGTCCCATCAATACATTGACATCATCTCTGGGTTGTACTTATTTCACTCAGATCAATACATTGACATCATCTCTGGTTTGTACTTATTTCATCAGTCCCATCAATACATTGACATCATCTCTGGGTTTGTACTTATTCCATCAGTCCCATCAATACATTGACATCATCTCTGGGTTGTACTTATTTCATCAGTCCATCAATACATTGACATCATCTCTGGTTTGTACTTATTCCATCAGTCCCATCAATACATTGACATCATCTCTGGTTTGTACTTATTCCATCAGTCCCATCAATACATTGACATCATCTCTGTTTGTACTTATTCCATCAGTCCCATCAATACATTGACATCATCTCTGGTTTGTACTTATTTCATCAGTCCCATCAATACATTGACATCATCTCTGGTTTGTACTTATTCCATCAGTCCCATCAATACATTGATCATCTCTGGTTTGTACTTATTCCATCAGTCCCATCAATACATTGACATCATCTCTGGTTTGTACTTATTCCATCAATCCCATCAATACATTTAAATCATCTCTGGTTTGTACTTATTCCATCAGTCCCATCAATACATTGACATCATCTCTGGTTTGTACTTATTCCATCAGTCCCATCAATACATTGACATCATCTCTGGGTTGTACTTATTTCATCAGTCCCATCAATACATTGACATCATCTCTGGTTTGTACTTATTCCATCAGTCCCATCAATACATTGACATCATCTCTGGTTTGTACTTATTCATCAGTCCCATCAATACATTGACATCATCTCTGGGTTGTACTTATTTCATCAGTCCCATCAATACATTGACATCATCTCTGGTTTGTACTTATTTCATCAGTCCCATCAAATACATTGACATCATCTCTGGGTTTGTACTTATTTCATCAGTCCCATCAATATATTGACATCATCTCTGGTTTGTACTTATTTCATCAGTCCCATCAATATATTGACATCATCTCTGGTTTGTACTTATTTCATCAGTCCCATCAATACATTGACATCATCTCTGGTTTGTACTTATTCATCAGTCCCATCAATATTGACATCATCTCTGGTTTGTACTTATTCCATCAGTCCCATCAATACATTGAATCATCTCTGGTTTGTACTTATTCATCAGTCCCATCAATACATTGACATCATCTCTGGTTTGTACTTATTTCATCAGTCCCATCAATACATTGACATCATCTCTGGTTTGTACTTATTCCATCAGTCCCATCAATACATTGACATCATCTCTGGTTGTACTTATTCATCAGTCCCATCAATACATTGACATCATCTCTGGTTGTACTTATTTCATCAGTCCCATCAATACATTGACATCATCTCTGGTTTGTACTTATTCCATCAGTCCCATCAATACATTGACATCATCTCTGGTTTGTACTTATTCATCAGTCCCATCAATACATTGACATCATCTTGGGTTGTACTTATTTCATCAGTCCCATCAATACATTGACATCATCTCTGGTTTGTACTTATTTCATCAGTCCCATCAATACATTGACATCATCACTGGTTTGTACTTATTTCATCAGTCCCATCAATATATTGATCATCTCTGGTTTACTTATTTCATCAGTCCCATCAATATATTGACATCATCTCTGGTTGTACTTATTTCATCAGTCCCATCAATACATTGACATCATCTCTGGGTACTTATTTCATCAGTCCCATCAATACTTTGACATCATCTCTGGTTTGTACTTATTTCATCAGTCCCATCAATACATTGATATCTCTGGTTTGTACTTATTTCATCAGTCCCATCAATACATTGAAATCATCTCTGGTTTGTACTTATTCCATCAGTCCCATCAATACATTGACATCATCTCTGGTTTGTACTTATTCCATCAGTCCCATCAATACATTTAAATCATCTGGGTTGTACTTATTTCATCAGTCCCATCAATACAAAATCATCTCTGGTTTGTACTTATTCCATCAGTCCCATCAATACATTAAATCATCTCTGGTTTGTACTTATTCCATCATCCCATCAATACATTTAAATCATCTCTGGTTGTACTTATTCATCAGTCCCATCAATACATCATCTCTGGTTTGTACTTATTCCATCAGTCCCATCAATACATTTAAATCATCTTTGGGTTGTACTTATTTCATCTCCCATCAATACATTGACATCATCTCTGGTTTGTACTTATTTCATCAGTCCCATCATACATTGACATCATCTCTGGGTTGTACTTATTCATCATCCCATCAATACATTGACATCATCTCTGGTTTGTACTTATTTCATCAGTCCCATCAATACATTGACATCATCTCTAGTTGTACTTATTCCATCAGTCCCATCAATACATTGACATCATCTCTGGGTTGTACTTATTTCATCAGTCCCATCAATACATTGACATCATCTCTGGTGTACTTATTCATCAGTCCCATCAATACATTGACATCATCTCTTTGTACTTTTATCAGTCCCATCAATACATTGACATCATCTCTGTTGTACTTATTCCATCAGTCCCATCAATACATTGACATCATCTGGTTTGTACTTATTTCATCAGTCCCATCAATACATTGACATCATCTCTGGTGTACTTATTCCATCAGTCCCATCAATACATTGACATCATCTCTGGTTTGTACTTATTCCATCAGTCCCATCAATACATTTAAATCATCTCTGGTTTGTACTTATTTCATCAGTCCCATCAATACATTGACATCATCTCTGGGTTGTAATTATTTCATCAGTCCCATCAATACATTGACATCATCACTGGTTTGTACTTATTTCATCAGTCCCACCAATACATTGACATCATCTCTGGTTTGTACTTATTTCATCAGTCCCATCAATACATTGACATCATCTCTGGGTTCCACTAATTTCATCAGTCCCATCAATACATTGACATCATCTCTGGGTTGTACTTATTTCATCAGTCCCATCAATACATTGACATCATCTCTGGGTTCCACTTATTTCATCAGTCCGATCAATACATTGACATCATCTCTGGGTTGTACTTATTTCATCAGTATAATCAATACATTGACATCATCTCTGGGTTGTACTTATTTCATCAGTCCCATCAATACATTGATATCATCTCTGGGTTCCACTTATTTCATCAGTCCGATCAATACATTGACATCATCTCTGGGTTCCACTTATTCCATCAGTCCATCTATACATTGACATCATCTCTGGTTTGTACTTATTCCATCAGTCCCATCAATACATTGATATCATCTCTGGTTTGTACTTATTCCATCAGTCCCATCAATACATTGACATCATCTCTGGTTTGTACTTATTTCATCAATCCCATCAATACATTTAAATCATCTCTGGTTTGTACTTATTCCATCAGTCCCATCAATACATTGACATCATCTCTGGTTTGTACTTATTCATCAGTCCCATCAATACATTGACATCATCTCTGGTTTGTACTTATTTCATCAGTCCCATCAATACATTTGACATCATCTCTGGTTGTACTTATTCATCAGTCCCATCAATACATTGACATCATCTCTGGTTGTACTTATTCCATCAGTCCCATCAATACATTGACATCATCTTTGGTTTGTACTTATTTCATCAGTCCCATCAATACATTGACATCATCTCTGGTTTGTACTTATTCCATCAGTCCCATCAATACATTGACATCATCTCTGGTTTGTACTTATTTCATCAGTCCCATCAATACATTGACATCATCTCTGGGTTGTACTTATTTCATCAGTCCCATCAATACATTGATATCATCTCTGGTTTTACTTATTTCATCAGTCCCATCAATACATTAAATCATCTCTGGTTTGTACTTATTCATCAGTCCCATCAATACATTGACATCATTTGGTTTGTACTTATTTCATCAGTCCCATCAATACATTGACATCATCTCTGGGTTGTACTTATTTCATCAGTCCCATCAATACATTGACATCATCTCTGGGTTGTACTTATTTCATCAGTCCCATCAATACATTGACATCATCTCTGGTTTGTACTTATTCCATCAGTCCCATCAATACATTTAAATCATCTCTGGTTTGTACTTATTCCATTAGTCCCATCAATACATTCACATCATCTCTGGTTTGTACTTTTACTTATTCCATCAGTCCCATCAATACATTGACATCATCTCTGGTTTGTACTTATTCCATCAGTCACATCAATACATTGACATCATCTCTGGTTTGTACTTATTCCATCAGTCCCATCAATACATTGACATCATCACTGGTTTGTACTTATTTCATCAGTCCCATCAATACATTGACATCATCTCTGGTTTGTACTTATTCCATCAGTCCCATCAATACATTTAAATCATCTCTGGTTTGTACTTATTCCATCAGTCCCATCAATACATTGACATCATCTCTGGTTTGTAATTATTTCATCAGTCCCATCAATACATTGATATCATCTCTGGTTTTACTTATTCCATCAGTCCCATCAATACATTGACATCATCTCTGGTTTGTACTTATTTCATCAGTCCCATCAATACATTGACATCATCTCTGGTTGTACTTATTCCATCAGTCCCATCAATACATTGACATCATCTCTGGTTTGTACTTATTCCATCAGTCCCATCAATACATTGACATCATCTCTGGTTGTACTTATTCCATCAGTCCCATCAATACATTGACATCATCTCTGGTTGTACTTATTCATCAGTCCCATCAATACATTGACATCATCTCTGGGTTTGTACTTGATTCCATCAGTCCCATCAATACATTGACATCATCTCTGGTTTGTACTTTTCCATCAGTCCATCAATACATTGACATCATCTCTGGTTGTACTGATTTTATCAAGTCCCATCAATACATTTAAATCATCTCTGGTTTGTACTTATTCATCAGTCCCATCAATACATTGACATCATCTCTGGTTTGTACTTATTCCATCAGTCCCATCAATACATTGACATCATCTCTGGTTTGTACTTATTCCATCAGTCCCATCAATACATTGACATCATCTCTGGTTGTACTTATTCATCAGTCCCATCAATACATTGACATCATCTCTGGTTTGTACTTATTCCATCAGTCCCATCAATACATTGACATCCTCTGGTTTGTACTTATTCCATCAGTCCCATCAATACATTGACATCATCTCTGGTTTGTACTTATTCCATCAGTCCCATCAATACATTGACATCATCTCTGGTTTGTACTTATTTCATCAGTCCCATCAATACATTGACATCATCTCTGGGTTGTACTTATTTCATCAGTCCAATCAATAGATTGATAGCATCTCTGGGTTCCACTTATTCCATCAGTCCCATCAATACATTGACATCATCTCTGGGTTGTACTTATTTCATCAGTCCCATCAATACATTGATATCATCTCTAGGTTCCACTTATTCCATCAGTCCAATCAATACATTGACATCATCACTGGTTTGTACTTATTTCATCAGTCCCATCAATACATTGACATCATCTCTGGGTTGTACTTATTTCATCAGTCCCATCAATACATTGACATCATCTCTGGGTTGTACTTATTTCATCAGTCCCATCAATACATTGACATCATCTCTGGGTTGTACTTATTTCATCAGTCCCATCAATACATTGACATCATCTTTTTGTACTTATTCATCAGTCCCATCAATACATTGACATCATCTCTGCGCTTTACTTATTTCATCAGTTCGATCAATACATTGACATCATCACTGGTTTGTACTTATTTCATCAGTCCCACCAATACATTGACATCATCTCTGCGCTTTACTTATTTCATCAGTCCCATCAATACATTGATATCATCTCTGGGTTCCACTTATTCCATCAGTCCAATCAATACATTGACATCACCACTGGTTTGTATTTATTTCATCAGTCCCATCAATACATTGACATCATCTCTGGTTTGTACTTATTCCATCAGTCCCATCAATACATTGACATCATCTGTGGTTTGTACTTATTCCATCAGTCCCATCAATACATTGACATCATCTCTGCTTTGTACTTATTTCATCAGTCCCATCAATACATTGATATCATCTCTGGGTTCCACTTATTCCATCAGTCCCATGAATACATTGACATCATCTCTGGTTTGTACTTATTTAATCAGTCCCATCAATACATTGATATCATCTCTGGGTTCCACTTATTCCATCAGTCCCATCAATACATTGACATCATCTCTGGTTTGTACTTATTCCATCAGTCCCATCAATACATTGACATCATCTCTGGTTTGTACTTATTCCATCAGTCCCATCAATACATTGACATCATCTCTGGTTTGTACTTATTCCATCAGTCCCATCAATACATTGACATCATCTCTGGCTGTACTGATTCCATCAGTCCAATCAATACATTGACATCATCTCTGGTTTGTACTTGTTCCATCAGTCCCATAAATACATTGACATCATCTCTGGTTTGTACTGATTTTATCAATCCCATCAATACATTAAATCATCTCTGGTTTGTACTTATTCCATCAGTCCCATCAATACATTGACATCATCTGTGGTTTGTACTTATTCCATCAGTCCCATCAATACATTGACATCATCTCTGGTTTGTACTTATTTCATCAGTCCCATCAATACATTGACATCATCTCTGGTTTGTACTTATTTCATCAGTCCCATCAATACATTGACATCATCTCTGGTTTGTACTTGTTCCATCAGTCCCATAAATACATTGACATCATCTCTGGTTTGTACTGATTTATCATCCCATCAATACATTAAATCATCTCTGGTTTGTACTTATTCCATCAGTCCCATCAATACATTGACATCATCTGGGTTTGTACTTATTCATCAGTCCCATCAATACATTGACATCATCTCTGGTTTGTACTTATTTCATCAGTCCCATCAATACATTGACATCATCTCTAGTTTGTACTTATTCCATCAGTCCCATCAATACATTCACATCATCTCTGGTTTGTACTTATTCCATCAGTCCCATCAATACATTGACATCATCTCTGGGTTGTACTTATTTCATCAGTCCAATCAATAGATTGATAGCATCTCTGGGTTGTACTTATTTCATCAGTCCCATCAATACATTGACATCATCTCTGGGTTGTACTTATTTCATCAGTCCCATCAATACATTGACATCATCTTTGGTTTGTACTTATTCCATCAGTCCCATCAATACATTGACATCATCTCTGGGTTGTACTTATTCCATCAGTCCCATCAATACATTGACATCATCTCTGGGTTCCACTTATTTCATCAGTCCCATCAATACATTGACACCATCTCTGGTTTGTACTTATTCCATCAGTCCCATCAATACATTGACATCATCTCTGGTTTGTACTTATTCCATCAGTCCCATCAATACATTGACATCATCTCTGGTTTGTACTTATTCCATCAGTCCCATCAATACATTGACATCATCTCTGGTTTGTACTTATTTCATCAGTCCCATCAATACATTGACATCATCTCTGGGTTGTACTTATTTCATCAGTCCAATCAATAGATTGATAGCATCTCTGGTTGTACTTATTTCATCAGTCCCATCAATACATTGACATCATCTCTGGGTTGTACTTATTTCATCAGTCCCATCAATACATTGATATCATCTCTGGGTTCCACTTATTCCATCAGTCCAATCAATACATTGACATCATCACTGGTTTGTACTTATTCATCAGTCCCATCAATACATTGACATCATCTCTGGTTGTACTTATTTCATCAGTCCCATCAATACATTGACATCATCTCTGGTTGTACTTATTTCATCAGTCCCATCAATACATTGACATCATCTCTGGGTTGTACTTATTTCATCAGTCCCATCAATACATTGACATCATCTCTTATTTGTACTTATTTCATCAGTCCCATCAATACATTGACATCATCTCTGCGCTTTACTTATTTCATCAGTTCCATCAATACATTGACATCATCACTGGTTTGTACTTATTTCATCAGTCCCATCAATACATTGACATCATCTCTGCGCTTTACTTATTTCATCAGTCCCATCAATACATTGACATCATCTCTTATTTGTACTTATTTCATCAGTCCCATCAATACATTGACATCATCTCTGTACTTATTTCATCAGTCCCATCAATACATTGACATCATCTCTGGGTTGTACTTATTTCATCAGTCCCATCAATACATTGACATCATCTCTGGTTGTACTTATTCATCAGTCCCATCAATACATTGACATCATCTCTATTTGTACTTATTTCATCAGTCCCATCAATACATTGACATCATCTCTGCGCTTTACTTATTTCATCAGTTCGATCAATACATTGACATCATCACTGGTTTGTACTTATTCATCAGTCCCACCAATACATTGACATCATCTCTGCGCTTTACTTATTCATCAGTCCCATCAATACATTGATATCATCTCTGGGTTCCACTTATTCCATCAGTCCAATCAATACATTGACATCACCACTGGTTTGTATTTATTTCATCAGTCCCATCAATACATTGACATCATCTCTGGTTTGTACTTATTCCATCAGTCCCATCAATACATTGACATCATCTGTGGTTTGTACTTATTCCATCAGTCCCATCAATACATTGACATCATCTCTGCTTTGTACTTATTTCATCAGTCCCATCAATACATTGATATCATCTCTGGGTTCCACTTATTCCATCAGTCCCATGAATACATTGACATCATCTCTGGTTTGTACTTATTTAATCAGTCCCATCAATACATTGATATCATCTCTGGGTTCCACTTATTCCATCAGTCCCATCAATACATTGACATCATCTCTGGTTTGTACTTATTCCATCAGTCCCATCAATACATTGACATCATCTCTGGTTTGTACTTATTCCATCAGTCCCATCAATACATTGACATCATCTCTGGTTTGTACTTATTCCATCAGTCCCATCAATACATTGACATCATCTCTGGGCTGTACTGATTCCATCAGTCCAATCAATACATTGACATCATCTCTGGTTTGTACTTGTTCCATCAGTCCCATAAATACATTGACATCATCTCTGGTTTGTACTGATTTTATCAATCCCATCAATACATTTAAATCATCTCTGGTTTGTACTTATTCCATCAGTCCCATCAATACATTGACATCATCTGTGGTTTGTACTTATTCCATCAGTCCCATCAATACATTGACATCATCTCTGGTTTGTACTTATTTCATCAGTCCCATCAATACATTGACATCATCTCTGGTTTGTACTTATTTCATCAGTCCCATCAATACATTGACATCATCTCTGGTTTGTACTTGTTCCATCAGTCCCATAAATACATTGACATCATCTCTGGTTTGTACTGATTTTATCAATCCCATCAATACATTTAAATCATCTCTGGTTTGTACTTATTCCATCAGTCCCATCAATACATTGACATCATCTGTGGTTTGTACTTATTCCATCAGTCCCATCAATACATTGACATCATCTCTGGTTTGTACTTATTTCATCAGTCCCATCAATACATTGACATCATCTCTAGTTTGTACTTATTCCATCAGTCCCATCAATACATTCACATCATCTCTGGTTTGTACTTATTCCATCAGTCCCATCAATACATTGACATCATCTCTGGGTTGTACTTATTCATCAGTCCAATCAATAGATTGATAGCATCTCTGGTTGTACTTATTTCATCAGTCCCATCAATACATTGACATCATCTCTGGGTTGTACTTATTTCATCAGTCCCATCAATACATTGACATCATCTTTGGTTTGTACTTATTCCATCAGTCCCATCAATACATTGACATCATCTCTGGGTTGTACTTATTCCATCAGTCCCATCAATACATTGACATCATCTCTGGGTTCCACTTATTTCATCAGTCCCATCAATACATTGACCATCTCTGGTTTGTACTTATTCCATCAGTCCCATCAATACATTGACATCATCTCTGGTTTGTACTTATTCCATCAGTCCCATCAATACATTGACATCATCTCTGGTTTGTACTTATTCCATCAGTCCCATCAATACATTGACATCATCTCTGGTTTGTACTTATTTCATCAGTCCCATCAATACATTGACATCATCTCTGGGTTGTACTTATTTCATCAGTCCAATCAATAGATTGATAGCATCTCTGGGTTGTACTTATTTCATCAGTCCCATCAATACATTGACATCATCTCTGGGTTGTACTTATTTCATCAGTCCCATCAATACATTGATATCATCTCTGGGTTCCACTTATTCCATCAGTCCAATCAATACATTGACATCATCACTGGTTTGTACTTATTTCATCAGTCCCATCAATACATTGACATCATCTCTGGGTTGTACTTATTTCATCAGTCCCATCAATACATTGACATCATCTCTGGGTTGTACTTATTTCATCAGTCCCATCAATACATTGACATCATCTCTGGGTTGTACTTATTTCATCAGTCCCATCAATACATTGACATCATCTCTTATTTGTACTTATTTCATCAGTCCCATCAATACATTGACATCATCTCTGCGCTTTACTTATTTCATCAGTTCCATCAATACATTGACATCATCACTGGTTTGTACTTATTTCATCAGTCCCATCAATACATTGACATCATCTCTGCGCTTTACTTATTTCATCAGTCCATCAATACATTGACATCATCTCTTATTTGTACTTATTTCATCGCATCAATACATTGACATCATCTCTTATTTGTACTTATTTCATCAGTCACATCAATACATTGACATCATCACTGGTTTGTACTTATTTCATCAGTCCCATCAATACATTGACATCATCTCTGCGCTTTACTTATTTCATCAGTCCCATCAATACATTGACATCATCTCTTATTTGTACTTATTTCATCAGTCCCATCAATACATTGATATCATCTCTGGTTTGTACTTATTTCATTAGTCCCATCAATGCATTGACATCATCTCTGTGTTGTACTTATTTTTGATCAGTCCCTTCAATTCATTGACATCATCTCTGGTTTGTACTTATTTCATCAGTCCCATCAATACATTGACATCATCTCTGGGTTGTACATATTTCATCAATCCTATCAATACACTGCGGCAGTTCAGTTGGTACAGTGCTTGCTCCGTAAGTGGGAGGTGGTTGGTTCAATCCCCGACCAGGTTTGACCCAAGCACTCTGCACTATGAAATGAAAGTCTTGGTTCTTTCGGATGGGAACTTAAAATAAACAAGGTCCCATGTCATGGTGGGCTTGGCACGCTAAAGAACTCTGCTGTATAATGCCATCAGCGCAAGGCAAAGGCAAAATTTCTGCACCTTCGCCTATAGCTGGCGACGTCTCGATATAAGTGAAATATTCTTGACTGGGACGTTAAACACCATTACTCAACTTAACTCAACTCCATATATTGACATCATATCTGGGTTGTAGTTATCAGTCCCATCAATGGCATGGGATGTTATATCTGGTTTGTAGAATTTTGTCATGTTTTGTAACATAATGGCTTTGTAATGTTTTTTTATGATTTCCCTAATGAAAAATTTCAGACAGATAAAAGTTTTCAGAAAAATAATTCAGATCTGATAACACTATTTATCTTTGCAATCATCTTTGGGTGTACAATAAACACAAGTTATATTTGAAATCATCTTTGGGTGTACAATAAACACAAGTTATATTTGAAATCATCTTTGGGTGTACAATAAACACAAGTTATATTTGAAATCATCTTTGGGTGTACAATAAACACAAGTTATATTTGAAATCATCTTTGGGTGTACAATAAACACAAGTTATATTTGAAATCATCTTTGGGTGTACAATAAACACAAGTTATATTTGAAATCATCTTTGGGTGTACAATAAACACAAGTTATATTTGAAATCATCTTTGGGTGTACAATAAACACAAGTTATATTTGAAATCATCTTTGGGTGTACAATAAACACAAGTTATATTTGAAATCATCTTTGGGTGTACAATAAACACAAGTTATATTTGAAATCATCTTTGGGTGTACAATAAACACAAGTTATATTTGAAATCATCTTTGGGTGTACAATAAACACAAGTTATATTTGAAATCATCTTTGGGTGTACAATAAACACAAGTTATATTAACAGCATTCAAAAACTATAAAAAGATTAACTCAAAGAGTAGTAAATACCTGGAAGAATTTGCTGGAAGATGTTATGGAAAGACCAAGGCCCAGTTGTTCAAAGCTTGATTAGTGTAATCAATGATTAACACAGATTTAAAATCACCACATCATCATCAAATCCATAGAATTAATAGCCACGTACTTCAATTTGTTGATATTCTATTCACTTACAACATTTTAAACATTAATTTCACAACAGATTTGAAATTTTATTTGAATTTTTACTAATCAATTGATTAAATTAATCAGGTCTTCGAACAACTGACCCCAGCATAAATATGTTTAAAAGCAGGCTTAATATATTTTGGAAAAGTGTTTAAGACTGGAAGTGAAAATCGAAGCAGTAAAAAGAGTATGGTATAATGAAGACACAGTAACACATGGGTCTCAGATGCACAAAGTGCTTACATCAACTTCAAGGAAAAGGTAAAAGATAAATTGTGTCATCAGTCTTAGGGCTTTAAAATCAATCTGGGATGTTTATGTTATTATTTTTTGTTAGTGTTGAAGATATCATATTTGTGAGGAATCCATTACTTCATAATAATTGTCTTATTTCCAAATGCTTTAAATCCATAATAATTAGGACTCGCACTACAAGTTTCTATCTGATAAACACCTATTTCAACCCGAAAATCTAGTAAACATATTTCAAATTTGAAATATTTCACTATTATTGGAAACAAGGTACATATTTTTTTTTTGGTTTTTCAAAGATTATTTGAAACAAGGTACATGTTTTTTTGGTTTTTCAAAGATTATTGGAAACAAGTTACATGTTTTTTTTGGTTTTTCAAAGATTATTGGAAGCAAGGTACATGTTTTTTTTTTTTTTCAAAGATCTAAGAATGTCAGAAATGAAATGCATATTTATCAAAAATGTCAAAATATGAAACAAAATGGACACCAAAGGCAAGGGGATGTAACTCTTGCATTTTAAAAAAAGTAAAAAAAATTACCATAAATATGCATTTCCATAGCAAAATATTATGTATTATGGTATTAATAAGGGTTTTAAAGACTAAAATCATTACTATTTGAATGAACATTTAAAGATATATATATATATGCAATAAAAATTACAGCACGATCAGCTTGTTTTCAACATATCACCTTTCAAAATATGGCTCTAAAACTACATTATGAAAAATTGTCAGGGCTACAAAATTCGCAACCAAAATGATCATGTAGAATATGCTACTTTTACAAAACATTTGGACCCAATCAGGAATCGTACTTTATCTTGCTTATATTCGCCTAAAATGCAAAACATGAAGTGGTCGGCCCATTAATGTTTCCATGACAATTTCTGCCGTGTAATTTTCTAATTAGACTCTTGACAAACATTTGATATCTTTATCAATTAAGTTCTTATGGTGTTGCTACTGCTGCTGCGGGTGCTTAAATCTAATATTTCAGCATGCAGCTAGCAATTTTTAAAAAGTTTTATTAAAACAACATTCAATAAATAGATGACAAAATTAGACTCCTTTTAGACAAGCTTAGAAGTTTTTACTTTTTATTATATTATAAATCTATTGTCGTTTTAAATGTGAAGTTTTGTAATCATAATTTAAAAAAAAAATGCTATGCACATTTTTTTTTTTTTTTACATTTCGCACATTAGAAAATTTTGAAATCTGTTTGTACAGAAAGTCATTCCTTTTTTTCTCGTTTTTATGAACTTTTCTCCCATTTTCTTACTCATTTAATATCACTGTAATCAGATAATGCCCAACTTATTGGAGTTGTTCCATTAGCTTATAAATTGACTCTACTTCCAAGCCTTAATCACCATTCCCAAAATATTCTGATCCTATCTACATAACTCTGTGTTGCTGTAAACTTAGAGATGATAATGGCTTTCCCAACAAAAATTTACATTACCCTAAAAAATCTATGCCACCTATAAAATGCAAGAATATTGTCAACGTCAGTCATGTTTCAGTGAAAAAAAAGTAATTACAAATGAAAAATTAAAACTATTATAATTGAATATTTTGCTATATGGACTGGTGTTTAAATTGGGTACATTTTTTAGTTTCATATATAGCATAAGGGCTTTCATTTTGGTTGATTTCAAAATGATGTGTATTCCATTTGCGAGGCCATTTGTAAATTTTCATTTCATTCACCTAATGAAAATGTAAATATCCCATAATTTCATTTCGTTTATTTTCGTTCAGTCCCGCTAATGACCCGATTTCAGGTCCCTGAGTCATAACCAGCAAATCAAATTTGTTATATTATGTCACGTGGTAATTTCCGTAAAGAATATTTGACTTCGGGAATGTTCGCTGTTTTCTGTGACAAGCGTAAAACTTTTCATCAACAGCCGCCATCTTAGGTTGTCGAGAACAGAAAAATCCGACCGATTCGAGGACTCTTTATCGTTATTAGAGGACTCTTTTGTCGTCGGAACCAGATGATTTTGAAGATGGATAACTATCCTACTCACAAGTTTTAAATGGATTAATATTTCCGCATATTTATTGAGATGTGAGGTTTTTAAAATTCAATTATGATCGGCTTTGTGATAACTCTGATCATGGCAAGAACCAAAATTGGAAATTCCATGTTTCAACTCTGAGAAATAAACCGACGTTATGGAAGATTTTGTGAATTATACGAAATCTGTTGTTGTGGATAATTTTTGTTTTGATTCTGGATCGTAAGTAATTGCATATATTTTTGTCTGCAAAGTCCAGAACTGACATTGCCAATATTTGGCTCATCATGGCCGACCAGCTTGAAAATGTGGAAGGCCCACCAGCGACCAAACGACAGAGGATTGCATCGCCAGGTTTGACTCCAACTGATGGTGGAGGTATGTAATATTTAATATATTGTCGATTCATTTCAGTGATATGAAGAATCGTGCATTTCTGTCTTCGTAGATCCGGATATTCCCGGTCTATTGACGTCTCCTGGTTTGTTTATAAATTAATGAATCTGTGTCAGGGCTTCATTGACCTTGCTTTTCTTCTTCCTAGGGTCACTTGTATAGGCATTATTATTGTTTTATAAACTGTTTCGTATTTTAAAATATTTTGTGTGTTTTAAATATGTTTTTGTTTTGCTTTTCTATTTACAGATTTTGACCTGAACTTTCTGTCTGATTTGCCTGATGAATTGATACAGAATGAAATTTCACAAAATGGAACCAATGATCAACATCATAGCCAGGACAGTACAACTCAAAAACACCAACAGTTGTCTCAATTATTGTCCAATACTCCCCCTAGCAGTAGTGGAAGTCCTCTTCAGAATGTTGCACAGAGCAGAAGTCCTAATGTTGGTGGTTTAAATGTAAACAATGTTGTGAAAAGTCCACCACTGACAAACAATCTAGCCTCCCCGCCACATGGACCTGTTAAAACAGGGACACCACATATTGGTGATCAAAACTTTTCTACAAGTAGTGCTGCTTATACAATGTCAAATAATGCGGGGTTGGTGTCAGTATCAAATGCTGTGATGAAACCCATGGGCCAACATATAAACACTAGTAATATTGGTTTGTCAATGGGACAGCATAGCGAGTTGTTGAATGGACCACTTAGTGCAACAAGTGGTTCCATGCCATCTGGCATAGGACAGACTGTGCCAAACATGTCACAAGCAGCTATTATGGGGAACATGAATTCTCAACAGATGTCTGGTCATAGTTTAGGGCATATGGGATTGAATGCACAAAACCAGCAGTCAATGATGAAGGTAAGACGGTTGTGTTATAGCTGTCGCACCATTTATGTATTGCCATGTTTCATAGTTTCTATAGTTAAGTAGTATAAAATGTTCTAACATTTCAGGGCTGTCACAGCTTTTGGTACTTACAGGTAGAATCGCACACCAAAAGTGGAATAAAATATCTTGTCGCGCATTGCATCAGAAATGGAAAGTTAAAAGTTGACAAGTTTATTTATTTTTTATTCATTCATACTAAAAGAGCCATTGATCCCTTATTTTGCAATTGCCAAATGACTCCATTGTAATGGGTGGGCATAATTAACATTACTTGAAGTTAAAAAATACTGATTTTACGGTGTTTTAGAGGAAAGTTTTTGAAAATGGCCCCCATCTGAAATATCCTAGAATGAACACTGGTTGCATGCACTATAAACAACATTCTTCAAGTGATATTTAATTTAATACCAACAGTGTTCAATGTAGGATTTTTCAGAGGGACCTTTTTAAAAAAAATGCCATAACATCAATATTTTTGCAGTCACATTGTGTTAAATATGGCCTGGTAAAGGGCTTAACAATGGGAACATTTGGCAAAAAGAAAAAAAAGAGGTCATAGCCCTATGGTCCTTTCTAGAATGAACCATGTAGGATTTCTTATTTGCCATGAATTTTAATGTCACAGCGAGACCCTTAAAAATGTCATTACATTTTTAACCAGTTAAAAAAATTGAAAAGGATTGTGACTAGATCTTTTCACAGAAAGTACAATTCACTGTGATTTCTGTTTTCGGACCGGTTCCAAGATATTGTTTGCAAAATTTTGGTTCAGTTCTGGTCCAGTTTGTCTTTTAGTCTTGACTAAAAAAGATGATGGACATAAACATTTGTCGCTCAAATTAAAAAATGTTCAACAGCAACACACTGTTACTTTCAGTAGTGGTGAACCGACTACCAGCAATTATAATGAAAATTAAACTAACCATCTAATGATGATTTTGAGAATCAATTATTCCGCAATGTAGAGGTCTGGGTAGCTCAGTGGTAGAGCACTTGCCTATAGTGTTGAAGGCCCTGGGTTCGGTCCCCTGTCTGGCCCTGCAATTTCTCCTTTCTGTCACATTTGAGAGCTTGTTCGACCCTGGGAAATGGCGGACCAACAGGTCAGTCCTAGGGCGGAACCTGGTGGTTTCGATTCTAGAGAGTTGAATGGAAAAAAGAAAGGGAGGAATGTAGTGGTCTGGGTAGCTCACTAGCTCAGTGGTAGAGCACTTGCCTATAAAGCGGGAGGTCCCAGATTCGATCCCCATCTGACCCTGGATTTTTTTCTCTTTCCTATTACAGCACTGATAGAATATTTTCATAACATTCAAAATATGCTTTCACTTGTAGTTTAAGAGCAATTATATCATTACATTTTAAAATATTAACTTGTTATTATTTTTATTTCATACCAACTTCATTATAATACTACAATCTCAATACATATCATAAAATATTGTTCACCAGCATATAATGCTATGTCCCACAACATACAGAAATATTATTTCCATTGGATATTGAATTCAAATGAACTGTACACATTCAAAGTAGTATGCAATTTTATTATCAGAAATAGAAACTGCATTCTGCTATAATGTTACATGATGCAAAATTTTTTGGAATATTGATCACATGGCCCACTGAAAAAAATTGTCAGCTTTTTACACAGTTCTTGGCAAATTTTTGGTAAACCATTACTAGGTATCCATAAATTAAAAATAATTAGTAGCCAGATTTCCAAAATTTGTTAAAATATAGCCCTTTTTAAAGTATTTTACCATAAATTTGCTAAAATAGGTTACTTTTTGAAAGAATTCCTCAGAAATTAGTAGCCAATGGCGGTTTTGGCTACCAGGAATGGAAACATAGCCATTATTGGTTGTTAATGACATGTAGTGCCAATAATTTACTCCAAAGAGAAGAAAATGGGCATAAGAGATGAAATTTTACAGATTATAATATTCATAAGTTTCAAACTTTTGATTTTGACTTGCATCACATGCAGCAGTCATATGGATGTCATCAGATCTTGTCGTGTAAACTTGTGCAAAATTTTAGTGAAGTATTTAAAATGTAGCAAAACTCTCATGTTTTTCAACTAACACATTTAAAAAAGTATTGAATTTTACTTTGATCATTGAATATTTGAAATGTGCATTTGTTATTCATTAGCTTTATGTACAAAAATTCTTTTAATTGAACCAGTGTTTGTCTGAAACTTTTGTAAGGAATTGTTAAAAGCACAGTTTTTTTCCTTAGCTTAAACTTCTAAGCATAAATGACATACAATGTTAATAGGATGTGTTTAATACAATGCCATTTCTTGTTATTGTTAAATAGCATCTTCTTCGGCTGTCTCATAAAATGTTTGACATCATTTACAGTTTTATATTAAGCAATAGTTTGAAAATAAAATCTTATATGCTTTAAAGATATACACTTTTAACGTGGATTTTAGGTTCGAATCCTATCGGGTCTGACCCAAGACTTGAAGTTGAAAGTTGGTAGTGACAGTAGCACTCTGTATTAGGAAATGAAAGTCATGTTTCTTTCAGATGGGAACTTAAAAAATAAATGAGGTCCCGTCTAGGGGTTTAATGATACAACAAAGCCATATCATGGTATACTGTGGTACTGGGTATGTGTTTTGCAATACGTGTCAGGATGTATTGTCTTAAATTAATTCTGATGAAAGAATGAGCTTATATTTTGTCTGGAAGAATAAATGTGATTATGTCCCTTTAAATTCATTATACACTATGTTTCCATTCCTGGTAGCCAAAATCGCCATTGGCTACTAATTTCTGAGGAATTCTTTCAAAAAGTAACCTATTTTAGCAAATTTATGGAAAAATACTTTAAAAAGGACTATATTTTTACAAATTTTGGAAATTTGGCTACTAATTATTTTAAATTTATGGAAACCTAGATACATGTTATTCAAAACAGAGTTAAAGTTAAGTAAAAATAATGGCTGTAACTTTTTTGTCTGCTTACATGGTCTTCATTATTAAATCTGGGTTTATTTAGAAGGATGTTTAAGGGATCATGATTTTATTATCGTCATACAGCCTTCCTATGAATAAGGAATATATAATAAGGTGATTATTTGCATCTGGTTAATGCAATCCACATCGTTTCCATCCTAAAAAATGTCCTGTATATCTCTGTACCAGAAGAGGGAACCAGAAGAGGGAGAGTTTCTCTTTGGTGTCCATGAATATTCGAATTCTAAATTTGGTATTCGTTTCAGCTCTAATACTGTGTGCCTTTCAAAATCACTAATTATCCCATCTTTTTCCAGTGTCTGTATGACATTCTAGAGTCTAACAAGCATACATTAAGTTCATTGCGAAATACCGGTTTTTCTTAAGTGTATTGCGATACAAACCAATCTTGTGTGCATATCATGGTTTACCCATATACCAGTATATCATTACACCCCAGTCCCATCTTACAATAAAGAACTCTGCTGTAAAATGTCATAACCCCAATGCACTTTCACTTGCAGTTGGCGATGTCTCTATATAAGTGAAATATTCTTGACTGGTATATTAAACACCATAACTCTTCTTTACTTTCAATGTGTTACAAAATATATACAGTTGTACATAATTAATTAGCAATTTAGCATACTGTACAAGAAACTTTCACCTAGAAAGAATATTTACTATTTTCACAGTGGTTTTTGTACTGTGAATGATATATATCTTCTTGAGAAAAAAATTCTTATATCTCATGGTACACTACAGTCGGAAACATTTCTTACCATGAAATAGCTAAGAAGGTCAAAACCATTAAAAGTTTCCTATCGCTAATGTTACTTCTTATACGGTATTGCAATCTGATTGGTCAGTCAGTTTTTTTAAATTTTGGACGATAACTTGCCTATAAACTATTTAATTGCCATGGTTAAGTTTGACTGAAAAAATGCAATCATGATTAGCATATGCTGTAGTTTGATTGGTTGATGACTCTGATAAAGCCATTCACAATTTAAAACCTGATGGTCATTTCACAAATGCCAAGCTGATTTTCACAAATTAAAAAAAACCATATAAAATTGAATATTAAAAACCGGTAAAATAAATTGAAATCGAAATGAATTCATGTAAAAAATCAATCTGGTAACTAATAAAAAGAATATTTACACAACGAAAAAAGTTAAGGATCTCATCAAAACATATTTAATTTTGTAGAACGTAAATCTTATCATGTCATATTTATACTTCTCACAATTTCATTAAGGTGATTTAATTTTATGCACACAAAAATTACTTCATAACATCATTTGAAGCAAGAAAAGAATAAGAACAAAATACAGAGTTTTCAGTTTTTGGATATTTATTTCAAATTTTACAATGGTCCCTAACTTTTTTGTTGAGTACAAAATTTACAGATTTACAATCTTCCAAAATTCAGTCTACAGTGCTTTTTGATTGCCTAGAATTACTACTGAATAATAGTAGATTCCCGTAGGGAAAGATGACTAAATTTTCCCAATTTTATCAATAAAATTCCCAAAACAACAGTGATATACTAGATATTGTCACAATATAACATCTTTGCAGTGAGGATCCTAAGATGTTGCAAGCATGCCATTATGCAGTTTACTGTATTTCAGAACTTTAAATGTTCGCATTTTAAAAGGCAGAAGGTAGTTTTTAAAAAATGTAACAAAATCACTGGTCTACTGTAATGGACATGACAAAAGGCTTTAAACATCTATAACTAGTGTTGAACAATCGGAAAAATTTCAGAAACGATCATTGAAAAAAATCAGTAGACCAAAAAAAACCTAATTGATTGATAAAACATTGATCATCAATTAATTGGAAGTTAAGACTTTGGCTTTTTTTTTTCTTTAATCATAGAGTGTATTTATATCATGTAGCGTTATATATGGCTCATAGTCATAACGTCATAGATGCATGGGGACTCTACAAATCTATGTATCATAAGTTTTTAAAACTTGGTGGAAAATATTAAAAGTGATTGAGAGATATGCATATATAATGAAGGTCTAGAATAATACAACCCTTTCATGATATGATAGGTATCGCCATACAATGGGGTTCGCCACTGTACCATGTGATACCTTCTAACGTGTCTGCGAAACGCTTGTTTCCAATTCACATGGAATCACACAATATGACGTTTTCTTGTAAAAACGATGTTATTCCAGGAATTGGTGACGTTGACGTTTTCCAAAATGTTCCGCACAAATGTTAAGAGTTATTGACCACTTGGTACAGCGGCGAACCCCATTACTTTTGATACAATATGTTACTTTAAAAAACATGAAAGTTTGTGAAAGTTATCTAGACTCGTTAATAACATTTATATGATTTGCAAAAAATTCATTTGTAACAGTAGAAAATGGCATATATGGCAAAAAAAACTTTTCTGGAAAGCATATTTTACACATCAATTTATTTTTAACGGCACCTTTTAAACCCAAAATATCTCCATACTGAAGAACAGTACCGGGGTATGTTGCTTGCATTTTTTTAAACCTTGAACAACAGTCAATGTTGATGTCAACCATCTTTTTTTAGTCGAGACTAAAAGAGAAATCGGACAGAAACCAGACTGAAATTCCAGAAACGTGATAAAACCGAACTGAACAAAAATCACAGTGAATCATATTGGTGAATCAATCTAGCCCTAATATAATTAATGAACATTCTGCTTGTTCAAATTACAAACTACAGTAAAATGTCTATTGGCAGGGGATATTAATTATTTGCTTGTTCTAGTAGCTTCACTTTCGTAGATATTTAGTTTCTTACTTTCACTCTTTTCACACTTTTTTATCCAGCAAAATGGCCCTCATGGTGGTGGGAACTTTGGATTTAATGCTACATCTGCGGCCGGGCATCCGTCTTCTACCGGTGGATTTAACAATCCTTCCATTTCCACACTTAAGACTTTAACCATGACATCTCCTTCCATTAGTATACCAACTAACACAATGAGTGGGGTAAGTAATCTGATATAGTCTGTCATATAGTGTGTATCTTAGTCTGTCATATAGTGTGTATTCTGTCATATAGTGTAAATATTTTGAAGTGATGTGTATCCTTCATTCTTTCTCCATTGGTTTTGTGTTTCTCTACAGTACAGCGTACACACAGCTGAGTTAGGGTTGCCATAACTGCAGCGACTATGTTGTTGCCTAGCATGTAACATTTAAATGCATTAGCACTGATGAGGAAACTCTTAAAAAAATTTGTACCGTTCAAAAGTTTTGATCTCTGTCAGTTTTCATTGGTAAACCTGTTCCATGGAAATTGCTTTAAATTAAATGTTCATAATGCATTTGTAAAATGGCATGAATTAGTTCATGGCTACACAATTTCATGCAATAATTAAAAAAAAATAACATCATGCTCTGAAAATTGTGTGAAAGTTTGTGCTGTGTGGTTTTGATGAACTGAGAAAAAGAGGTCGCAAAATTACAGTAATTTAACTTTCGGTGCTTGAGATATTTTATTTGGAATTACTTATTTGTTGTGAAATGACCAATGGTGCCTGATTTGCTATTGTACATTGTAAGATTATGTTTTGCACTTCTCCTAACTGAGATTTTCATTGTGTTAATGGATAGGAAATGTTAGATGCAACATGAAAATGTTGAGTGATTTGGGGAAAATCTGCTTCACTATAATTTATTACTTAACACAAGTCATGCAAAAATTTTCACACCATTGTACTATTGTATATACAAAGAAATGTTATAATCGAGGGGACTTACAGGGATTAAGCGTAACTATTTTGAGTTGGAGGCCCAGCTCACTTCAAGAAAGAAGTTGTAACAGTAGTTGTTGGCTATATGTGAAATCATTTAGGGGCCCAGACTGAATTTTAGGAGCCATAGGCTAGGCTACTGGGCCCCTGCTAATCTTAATCCCTGTACTACAGTTTCACTTCTGTTCCGGGCTAATTAAATAAAATCCATTGGAGTTAAAGAAAGAAAAAGTTTCAATCTTGCACTAACATGACCAATGGATTAACTTGTATCCTAATCAAATATTAGCTGGTGTTATTTGTATGCCGGGCACAGATACTTTTACCCTGTATGGTATATTGATTTAGGCATTGCCCTTGATGTCTCCGTCTTTTCAAATTTATTTATATTCCTCAATTACTTACCCTGTATAAAAGACTAATGAATTTCAATTTTTTGCAGGTTCACCAGCCTGGAATAAGGGGAGCAAATCCAGCCGCAGGACCAGTGCCAGTACCAGGTGCAGGACCAGGTCCTGGTGGTACACAGCCCCCAACTGCTGATCCCGAAAAACGTAAACTCATCCAGCAACAATTAGTGCTTCTTTTACATGCTCATAAGTGTCAGCGAAGGGAACAAAACAATGGTGAAGCTTGTTCCCTTCCTCATTGTAGAACAATGAAAAATGTGCTTAATCATATGACAACATGTAATGCAGGAAAATCCTGTCAAGGTAAGCTTGTTTTTAGAGGGACCATTTTTGTCCTTCTAATCTATCTTTTTTAATACAAAAACTGAGAATAATGAAAATAGTTGACCTAAACATACCTGCTGAATAATTTTTTCGGAAATATTTTTGTTGTTTATGTTGTCAGTTTGTGTAAATGCAGTGACATCAAATGTGATGTTGAAAGATAATTTTTTATCTTGCAATTAATATGTATTTTGTTTTAATTCATTTAAACATACCTGCTGAATAATTTTTTCGGAAATATTTTTGTTGTTTATGTTGTCAGTTTGTGTAAATGCAGTGACATCAAATGTGATGTTGAAAGATAATTTTTTATCTTGCAATTAATATGTATTTTGTTTTAATTCATTCATTTTTGAACTGATACAAGGGTGTCTGATACAAGATTCTATATCAGTATCAGGCATATGCCTGATACAATGTCGCGTGTGTTTGTTCGCGGACTAATTCAGATTCTTAGTAATGACGTCATCAGATTGGAATGTAACATAAACACAGATGGGGGATTTTCCTTAGATTCAGTCGTGTCAAGACAAATGAATGCAGTTAAAAACTACAATAAATTGTAAAAAAAAAATGTCCATCATTATCCGAAAATAAAATGGTAACATGTAATTCTTGGCAACATAACTGTCTAAAAGCTTGTTGATAACACGTCTGATGTCTATAATGTCCAATGAACTGGCGCCCGTCAACTGTGATCAGCATTTTATACTGTGATGTTACAAACCCCAGATATCCATCGAAAAAAAATAAAACATAATAGATCTATGTTTTAACTTGAATTTATAATACTAGATTTTTGCTAAATTGTAAACATTGTAAGATAAAAGTAACATTTATATCTTATGTATGTACAAAATTTGCATCAGAGTCTCGTCTTGTCCCCATGACACATCATGACTCGCAGCACTACTACAACTGTAGTGTTCTTGTATAAAATCTCTAGGTAGTTTGGAGCCCACCATGACAACAGTTTTCATGTTTGTACACAAATCAGTTTATTAATGGTCAATAGACTGAATACTTTACCATGTCAAATAGTATTAAAAACCGCTTGGGCTGAAGTCTTTCCAGTAGTTCAATGTAAGAAAGTATAATTTTTGTATGTTTTACTGATCATAAATAATATATTATCTGAAATATGGTTGATATTTTCTTGATCTTTTTCAGTCGCTCATTGTGCTTCGTCTCGTCAAATAATAACTCATTGGAAGAATTGTACACGTAGTGATTGTCCTGTTTGTTTACCACTTAAGCATGCATCAGAAAAACGACCACAAGGAACCAGGCAACAACTCCTTGATCTAAGTAATATTTTTACACTTTCTTTAGAATTAATGATTTTGCTCATGGTGTTCAAGTACAAAGAGGGAAATTAAAAGACTAGCTTTCTTTATCATATTTAACCACTGCGGTAGCTCAGTTGGTAGAGTGCTTGCTCCGTAAGTGGGAGGTCGTGGGTTCGATCCCCGACCAGGTTTGACCCAAGACTTGAAAGTGGGTAGTGACTGTTCTTTCGCCAAGCACTTGGCATTACGAAATGAAAGTCACGGTTCTTTCGGATGGGAACTTAAAATAAACGAGGTTCTGTGTCACAATGGGCTTGGCACGCTAAAGAACCCTGCTGTATAATGCAATCAGCGCAACACACAGGCAAAATGTCTGCACTTTCGCCAACAGCTGGCGACGTCTCTATATAAGTGAAATATTCTTGACTGGGATATTAAACACCATTACTCAACTCAACTCAACTCTATCTTATTGAAGAAAATTGGAAATTATCTAGAGTACACAACTATTTGATTATGGGTTAAAAATGCAGATTAGGTAATAACTGGTTAAACATATTACACCAGTTCCTATATTAAAATATATCGTAGTTTCTGTTGAAACGTTGAGTGCTAATTGTTATTGATAATAGTTTAATTGTTATCAAAAGCTCACTAAGTATTGTAAAATTGCTGAGAAAAAATGTTCAAAGTTGTAACATGAAAGAAACCCACCATCTCTCCACATTCACTTATCATTTAGAGTGTATAGAGCACAAGTTTTTGGGTAGATAAAAATTTACCATGTTGTACATGTATTTTAAATTTTTTTTGGATGAGGATACATGAATAGAAATCAAAATTGGTATGACATTTTTTTAGTGTAAGCTTTTGCTTATACTTTGTTTTTGTTGAAAAAAGTATTTCATTTAAAAATTTAAACAGAATTGGGGTAATTAACAGTTTTTCTTGTATTACAGTGCCACAGGGTCCTAATACATCAAATCATGTACCAGCAGGGACAGGGAGTACTGGGGGAGCAGCAGGTGGGGGATCAACAACAGCAACCGCGGCAGCAGCAGCAGCAGGAAGTGGAATGCCAACTGATAGTCAAATGCAGCGAGCATATGCAGCATTAGGCTTACCATATCTGGGCAATCAACCCACTGCAAATCAGAACCCATTAAACAGACCCCCAGCACCAACAACATGTATGTAAAATTGACTTTATAAGAACTATGAGACACTTTACAATATATTTTTGTTTTCCTTGGGTTTTTTTCTATATATTTCTTTTTAAAGTGTCAGTAACCAGTTAAGAGTTGGTCTTGTTCTCATTTGCACGCCAAAGAGTCCTGTATTCTTATTCCAAGTATTTTTACTTGGCTAATTTTAAGTTTTTCATGGTAAAACCAAATTTGTTTTGAAAACATCTTCTATGAATGTTTTATGCTTTGCTTTACCATCTGTTAGACTGTGAGGAAAAGGTTCAATATCTTAAACAATTTGAAAGATTAAATTATAAATTTTTGTTACACTTTAATGAGCTTTTAGCCTTTGTATTATTATAATGTTTTGTTTTTTATTTCAGTAAATGCCATAAATCAACCTAGTCAGACAAATCAAATGCAGCCCTTATTAGGTGTTGGCGGTAATAGTATTCCATTATTAGGGCCAGGTCTCCCTGAAGGTCCCCAAGTTCCGCAATCTAGTCCCCAACAGAATATGGCACAGACTAATAGAGGCTCAAAAGAATGGCACCAAAGTGTTACACAAGACTTACGGAATCATCTTGTTCATAAACTGTAAGTCATCAAACAGAATAGTAAATGATGTGTTACATTCCTGGACATGGTTTGACCAAAAAATTGTAATAAGTTAAAAATAAGTGGTACTTGTTCTTGAGTTTGTTTGTTTGGGTTTTCTTTTTTTTTTGGTTTTTTTTTTTAACTTTACAAAATTTGAATTGACTTTAATGGATACAGTTTCAATGTTAGATTAATCCTATGAATTTTAGAGAAAAAGGTTATAAGGTAAATAAAAAAAAGCATGGCTAATTCTACTTGAAATACTGGACTACCTAATAATCTTGTACATCAGTTGTTGAAATTAGGCATCAATCCATGAAGGTTTTATAACTTTTAACTGGTCTGTATAAGTGAACTTTTGTAGTCAACTGTTAGCAGTTGATTGGATCAGGTATGGTAAAAGGGAATGGTTTGCATTTTTATTGGCCTTTGATCAAGCATGTCACCTGTAGCAGGCTAACCTACAATTCAAAGCAGTTCAGAAATGCATCCCTAGACTTGTCCAGCAAATGAAGTATAGTTGAGATTAATCTCTGGTTTATAATTGAGAAAAGCAGAAAATTTGATGGAACTGTGAAAATCCAAACTGAAAGTTAATTCTGCAACTTGCAGGGTAGGTCATGTCCTCAAGTTGCAGAACTTTTAATTTGAGATATACTAAGATTTTGATCCTGAAATTAAAGCATGGATTTTAATTACAACTAAATTGACATGACATAAAATCAATAGAACAGGTCACTTTTATAAAGGCCATTATTTTTTTCTCTCTTTAAAAACAGGGTTCAAGCGATTTTCCCTACACCAGACCCAGCAGCTTTGAAAGATCGACGGATGAATAATTTGGTAGCATATGCAAGAAAAGTTGAAGGAGATATGTATGAAACAGCAAATAGTAGGGTATGTATAGACACAATATATTTAATCATAATCATTATATAAATCTAATTGCTAATTAACATTTGTGTCTGTATAAAGTTTTCCTTCACATGAAAGGTTTATGTGCCTTAAAGGTAAATTCTAGAACCAAATTAGAAAACCCTCAAAATATAATAAATTTTAGGTCCATTACATGTTCATATGATGATATACAATATTTGTATAGGACTGAAACTTGTGATTTATTAAAAGTGCTAACTGAGACATTCAGTGAATTAGTATGGTTACGATATTTTAAGCTGACTTTTTTTTCTAATGTAGGAAGAGTATTATCATCTGTTAGCTGAGAAAATTTATAAAATTCAGAAAGAATTGGAAGAGAAACGAATTCAAAGGATGAAAGTAAATCAAGGTTAGTACTGAAGCTCTGTCCAGTTGGTCTCGGGTGTCTACTTATGGATCACAGCTACCCTCACCACCTATGATCAAATTCCATGCTGTGCAGATCTTATTTCAGGGGTTCATAATTATTTTTATAATGGTAGGTCCAGGACCTTTTGCCTTTTTTTGTATCAAAATTGAAAGATCTATGTGCAATTATGTTATCATATAGAAAAAGTAGGATTATCCTGGTAAAAAAAACAGCATCAAACTTTTGAGTTCAAATATCAAGGGTCCCAATGTAAAATTAACAAGTCTTGGACCTTGGACACCCAAGGAAATATGGACCCCTGTTCATTTGGATAAAAATGCATTTTTTTCATGCCCTGGATGAATCATTTTTAAACCAAAAAGAATGGAAAATTTTATAAGCAAACAAACCATAAGGTATATAAAAGTCATTTCATTTGTCCATTATGTTTTCTTAAAACCCTTGAAATATATTTGAGTATGCTGCCTTTAATTGTGATTATTAATTCTTATGAGGTTTATGTTTTGTTAATATTTAAAAATACATTATTATGATTGAAAGTGTATTGTTTCTTTTTAAGATAATTATCATGTGGAAGTGTTTTAACTTTTTCAGTTGCATTGGGTTTTCTTTCGTCTTTGTAGATCCTTCCATTCAAGGTGGGAACCAGCCTTTATCAGATCCGGCTCATACATTAGGAAATGACCCATTTGGTTCAAATTTATCAATGATGAGACCACAAGGTCAAAGACCTGGTTTGCCAAATCAGGTAAATATAAACACAAACATGCAAGCACACACAACATACAAGGATTGTGCAGCATCTTAGGATAAAATAGCAGTGCAAAACAACTTATTATTGAATTGATAATAAGTGACTGATACGTGAAGTCCAATATTAAAACAGAACATAGATAAAGCCTTTGGTTTTCAATAGCAACTTTTGTTATATTCCATATCTAAAAGAATTGTGATAACCATGCCATAGTATGTGTATATCAAAAAAAAAGATTTTATTATATATATTATATATGGCTATTGTTATAATTGTCGCAGGATAATCTGTGATAATGATAACGGGAACAACAGACAAAATCCTCATAACACACATATTGGTTTTTAGAGACGGTCCCATGGTGATTTTTGTTAGAGAGATGAGTACTTTAGTTTCCATTTTTACAATGAAATGTTTTGTTGCATTTGGCACAAATTAATGGAAAACAACAGTTTGATATGTATTGTAAAATTGTAATAAGTGTCCTGATATAATTTTTCTGCAATATTATGATAAATTCTCGATATCATCACTTTTCTACGATATTGTGATACCCTTTTGTCTATGGTTACTTCTCTAATACAAAATATTACCCGATGTGAAAACCCTTTTGTCTATGGTTACTTCTCTAATACAAAATATTACCCGATGCTTCACACTTTAAAATCAGACTGGTGAAAAAAGATGTAAAAAAAAATCAGTGATGCATGTTTTAAATAAGGTATTTGTTATTATGTAGATTGGTGGACCACAGCCATCTCAGCTGTCTGGGCTTGTTGCTCAGTTGAGAGGTGCCGCTCCAACTCAACAACAGCAAGTAGAGGCAATCAAAAGTCAGTTTCCACAGCCACCATTATTGACACCACAACAACAGCAACAACAAGCCCAACCACCACCATCTCAACAACAACATTTCTCACCTTTAGGTCTTTCACAGGTATGTTTCCATTTAAAATGAACACATTATAAGGTTTGTCAGCTCCATTCTGTTTGTGTTGGATGTATATTTAGGCCTAGGGCAAGATTGTTGATTATAATAAGTTGAACACTATAACAAGTAAAGTATTTTAAACTCCAAAATATTGTTTGTGTTCTAATATGGTTTGTAGAAACCTTTTGATATTGTTATTTGATATGAAATGTGGCCATAGACTATGTCAACTGGTCAATTCATCAACAATGCTGCATGATGTACCTACTAAATACATTGAAAAAAATATATATAGATTGATTGTGAAATTTCAAATAATGTTACAAACAAGACTGTAAACTACAAATGTTGATACCAGGGAGTATTTTTCATTACAAAACTGAAACAGTTAATATTACCTACTGGGTTTCTTGTATAGCATAATGAATAATTCTAAAGGAAATATTTAAAACTCATTGGTAAATAATTGAATTGTGATTTTTTTCAGCTTTCACCATCTCAGCCACAAGCACAGATACCGCAAAACCAACAGATCCCAAAACCTTTACCAACACCACCCCCTCCATCACAGCCACAGGCTGCCACAACAGGGGCAACACAGGCTCTATTACAAGGAGCTGGCGGTGCCATACAAACCTCCCAACAACAATCTGTATCATCATCCAGTCAGTCCATGCAGTTATCACAGCAGCAGCAGTTTCAGTCGTCTCTACCAGCCACTTCAGTGGCCACATCACAATCACAGTCACAAATGGTTAGTAGTTCTCTAGTTGTGTTTACAAACATGCATCACACAGTTTTTTTTTTGCACATCAGCAAAAAAATCAGCTAATTTAATTCTAGAACAAGTATGTAAAAATTTGGATTAAGATTAAACAACCACTTTGTCTCGGGAAATAAGCGTAAAGGATTTTTTTAGTCATTCTGCTCTTTTAAAGAGAAATAAATGGTCATACCTTTGTTAAGAATTACATGTAGTTTTGATATGATTTGATTTTGAAACTGTAGATCATATAACCTTTCAGATAAAAGTGTAATATTTGTAAATTTTCCTAAATTTGAATTGATTTATTATTCAGCAGACAGACAGTGCTTTACAGGACATTAAAGTTAAGATTGAGCCCCTGGACTCCAGTCACAATAACAGTATACAGCCTCAAACTCTTACAGAATGTTTGTCAGCACCTTGTACAACAGGTCTAACAAATACAACTACATCAGGTGTTCATACAACCACAACATCATCAGCATCTGTAACGGTGGTTACCACAACGTCAGCAGATAGCAAATCAGACATTAAACAAGAATTCAAATCTGAAATGGATACCAGTAATGACGAGATCAAACAAGAAAAAGTGGATAGTGTTGCCAGTGGGAAGAATATAGGAGAGGTATGCAATCGTAACATTACTTGCTTTGTATTCACTTTTCATTTTAGGGGCACATTATTTTATTGACTTTTTAGTACATTGTTGAAATAAGTTGTTTTTGTCTTTTTTGAAATTGATGCTAGTCATAAAGCAGTTATTTCACTCTTGTTTTTAATCATATTTCTTGCTTTAGGCTACTGGTTTTTTTGTTTGTTTATTTTTAAATGTCCTAATGTGCATGTTTCTGTATTTCATCATTTCTTTTTACATTTTTTTCAGGTAAAGGAAGAACAGTCTGACACGGCAAATAATAGTGATTTAGCAACTCCAAAATCTGAATGTAACAACACCAGTGCTAATGAAGGGGAATCCTCAGATGCTAGAGCTAGTCCTATGGATATTACCAACTCTTCCACGCCAAGCACTGTGACAGCATCACCACAACCTGGAACACAGCCGACTTCTGCTGCCACACCAGTCAAACCACCAAAGCAAAAGAAAAGTTAGTAATCTATAAAAAAAATGCCACTTTTGCATGTGGTGGTTGTGAATGGTGTTTGTTTTTGTCCAAAGTATCATAGAAAAAAAAAGAAAATTTCCCAAAAGCATACCAAATTTAGACAGAATAGGGCAAATAAAAAAATAGCGTAAAACAATCCTTTGCTGGTCAATTCTCCCGCCCCAGTCTGCATGATTTTGGTATAGTTTAAGTAATAGAGATTGATGTTGCATGGCTAAAAAAGAATTTCATAACGGGAATTGGTTCAGTTGTATTATATGATGTCCCCTTATTGTTTGAAAAAAAACCCAACTTATTTGTACCAGGTAAGACATTACAAAATTTGACAGTTAACATTTTTTTTTTTTTTTTCAAAACAAAAGTCTATTGGAATTTTTTGTAGCAGATTAGTTTTCATTGCAAGTAATAGCTGGTTTTTGATCTGCATAGATGTTATAAGATATGTAAAAATAGGAAGAGGTTGGGGGTTGTGGAAGAATGATCAATTAAAATTCTTAATAATTAACCATTAACATGCAACGACAATCTCCTTTACTTTAACAATTTTGTGATGGGTTTCTGTTCTTTCCAGATCTTTTGGAGATTATGTACTGTAAAAAAAAATTACAGACCCTAAATGTAGACCCCTAACCTTTATTAAAATGAAATCCTGGGGGTAAAATAAGGACACCTGAACTGTGGAATATTTCTTTTATATTATTATAGTATTTAAACCAGATGAATTGCGACAAGCTCTGATGCCTACTTTAGAAAAGTTATACAGACAAGATCCAGAGTCTATGCCATTTAGACAGCAAGTAGATCCCGTCCTTCTTCAAATACCGGTAAGAAGATATGTTACCTTACATATTGTTTTTATTATTTTATTTTAGTTTTTAATCCAGACGAGTTGCGGCAAGCTCTTATGCCGACACTTGAAAAGTTATACAGACAGGATCCAGAGTCTATGCCATTCAGACAACCTGTTGATCCAATTCTGCTTCAGATACCGGTAAGGTGTCCAAGGCAATATAACTGTTGTTAATATAATATAATTTATTACATGTGTATTTCAAGTTATATTTACTAAAATTGTATTTGAAGTTTTATATTTGATCCCAGCTTTTGAAATATGAATGCAGCAAGAAGTGTTAATTCACAATTCTGTCTTGCGATAGTTCTGATGGTGTCAAGGTTACACTAGTGTTTTTTGTGTTGACAAAATGAGGTATGGTCCACTAATTGCCACTAGATAGAATGGTCTTGAAAGCAACAGTTTCTTGTTACTGTCTGTCCTTATTGACATTTGGATTGTTCTGTTTACTGTCAGTAACAATTTTATACTTGCTACCAATTAAGATCAGTAGGTATTAAGTCAACAGTCCAAGAGTAGAGGGTTTGAAATGAATTGTTTTAACCAGCTAGTACAGCTTCTATATCAGACTTTTCCCAAGAGCAGAGGGTTTGAAATGAATTGTTTTAACCAGCTAGTACAGCTTCTAAACCAGACTTTTCCCCAAGAGTAGAGGGTTTGAAATGAATTGTTTTAACCAGTTAGTACAGCTTCTAAATCAGACTTTTCCCAAGAGTAGAGGGTTTGAAATGAATTGTTTTAACCAGCTAGTACAGCTTCTAAATCAGACTTTTCCCAAGAGTAGAGGGTTTGAAATGAATTGTTTTAACCAGCTAGTACAGCTTCTAAATCAGACTTTTCCCAAGAGTAGAGTTGTTTTAACCAGCTAGTACAGCTTCTAAATCAGACTTTTCCCAAGAGTAGAGGGTTTGAAATGAATTGTTTTAACCAGCTAGTACAGCTTTTAAATCAGACATTTCCCAAGAGTAGAGTTGTTTTAACCAGCTAGTACAGCTTCTAAATCAGACTTTTCCTAAGAGTAGAGGGTTTGAAATGAATTGTTTTAACCAGCTAGTACAGCTCCTAAATCAGACTTTTCCCAAGAGTAGAGGGTTTGAAATGAATTGTTTTAACCAGCTAGTACAGCTCCTAAATTAGTTGTTTAGTTACTTTATAGAACTGTTACCCAGTTACAAGAAGAATGCATAAAATTCTTTTAAGAGTTTTGAATTAGAAAGTTTTCCACATATTGAGATTACTGTTGCATTAAGTCATGATGCATTATAAACATGTACCATGATATGATGTTACAGTATTTGCATCACAAAATGATACATATACATGCATCTTGATGTACTTTTTCTTCTATGAGGCAAACTTTTTAAAAAAGTGAAAGTGCTATTTGATTTTAAAAAAATCCACAGGATTTGCTTCACATATTACATATAGACATTGCTAAAAGTTGAAATTGGACCATATTTTGAATTTGAATGCTGTTGGAGACCCTTTCACTCTTGAGCCGGAAATCTGTATACAATCATAAAATTTACCTGGAGAACAGATGATAAATTCCTAATTAGCATACTGTGAAGTGACTTTGTCATACCACGAACTGAAGCCTCCTAAAATTTACCATGATGCACCATCAAAACGATAAATCATCGTGGTCTTATACAGTTTTCAGTTACAAAATGAAATGGTTTTTTTTCTGTCGATTACCATATTGGTAAGGCAACATTAGCATAAAAACAGATGCTTTGCAGCTCTGTTGCTTTTATGATGTCAAAAACTTATGAGGACAGAACTTTCAAAAATTTTGCCTAAAAGTGATGTCATTTGTTGGGTCATTTCCAGCTTTAGGGTTCATTTTAACAGTATTTGTTGGGTCATTTCCAGCTTTAGGGTTCATTTTAACAGTATTTGTTGGGTCATTTCCAGCTTTAGGGTTCATTTTAACTGTATTTGTTGGGTCATTTCCAGCTTTAGGGTTCATTTTAACAGTACTTGTTGGGTCATTTCCAGCTTTAGGGTTCATTTTAACAGTATTTGTTGGGTCATTTCCAGCTTTAGGGTTCATTTTAACAGTATTTGTTGGGTCATTTCCAGCTTTAGGGTTCATTTTAACAGTATTTGTTGGGTCATTTCCAGCTTTAGGGTTCATTTTAACTGTATTATGATGACTTATTTGTTACAGGATTATTTTGACATAGTAAAGAAGCCCATGGATTTAGCTACAATACGTCGTAAGCTAGACACAGGGCAATACTCGGATCCTTGGCAGTACTGTGATGACATCTGGCTGATGTTTGACAATGCATGGTTATATAATAGGAAAACCTCTCGGGTATACAAATATTGCTCTAAGGTATGTATGTCCTATGAGTTTCATTGAAGATTGAACAGGCATGCTTGCACATGTGCACCATTTGCCAATCTAATTTATTTTACATCTCTGGTTTGAATGTTATTTATATTGGGTTTATATTATTAGTGCAAGAGTAAGACATTGAAAGGTATCCGTTAAATCTATATTAAAGAATATCGGCTACAAGTAAATCACATTCTATCTGTTCCAACTTTTCGCTCAAACTTATTTTTCATAAACTGGAAATCGCAATTTTATGAAAATAGGAGCATAGTCTCAACATACAATGGTAATAAACTGGATTTGAATGAAATTTTCATTTGGAATCCTTTTCCAGAGTAATATTTTCTTAAACTACCTGAAAAACTAAGGAGAAAGTATCAAAATTGACAAGAAATGTGCAGATTATTAAACATCTGCAAATCATAAAAATTCTTTATTCATTCATTTACTGAATTTGCTCCTTTTTAGTAACTCTTTCTAGCCTGTTGAAATTCTCTATCTAAAATGACCTGCAAATGTGAATAAAATCAATCCAATATTTTGCTTGATTTGTTTGGGGACATAGTACATGTTTGTCATTCATTCCACTACAATAATTAAACCCTTGTTAGAATTATATATTTTAAAAAAGCCATTGTTGAGATATTTTTTCTTTCTATTTATAGCTAGCAGAAGTGTTTGAGGGAGAAATAGATGGTGTTATGCAGTCGTTAGGTTATTGTTGTGGTAGAAAATTTGTTTTTAGTCCTCAGGTTTTGTGTTGCTATGGTAAACAGCTATGTACAATACCCAGGGATGCTGTATATTATAGTTACCAGAATAGGTCAGTGGATTTAATGATTACTTACAAATAATTGTCTCAGTTTTTATTTACCATAAAAAAAAACCACGCCAATGGACACCATTGTTTCATATTTTGTGTCAAAACTATTTTGAAAGATAAGTTACTTTATGGAAAAGGCCAAAGCGAAGTGACAGTCCATGTAAATTATCTCCCTTAGACCATGTAAACATTAAAATATATATTATTCCCAGTTAAAGTAAATATATATATTTATATTTATTCCTTTCTTTTACAACCATAGAAGAAGTGAAAACCACTGTAGTAGCTCAGTTGGTAAAGTGCTCGCTCCGTAAGTGGGAGGTTGTGGGTTCGAACCCCGATCGGGTCTGACCCAAGACTTGAAAGTAGGTAGTGACTGTTCTTTCGCCAAGCACTCTGCATTACAAAATGAAAGTCACAGTTCTTTCAGATGGGAACTTAAAATAAACGAGGTCCCCTGTCACAGTGGGCTTGGCATACTAAAGAACCCTGCTGTATAATGCCATCAGCGCAACACACAGGCAAAATTTCAGCACTTTCGCCTATAGCTGGTGACTTCTTGATATAAGTGAGATATTCTTGACTGGGACAATAAACACCATTACTTAACTCAACTCCTAGAAAAAGTGAAATGTCAATTAAGCTTCTGACATAGCACACCATGTATCTGTTTATCTGTGTACATGTATGGTTGTGTCTTTACCATCTATTTATTTCTCTAAAACTCATGATCACATTTTATTGAAACTTGGTCAGAAGCATATTTGACCTAGTGCATTTAAGATTTTTTGCAGCATTGCCATAGTGACCGAAACTGTTACTGGGTTACAATGGCTCACTCACTGACCTGTATGATGATAAATTTATAAATTACACAGTAACGTAACATTTTGTGTTGTTGATTTTCACCCAGATTAGATGTAATTGTGATACAGGAAGATTAGAGCTACAAAACACACGTTAACATACATAACATTTAAAAATAGAATGACATTATATTAATCTGAGTTACTTTTTCTTTGATTTTATCAACAGGTATATGTATTGTGAAAAGTGCTTTCAAGAAATCCAGGGTGAAGAAGTAGAATTATCTGAAGATCCATCTCAACCTACAACGTATGTTACATAGCTTTTTTGTCTTAATTACCAGATGTTAATGATGTAAAAAAAAAAATACTTCTGCTTAACTTTTACATTTAGAAGGAAACTGTAAAGTTTGCTTAGTTGGTAGAGTGCTTGCTTGTCACTTTGTAGGAGGCCATGGATTCAAACATTGGCCAGGTGTGTGACCAAGACCTGAAAATAGATAGTGACTCTCATTTCGCAAAGCACTTGCCATCCGGAAATGAAAGTCGGTCTTTCTAAAGAGACCTTTCAAACTTATGCTCTGTGTCACTGCAGGTTTGGCACGTTTAAAATGTCTCCCTGCACACTGCCCTGAGTGCACTGCTAATGTCAAAATCTCTGCCCCATTCAATCAAATCTATAAATCATGTTTTTAATAATATATATTATCCCCCCACTTCAAAGATTGGGTGATACTGGTTTACTTACCTCTGTCCTTCTGTCCATCGGAAACTAAGTTTTCTCAGCAACTACTAATCACAGCCACTTAAAGTTTTGTGTGCAAGTTCAGTATGAGGTCCTATACAGCAAGTACTGATTTCAAGTCTGCTGAACACCTACTTCTTGTTTCCTGGCTTAGTTTATTCTTCCAACATTCATGGTCAATGGTTGAAAATTTTCGTAAGTTTTCTCAGCAAAACAGCCACTTGAAATTTTGTATGTGACCAGTATGAGGTCCCATACTGCAAAAACCTATTCAAGTCTGCCAGACAACTACTTCCCTGTAGTGTGTCCTGACTTAGTTTATTTCTCAACATTTATGATCAATGGTTGAAAATTTTCCTAACACTTTTTTCAGCAACTACTAATCACAGCCACTTGAAATTTTGTATGCGAGTTCAGAATGAGGTTCTTTACCACAAGTACCAATTTCTGCCCTGTGCCTACTTCACATTTTGTTTGTTAAAAGCGGGGTTTACTTAATGAGCAGTAGCTCACAAATCTCTTGTTGATTGTTAAAATAAAAAAAAATTTATACATACACATGCAGTGCTCCAAGCAGGTTTTGAAAACTGGTAGCCACATGGCTAATAATTCAAAAATTTCAGTAGATTTTTGCCGTTTGGCTGCTATTATGCAAAATTAGATCACAGTCTGTATGGGCTATAAAGTCACCTGCTTGGAATCAAGCACTTTTAAGATATTATTGATGGCGAGACTATTTGTCAGGTTGGATGACGGGTTATGAACAAAATTTCCGGATTTCCCGATTTTTAGTGGCCAAACTCAAAAAAATTATTTGACATAATGGCGATCGTCTGACAATTTGTAGTCGCATATTTCGAGTACATGTATTTACTAGGCTACTTGGAGCACTAACATGTAGTATATATCTTTATTATATGTTATAATTTTAGTTGGGATCAATTACATGTAATGTCATTATTTTGTTCATAATTAATACATTAATAATATTACACAATATGAACTTGAAATGGATTTTTCTTGTGCTTTCAATTTTATATAAAGATTATGGATTTTTATTATCTTCTTAACCAGGCGAATCAAGAAAGATCAATTCACCAGGATGAAAAATGATCATGTAGATTATGAACCGTAAGTACAATATTAGACACTACAAATACTAAGATTGTCAAGTTTTTCAATAATCAGTGGACATTTTGGTCCACTTTTCCAATAATGGATTGAAGTTTCGGTCCACTTTTCCAATAATGGATTGAAGTTTTGGTTCACTTTTCTAATAATAGATGGGATTTTCAGTTCACTTTTCCCTGAATGGATGGAAATTTGGTTCACTTTTCCAATAATGGATCGAAGTTTCGGTTCACTTTTCCCATGTTGGATTGACATTTTGGTCCACTTTTCCCATAATCAATGGACATTTTGGTCCACTTTTCCAATAATGGATAGAATTTGTGGTCACTTTTCCCTGAATGGATGGACACTGGTTCACTTTTCCAATAATGGATGAAAATTTGGTTCACTTTTCCAATAATGGATTGAAGTTTCGGTTCACTTTTCCAATAATGGATGGAAGTTTCGGTTCACTTTTCCCATATTGGATGGACATGTTGGTTCACTTTTCCCATAGTGGATGGACAGTTTGGTTCACATTTTCCAATTTTCCAATATTGGATGGAAATTTTCTGTAACTGATTTTTGATACTGTTAATGGAGATTTAATTTCCTTAATATTGTTAGCCCCTTGGATGTACTGCCATATTTAATTTAAATAAGGGCTGGAATGAATCAATGTCTTGGCTTCTTTTTTTTAAAAAAAAACCAAAAAAAAACAGGGCTTCAGTGACCAAGTGTTTTTGATGCCCAATCACCTCTCACCAACTGTAGTCTAGTCAATCTATGAAAAAATAGGGTCAAACCTCAAAGTAATTGCAACAAAAAATATTTTTTGTGATTGTTTTCAGGAAAGGTGTTTTTATTCACCACAAAAAATCTACCCATTTCAATCAAGTGGAATTAGGGTATTTTGCTAATAAAAGTTACCAATAGCATTTTCTTTAGAAAAGGGAGATAACTCTTTATCGTAATCCTAAATTTTTCTCCGAAATTTTCTAAAACTTCTAGTATCCTCTGATACTATACGAAGCCTAGAAATCATATGGGAATTTATGACAATTTAGAATGTTATATGTAAAAGAATGTAGAAAAAAAATAAATTATTTTGTTGAAAGACTTTATGCAAAATGCTGAATAAGGGCATGTTGAAGAGATGAAAAAAGGTTTATTAACTTAGATATATTTTATTTTGCACAAAAATGATAAAATAAGTATATCTCGGGTTAAAAAATGTAACTTTTCTATACATTTACTTCATTACTCTGAGTATTCTGTCATTAATTCCTCATTACTAGACACATTAGATTGTGAAAAACTAAAAATAAAATGCAACTGAATTAAAATGGACTGATGTTTTTACTTTAAATGAACTCAGAAATGTTAAATGTATGTAATTATATGAAAACTATGAATGACTAATTCCAGGGTCTTTGCTTTCCATTTTGTTCAAATGATAATGGGACTAAAACTCCATCTGTTGTACAAGAGTTATCTCCCTTGTCTATAGAAATCCCATAAGAAATTAAAAACTCCTCAAAAACTGTTTCCCTTTATCAGATTTAGGTAGACTTTTTACTATAATCATTTAATGTATTTGAGAGCATATTAGTAACAAAATATATTCTGTTGCAGTTAGTTTGAGGTCAAACTGTAGATTGACTAGATTACTAGGTTAAAATTCCACATCCTTGTGTGAGAATTTTTGCCAGTTCACCTGCAAAGAAAGGGTAAGTGGTAGTCTGCTTTCCAGAACCCAACCTGAACTGACCATCTCAATATAAGTGAAAAATCTTGACTTAAAACATCATTCATTACTTATCGGCACAAATTGCTATAAGAATTGACTTGATCAAATTTCCAAAAAATTGGACATAAAAATTTAGTAACCCATGGAAAATGATCAAACGTTGATTGAAAAAGGGGGCTGGTTTTACCACATTAAAGAACCATATGCTTTGCATATGTACATACATACATACATACAAATATACATAGGTTCCAGACATATTTTGTAGTCTGATTTGCTTTTTTCAGATTTATAGAATGTGATGAATGTGGAAGGAAGCTGCACATGATTTGTGTTCTACACTTTGAACAGATATGGCCCAATGGGTAAGTAATGATCTCTCTCTCTCTTTTTCTCTCTCTCTCTCTCTCTCTCTCTCTCTCTCTCTCTCTCTCTCTCTCTCTCTCTCTCTCTCTCTCTCATGACTTCATGTATGGCTCTTTTTCAGTGATTTTGTTACACATTTTAAAAACTACTACCTGCTTACATACTTGTTTTGTTCATATGATAAAAGATATCTGATTAATAAATCTATAAATGTTAAAAGATTATACTCTTTCAAATGGTTTATTTTTCAGATAAAGAAAATTATTCTCCAGTTTTAGGATACAAATACCTAACTATGACAGGGAAAACTATCTATTAAACATAAGAATTTTTAACAAATACATTGTAAGTGTTGTTTTTAATACCAAATCATTTAACATTTTGTGTTTTCCAGGTTTACTTGTGAAAATTGTTTAAAGGCCAAAGGTATGAAGAGAAAAGAAATAAGTTTTCTGCGAGAAGTAAGTACATTTGATTTAATTACACAAAATATTTTTGGCAATCAATTTATCAATCCCTTAAACCCATGAAACAGTAATCTGCTATAAATCTATTCTGTACTTGTTAATTTTTCCCTTAATAAATCCTACAACAACAGTCAACTAATTTATCTAATAAACCCTAAAAACAATCAGCAATCAAATAATATACATTGTATGGATTTATATCATGTATCATTAGTGTTATGTATTAAAATTTGGATTATCTTCTGCCTTTGGGAAAAAGAGCAGTATATCAAAGTTGAACTTCCATCCGTCCAGACACTTCTGGTCTGAAGTAATTCTATGAAGCACCTTTTTTATCCCCCACCTTTCGAAGAAAGAGGGGGGTAACCCGGTATTAAATTAGATGTTTCTGTCTGTTTGCCGTCCAAAATTTTTGTCTGTGCTAATTCTCCAAAACTATGAAGCACTATTTCATGAAACTTGGTGCAATGCATTAACATTGATAGCAGGTGCACACATCGTTAACCTGAGTTTGTTTGCATATTTTCCTCAAAGTTGTTGTCCTTTAAAAATAAGTGCAAATTGCAAAAAAGTATCTTCTGACCACTGAATTTGCTTGTTCTCTGAAGGGCTCTCATTGTTGTTATTCAACTACGCTTGTTAAGCTCCTGCTTTATTCCCACTTTTTTTGCTAATGAACAGTTAGAAAAAAAATAATAGCCATTGTTACTCAACACGCCTATAAGCTGGCCGGTTCATAGAGTGTACATCATAATTATAACCCCGCTTAAAAAGTGGGGGGGGGGGGTATATAGTGATAGGGGTGTCCGTCCTTCCTTCTGTTACACCTTAGGGTACCTATCTCTTATCCGCAACTCCTCCTAAACCGTTCAATGGATTTTCATGAAACTTTTACACAATCTTTGTGATATAATGTAGATGTGCACCTTCTATTTAAAAATTTGGTCCGATGGATTTTTGGGAGCAAGGGTATATTTTGTGAGCTTGTGGCTCACAGTTTTTCTAGTTTTGTATTTTTTTTTATTATTTTGTTTTTTTTTCATCACAGATTTAACTTATTCTGGATTACCAAATACAAAACTTGGGCAGTATTTAGAAAATCGTGTAAATACATTTTTAAAGAAAAAAGATGTTGGTGCCGGTGAAGTGACAATCAAAGTTATATCAAGTTCAGATAAAATGGTGGAGGTCAAGCCGGGTATGAAAATGAGGTGAGTAGAGATTTTGCTGCAGAGCCCCAGATAAGAGGCGTCTCTGCGTAAATATGCTATGACTGTTTTAATATACGCTTTAAAATTTAATTAAAGGCGTACCAAAACGCATTGAAATTGCTCACTACGCTTTACATTTCCAGTAGAATGCGTAACCATGATTTGTAAACAAGTATTACTCGCCGGCATGCTTTCATACAAGCTTTCATTTGTTAAACGTTATAATGATCAAGATCGATGAAAAAATCGAAAATGTAATTGAGACAATTCCAGTCCGGTATTGTACTTTAAAATTATCACTATATACCCCCCACTTTTTAAGGGGGGGGGGGGGGGGGGGGGGGGAATGACGATCCAGATCAGTTCCGGTCTCCAATCTTACCCTATATCATTTTCTTTTTACCCTTTATGTTGATCATCATATCACAAAATGTTGTCTGCTGTAAAAAGGCTATTATGTGTGCAAACAGTCAGACAGCAGTAGCAACAGTATCAATACAATTTAGATTTTACAGCATACGCTTTAGAAAAAAAAGTAGGGGTTAATGACACTTTATGTCCAATTCTGATTGCTGTAACAAAGGAAGGCAGTCTCTTAATTACAATGTTTATAAGTGGTCTAAATAAGCAGAAATACTCCAGTTACGAAGCAATTTTTTTGGTGGTTACTGATAAATTGTGGATAAAATTCCCTTTGAAATTGAATATGTGTATCCCTGTATCACATTTTACATCTCCATGAGACTGAATATTTATATTAGTTAAAATGCTACATATTAAAACAATGGAAGTGAATAACAGTGAATACTTACTGCTATACAACATTATTTAAGAAATTTGTATAGGAAATTTAAAAATTATTAATTTCACATATACATTAAATGTATGGTGGTTTTGTTTTTTTTAACTAGCTCAATCTGTTTCAGTCTCTTCAAGTATATTCACTGTAGAGGTGTCTATTGCTGAGACATTGGACATGTGTGAAAGACTTTTATAGAACATTGTGCTCTGCCACTCTAATGTGGAGAGAAGATGATAATCACCTCAGAAAATTTCTTGTGAGGTTTGACTTGTAAAGTCAGTGCTATTTTTTTCCTTGATTGATCACAAATTTTGCCCACTTTAAATAACTGAAGTAGTGATTTTATAAAATTACAAGGTTACATTCCTGTCTTTATTATTTTATTTTATTAGGTTTCCAGACCACACAGATTTTCCAGATTCATTTCCATACAGAGCAAAAGCTATGTTTGCTTTTGAAGAAATTGATGGGACTGATGTATGTTTCTTTGGTATGCATGTGCAAGAATATGGTTCGAATGTTCAATGCCAAATACTAGGTAATTTTTTTCTCTCTTCTTTTCTCTCAAAGCAACATATTGTGCTTGATACTCACTGTACATAAGTGTTACAAAAGCATACAAATTACATGTTACTTCAAGTGTAGTTCTGCAGTTACATATACACACAACTTCTTTTTTTTCAATATTACAGTTTTCCTGATTACCTGAAAATTAATAATAATTTGTGAAACAACTTTTTTTTTTTTTTTTTTTCAAAATTGAAAATTGTTTCTAGGATGGTCTCGTGTGACAAAATTTAGAATCCAGACATGTAATTTTTATGCATGGATGTTATGCTGAAAAAGATAATTATGGATTTTAGTGTACACGAACTTGTTGTTGGAACTATAGTGATTCTTTTGTGTTGCTACAAATATTTTTTGGAGGAGTTATGTCCCTTTCACTGTATCAGACTCCTCCTCCAAAAGTTTATTTTCAAGCATTATAAGCTTCTTTCTGGTGATCAGCAGATGGTTCTATGATTTTATCATTATTACTACATCTATTTTTAGGGGAAATAATGTCCCCTTTTAGACTTTGAATTTTTCAACATTAACACGGACCTGGTTATTAGTAGGAACACATGAAGGGAACAGGACATGGTTCTGCATAGCACCTTCCAATTTACCTGTGTAAAACTACAAGTATATTATAGTATAGTATAGTATATATAGGCATCATAATCGGCTACAATTTATCATATTATTAAGGTTTATTAAATTCAGAATCAAAACATCATTGCCTCTTAACAATGCGCAAAGTGACAGGTAAAATGGTTCTTTAAGTGTGGCCAGTAAAAAGCAAGCAAGCGATATTGGACATGTGATCGGTAGATCTTAGGAATTTTGTATCTTTAAAAAATTGAAAGATTCTGGTGATAGGTATATATAGTTCCTAGGTGTTTTTAATTAAACCCAAGTACATGTAATTGAAAATTGTTGTAATGTAGAAACTAATAGTTTGTTTTTTTTTTGTTTTTTTTTGAGCATTTGTATTCTGTGTTGGTCTGACAAGCTTAAACTTAATATCCTTGTTTTATCTTCCTTTTTCAGGAGAGTGTATATTTCATATTTGGATAGTGTTCATTTCTTTCAACCAAGACAATTAAGAACTGCTGTTTATCATGAAATTCTAATTGGCTATTTAGAATATGTGAAACAGTTAGGATATGTGTGGGCTCATATTTGGGCATGTCCTCCTAGTGAGGGGGATGATTATATATTCCATTGTCATCCCCCTGAACAAAAAATTCCTAAACCAAAGAGACTTCAAGAGTGGTACAAGAAAATGCTAGATAAAGCCATCATAGAACGCTGTGTTATTGATTATAAGGTAGGTTTAGATAAATGTTTTAACTGTTATTTTAGATAAGTTGATGATGTGCCTGTTGTATGTTGAAGCTCCCTGTTGCAGTTTGTGTGGGATAAAGAAATCTAGATCATGTTACAGTATTTTTCTTTTACTCAGAGTGAGTCTTAGCAAATTCTAAACTAAAGTTTAGACTAAGGGTTGAATGTTTCAGTCTTGCATTTAGACCAAAGGTTGAATGTATCAGTCTTGTTAAAAAAATAGAGCTGTCAATGATAGGAATTTGAATATCGATAGATCAACTGAAAAATATATATATATATCGAAATATCAGAAATGTGATTAAAATAGTTTATTTTTGAATGAATTTCTTAAAGACAAATTATTTTTCAACAATATTTGACATGTCCGGTGTCATCTTAAATGTGCACTCTGTTTTGTATGTCAGTTGGTTTTGAGATACGTTAAAATGATGGGTTGTAATTATAATACATTTACAACCAGTTTAATCTATGTGTCATTGACTACTCCAACCTTGGCCATGAACTGGCGACCATTTTTATAAATTTTTGTACTCAAAAAATGTATCGATATATTGTATCATTGGATTTTATTGATGATATATCGATTTATCAATGACAGCCCTACTGAAAAACATGAGAATAGTTTCTTTTCCTAAAATTGTTGCATGTGTAAAATACTCAAAAAAAACTTCAAAATGAAAGTCCCAATCAAAAAATATTCTTTTCCTACTGTATAATAATGCTTATATTTCGCTGTGGTTTTATTTTGGCTATATTCGTGAACAAGTGTATTACCACAAAAAATTAAACCATCATGAATAGACTCTGGTATTACCAGCCCATTAATGTTGCTAGAGTCGTTTTCCTTTTAATCAGATAAGACTGCGAAAATATGACACCGCGAATACACTAGTCATCGTCAAACTGCAAAAATTTGATACCCTGACAATAAAGCAATATACAGTATGTTATATACATGTAACTTTTCCAGCAATTGATTGGGGATTGATGAATTAGATAATAAAATTTCTTGCCTTAACAACAGTGACACTCTTTGAAGTAAGCAAGTCTGTCTGTAATGTTTGTGTATCAGCTTGTATCTCATCATACATATAGATGATAGGTACATCATGTTTTAGGCCTGCCCTTCCTGATGCTTGTACTTCAGTCTGTCCATTCTTCTGTCTTTCTCTTGTTTCATATTAATAACCCTTGTTATCTTCACCAATTGTGATAATTTTGTACATTGATAAGGTTTATTAAAAAAAATACAAGGTCGCATTGGAAGGAATTTGAGCACAACATAGTTTGGTTTTATCATTTTTAAGTTTTGAGATTATAACTTCATTGACACTAATAGTATATAGTATATAGGATAAGGATTTTTTAAATTGTTTTAGATAAAAATAATGGGTTTGTGAAAAATATTAAAATGGCAAGATTTTAAAGGACATCTTGGTGGAATTTTGAGGTAATGACTTTTTGGCCTGTCTCCTAATTAATTATCTAGATCCGACTAACTCTTCATTTGTTTTTACATTTATCAAGGATATTTTAAAAGATGCATATGATAACGATATGAAAAGTGCCACAGATTTACCTTATTTTGAGGGAGATTTTTGGCCCAATGTGCTAGAAGAAAGTATTAAAGAATTAGATCAGGAAGAAGAAGAAAAACGGAAACGAGAAGAAGCAGAGGCTGCTGCAGCTGAACAGGAAGTGACAGAAGGCATTGAAGAAACTGAAAGTCAAAATGGAAATGTAAGATAGACAAGTCTTCATTATTTATTTTAGGCTGATATTCTTTAGCACCTTTGAGGCTTTCTCCTTCTTAGATATAACCACAATGATATAGAAATGTAAACAAAAGAGATATTTTGAATGGCGTTGATGTCTATAAGTAATGCCCATGAAATGATTATTCTGCATTCTAGTGTAAATATTGAAATTGAAAAGTTACAAAGAAATTGTTTCATAGACATTTCTGGACAAAATCCTTACCAACACCTGCACTGGATTTACGGCAGATGTTTTTGTAAAGGAAATTAGAAATAATAGCGCAAGGCCAAACATTTTCTCTACTCAAGTGTTGTTGTTTCTTTTGTGTTAAAACTAACACTTCACTAAATAGGCTTTTTACTAAATTGCTTTTGTCTTTTTAGGGTACTGGAAAAAAGAAAGGAAAAGGAGGCCGGAATAAGAAAGCAAATAAAAGTAAAAATAATCAAAGGAAAAACAACAAAAAATCCAATTTACTCCATGGTGGATGTGATCTCTCTCAAAAATTATACGCTACCATGGAGAAACATAAAGAGGTAAACTATATTCTGTGTACATTGGTTTTAGATAAAGCATTGCTGTCATCGGTGGCTCTGGATATTATTAATCCTATAACAATTAAGTTTGGAGTGGGTCAGTTTGATGGCCAAGTGATCTTAAGTGCAAGCTCCTGCATCACAGTCTCTCTTTCCAGCTTTGTTGGCAAGTTTGTCAATTCCCTTACCAATGGTTGGAAGTTTTTTCCACCCTACAGGCCTTAGGTAGAATTTTTAATTCCACTTGGCACAGTGCCTAGTTGAATAAGAAAACCACTCGGCACTTGGAAATTTGACTCGGCACTTGGAAATTTGACTCGGCACAGTCACCGCAAGTTTAAATATATAAACACTCGGAACATCGGTTGGATTTTACGTTACACTAAGTGACTTCCGAATGCAAAATGGTTTGCACATATGATGCAAACGTTCAAATGATTTGTTGGTTCACGCTTGTAACAGAATAGCTTTACAAAGGGGCCCGGATCGTTACAATTGTCCCACTGTTTATACACGATTTTCCGACCTACACTAAATTGTCTGTTGTTATTAATTGTAACAAGCCCATGATGTATATGTCTGATAAATTTAACTTGGCACCGTGACGAGTGCAATAACAACATCACTCGTCCCAGCACACATTTCACTCTTCAGGACGAGTTGACGAGTGAATAATCGAAGCCCTGCCCTATCAGAACTGGCTTCTTTGATTTGCAAGTCTTAACTTGGGCATAATACACCGTTATAAAAAACACTATTATCAGGTTTTCAGAGAGAGAGAGAGATGCATGTATTTTTAGAAAATTTAGATTTGGTACAAGGTCATTTTTGGCTTTGCGTATGGATACATTCCTAACAAACAGTAGGGTATATTTTGTGGCAGTAAAGACATAGGCGAGTATTAAAAGGGTAACACAGGTATCCAAGAAACATTTTGATTTCTTTAATGTATTAATTAAGATCTGGGTTTTTTTCTCGCATTTTATCAATAATGTATATATAGTTTTAAGATAGCATGCACCTTTATTTGTATGATATTGATTTTCCATTTTCATATAAATGAATATTCTTAATTTTAGTCTAAAAAAATGGCTCAAGTCAGAAGCCATTGAAAGCTCACTTTGCAAATGAGCCTATTTATTTTACAATTAGTTGTTATTGTCTGTTATTAAATTCTGGATATGCTATTTTTTATTTGAATGATATTAAATTCTGGTTTAATATTTTATTTTAAAGGTATTTTTTGTGATACGACTGCATAGTCCAGCGGTAGCAGCAACACTTCCGCCCATTTGTGATCCAGATCCACATATATCATGTGATTTAATGGATGGACGTGATGCTTTTTTGACAATGGCTAGGGATAAACATCAAGAGTTTTCATCGTTAAGGAGAGCTAAATATTCTACTATGGCTTTATTATATGAACTTCATAATCAGGGAAGAGACAGTTTTGTGTATTCATGCAATACTTGTAAAGCACATGTTGAAACCCGGTGGCATTGCACAGTGTGTGAAGTAAGTATCTTTTTCAAGGATTTTTCAGGCTACAATATTTCTCCTGTAAAAATTTCCATCTTGTTTTTTCCCAAGTTTTATCTAGAATCTATTTTTTAATTGTTTTTTTTTTTTCGTTTGGATTATTGAAAATAAGAAATTTTTTCATTTGGATTCAGGGATTCATCAAGGGCCTATTTAGGGCCGAATTTCGGCCCCATTCCCAATGGGAAGAATGTTAATTTTTTCCAAAATTGGCTTAGAAAATTGTATTGTTTTTAAACCAAAACGAAAGTAAATATTGTGAATCCCTCCAATCAGCAAAATCAAGAAAAAGATTGTTGATTATTTTAAAACAACATCTACAAAGCAAGATGAAAATACCGCTTCTACATCAAAGGCTTCCGAGGTGGTGAGTGAACTGACCTCTGACATGATGTCAAAATTTTCCCAAAATGAGCAGAAAGTTGATAGTTTTTCCCAATTTTTAGTTTAGGGCCTTTTCCCAAAAGACCTTGTTAAATCCCTGGGACTTTTAAAATAAGATATGGAGAGTTGAAAGAATTTTTTATTATTTTTTGTTTTCATCTCTCTGAAAGGTTTTAAGCTTAGTTGATATGATTTTTGTTAAAAATGTCGGAATAAATACTGTGAAATCTTTTTTTTTTCATGGTGTACTTACTTTTGTTGTTTTCATGGAAACCTTGACCCAAGGAAACAAATGTCAACAAAATAGTTTATTTTACAAACCCACATTAATGGAAAACTACCAACCACAAATTTACTACCTCACAAAATGCTATTTATGTCCTAGAACCAAGAAAAGAAATGACTTCACAGTAAATGACAAATATTTGACTCATGTGTCATGCATGCTTTTGATAGAAAAACACAACATTTTGAACAGATTTCTGTACATGTATATTGAATACATAAGTATATATGTTTATGCCACATGTAAATATACTGTAAATGTATTTTTTTGACGGTGTACTAATTTTCACTTACTGCATCATTTGTTTTGTGCAAAAATTAATACAGAGCGGAAATTACATTATGCATATTGTGTTGTAGTGCATATTTTAAAAACACAAAAATTTATCTAGGCAGATAAGTCCAAATTTCATATTTTATAAATACACACAATTCATATTCATCAAAAAACAAAAACCTCTTTGAGTACAGACAGCTACAACAATCCCCCCAAAAAATCTAAAATTGTTTAATAGTCTTATTTAAAAATGTCAAATTTTCCAAGAACATATTCAATTCCATGTTTGAAATGTCTTCAAATTGAGACATTGACTGGATTGTTGTCTGGTACCATCAGGAGTCAAATTATAAACCAATATAAACTGCTGTAGAAAGAGAAATGTGTCTTTATAGACAGAAACCACCACATATTATTTAGTCTTGGTTAAGAATATGTTGATGTTTTTATTTGGACAATAATAAGCTAAGGAAAGGAACAGTTAGTATCACAATTTTTACGAACAGAGAGTAATCTCTGGGAGTATTGTCATGCTTATAAATTGTTAGGTTGTAAAAGCTGTCCTGGTCAACCCTTAACTGCTATTTAGGAAGGGGTAGGTACTGGTTAGATAATGGACAATGTTGCTGTGTGTAAAATATTCATTATTTGAATTTTTCTGCTTATTTCAGGACTTTGATTTGTGTACACAGTGTTATGAAAAAGACGGTCATACTCATAGGATGGACAAACTAGGACTTGATTTAGACGATGGGTCAACACCAGCAGATAAACAAGAAAATCCTCAGGAATCTCGTCGTCAATCTATTCAAAGGTGTATTCAATCCTTGGTGCATGCATGTCAGTGCAGGGACGCTAATTGTAGACTACCAAGTTGTCAGAAAATGAAACGTGTTGTTTCGCATACAAAAAATTGTCGGAAAAAGACAAATGGTGTGTGTCCAATTTGCAAGCAACTTATTGCATTGTGTTTATATCATGCGAAACATTGTCAAGAGAACAAATGTCAGGTGCCATTTTGTGTGCAAATTAAACATAAACTTCGGCAGCAGCAGCTTCAGCATAGGTTACAACAGGCACAGATGTTACGGAGGCGTATGGCCTCAATGCAAAGGAATAATTCTACTCCGACAACACAGATCACATCACAGCCATCTCCATCACCTATACCTTCATTACCACAACCACCAATATCTGGAAAACCAGCTGCAGGGCCACCCCCTGGAGCAATGCAGGCAGCTTTAGAAGCTCAGGAGGCAGCATCACGTCAAGCAGTAATGACTCTAGGTAAACCTGCAAGTGTGACAAATATGCCACCTCCTAAGCCAAAACCTCCAGTCACTGCTATTTCACAACAGATGCCCATGCAGCAGCAACCGTGGCAGTATAATCCTCAACAACCTCAACAACCATTACAGTCGCCTATGAGGCCTACAATGCAAGCACCTCTAAATCAAGTGCCCATGCAACCTCAGCCAACACCCCAACAGCCTACTCCTCCAATGAATCCTCTTGGAGGTACCATGGTAGGGCCTGGTAGACCACAGGGTCAAACGCCGCATAATGCTCTTCAACAGTTGTTACAAACTCTAAAATCTCCTACGTCTCCTCAGCAACAGAGGCAGGTGCTACAAATACTTAGATCTAATCCGCAACTTATGGCAGCTTTTATCAGACAAAGAACTCAGCAGCAGCAGCAGCAGACTATGGCTAACCAAACTCATCAACAGCAGGGCTTAGCTCAACAAAATCCTCATCAACCTCAACCTCCACAACATGTTGTAGGACAACAACCTCCTATGACAGTCAACATGCCACCACAACAAGCAGGGCAACCTGCTAGTCAACAGCAACAGCAGTTGTGGTATCAACAACAGAGACTGAGAATGCAACAGCAACAACAACAACAAGCTGTTCAACAGCAGCAACAACAACAACAGCAGCAGCAACAACATCCATTCCAACAGCAGGCTCCATTCTCCTCAGTACAACGATCTCGAATGCCTTACCCTCAACAAGCATATCAGGGGGATGGCAATCCGCATAATATGCAGCAGTTTCAGCAACAACAACAAATGTTGCAACAGCGACAGGCACAGATGCGGCAACAAATGGTTGGGGGGCAAACTGTTAACCCCCAGCAAACTCAGTCTCAACAGTTCATGCAAGGACGTTCTCCTAATGCAGCGCTACCACAAACTGTTCGCTCACCACAACCAATCCCATCTCCAAGACAACAACTTAATCCATCACCACGACAACCACAAATGTCACCCCATCACACACAGTCTCCTCATCCTGGTGTTGTAGGTGCTGACAGTAGTCAAATTAACAGTGACAATAGTTTATTATTAGGTGGCAGTATGACATTACAAAATGCAGACACTCATGGTGGTTTATTGCCCCAGGATAATGAAGTGCCACCTCTTACACCACAGGACCAGTTATCATTATATGCCGAGTCGTTATAGTACAGGGTTAATGTTAGTCAATACAGAAAAAGTTTAATATATGGAACAATGTTGTTGTTGTTGTTGTTGTTAAAGTGATGCAAGAGATATTAATTTAATTAATGTGTATAAATGAAAGCAACAGATTTATAGTTTATTATTTCCAGAACAAATTTCAAAAAGATTTTTTTTGTTGTTGTTTATTATATGAGAAAAAGAAAAAACTTTTAATATATTTTATATGATGACTTTTGTTTTTCATCAAAAACAACATTTAAAGCATGAGTGATGGAATACTTGTGAGGTGGATGCTGACGGATGACAGAATATATGCGATTATTTATCATACTGACTTGTCACACATTAAATGTTAATCATTTGTGGATTAATTGAAGTGAAAATGATTTTTATTTCATTGATGACTCTTTATTTCCATCCATGATAAAGCATGAAGTTCATTCTTATCCATTACAGGTTTTTTTTTAGATAGGTTTATTTCATTTTTATCAAGAATCATCGGGAGTTGATGAAAAAATACTCTCACTGTTTTTTGTTTGGTGTTTTTTTTTTTTTTTTTTTTTTTTAACTATAATATATATATATATAATGAATTATAGAATCGAAGAAAGGTAAATTTATAATGCTGTTATCAAAGAAAAACCTAGTTTATAACATTCTCCTTACAGGGAGTTTTCTGGTTTATGGCTGGAAAATAATGGACAGATCAGCTAACTGTAATATTTTCATGTGTGATTTTCTTGGAAAAATGTGATTCAAAAGGCTGTAATATGTATGATTTCTAAGTTAAAACAAGTCTTGTACATTATCATTGTTTGACATGATTTTTACCTGAGATAGATAAATCCATTACAGTTTGTACATTTGTATTGTTTTGTCCATACATCTTGGCACTAACTGTAAGGAACAGAAATACTTACCGTTACTGTGTAGGGAGGGAATAGGGCTGGAGGGGAACATTGGGGAGGGAACATTTTCATACAAATACTACATTGTGTAAATACAATGGTATCATAAAATTTACAAAAGTTTTTGACTTGTGTGTTACTTTATCAATGAAACAAATGTGTGTCTGACTTCTGATTGAAGCTGAAATCCATAACTTGGTAAAAAAAAATAATCAAAGATATATATAAATATATGACCATCAATCAAAAACCAGACTTGTGTAGATTTGACTTTATTTTATTATATTAATGTAACATATATATATATATATTACATTAATATGTGATTTTATGCCTTATGAATTGTATGTAAAATGCAAAATTGTGAAATGTGATGTTCTATGTACTAAATACGAGCTTTCATTATTAATGTCTTGCATTGTGCCATATTATCATTATTGTTAATGTTCAGAAGATACTATAAGTGTGGTTTTTGCTTGGTGCATCACAATTCACTTATATTGAATGTCCCAGTCACAGATATTTTACAAGTGGTTTAAGACAACAACACAGTAAAATAAATTTAACGTACCGTTTTTAATTTGTACCCATAATAAAGTAACCAATTCTTTACCAAATTATTGGTAGGTTAGGCACTTATCCGTTAGGTCTGTGTAAAACTTTTGATTGGCAAGTTCTGTGGATGAGCTCTACTAATTGAAATCTTCTAGATTGTTCCATTCTTTCCCACGAGACCCCTAAAGGTGTCGCCACACTAGTACTATAAGTGTGGTTTTTGCTTGGTGCATCACAATTCACTTATATTGAATGTCCCAGTCACAGATATTTTACAAGTGGTTTAAGACAACAACACAGTATGAGATATTATTTGGTATTTCTAGCTTTACTAGATAAAACCATCTGAGCTTATTGCATGACAAAGCATACATGCCTGCATAAACTTTTAATCTACCCTGCTGAAATTAATACTTTGCTAGACCAATTTTAACCAAACTTTTTAGAAAACATCCATTGACATCCAAACTATCATTGCTATAATTAGCAAATGGTGATTATAGATGACCAATCGTCTTTAAGTTTTGACGTCCTGGCTGCCTTTTTCAAATTTCATGAAATATATATATATAGTCCAACCTGCCTTAAAGGCAGCCAGCTTACAAAGGCCAGTAGAATTGTATCCCAATTATTCTTTGTTCATATCATTTGAACCTGTCTATAAAGACCACTTTTACTGGTTTCCTTGGATGGCCTTTATAGACAGGTTTGAATGTATATGACTATCTGTATGCAAAAAGGGCCAAATATAAGGTTTTCATATTTTTGGTTACATTTTTGAAGTACCAACATAAGTTATACATAAAAGTAATAAAGATGAACATGGTATTTAAAGTCCGTTTTCTGCATTGCAATAGGACTGAACTAAGGGCCCTTTTTCACTTACAGAATGTCCTGTATTATTAGCTCACCTGAGCCAAAGGCTCAGATGAGCTATTGCAATCTATCACCGTCCGTCGTGCGTCGTGTGTAAACTTTACATTTTAATCTTCTCCTCCAAAACTACTGGGCCATATTTGATGAAACTTTGTGATTATCATGCCTAGGTAACAGCCTTTCAAAATTGTGTTCGGGGTTTGGCCACGCCCAACAAGATGGCCGCTGTTACTAAAAATAGCAAAAAGACAAAAAAATCTTCTTCTCTGAAACCAAAAGGTGCAGGCAAATTTTGATTGGATATTTGGATTCAGCATACCTGGGAACATTGAAATTGTGTTTTTCATGAAAATTAGACGAAAAATAGGTTACGCGTTTTTTGCGTAAAATTATGTAATTTTTGAAATGAAACATTTATTGTTATAACTTCATAACGGCTGAAGATAATTGTATGGAGTTTTCACTGTTGATCTTGTCTTGCAATTTTCTTCCAATTGATGTGAAGGTCAAGGTCATGTCCCAGTTTTTGACCTTTGATAAAAAATGCTATTTTTTTAACATTTCTTGTGATAATGGCGTAGGATTTTGAGTTATTTGTAGGTATTGACATGACGATCATTTTGATACATACATCAGGGTTATGGGTTCAAAGGTCAAGGTCACAGATGTCCAAGAATACCAAAATAGTTAATTATCTGCAAAACTATAAATTTTTTGTATAGGCATGTATATCAGAATATTGTAGGTAAAGGCACAATGGTCATTTTGATATATGAATAAAGGTCATGGGTTCAAAGGTCAAGGTCACAGATGTAAACAAGTACTGAAATGGTTAATTATCTCAAAAACTATAAACTTTTTGTATAAACATGTATATTGGAATATTGTAGGTATTGGCCTAACGATCATTTTGATATATGAATGAAGGTCATAGGTTCAAAGGTCAAGGTCAAAGACGCGAACGAATACTTAAATGGTTAATTATCTCAAAAACTATAAACTTTTTGTATAGGCATGTATATTGGAATATTGTAGGTATTGGCCTAATGATCATTTTGATATATGAATGAAGGTCATAGGTTCAAAGGTCAAGGTCATAGCTGCGAACGAATATTTAAATGGTTAATTATCTCAAAAACTATAAACTTTTTGTATAGGCATGTATATTAGAATATTGTAGTCATTTGCACAACGATCATTTTGATATATGAATGAAGTTCATAGGTTCAAAGGTCAAGGTCATAGATGCAAACTAATACTTGAATGGTTAATTATCTCAAAAACTATAAACTTTTTGTATAGGCATGTATATTGGAATATTGTAGGCATTTGTACAACAATTATTTTGATATATGAATGAAGGTCATAGGTTCAAAGGTCAAGGTCATAGATGCAAACGAATACTTAAATGGTTAATTATCTCAAAAACTATAATCTCTTTGTATAGGCATGTATATTAGAATATTGTAGGTATTGGCCTATCGATCAGTTTGATATATGAATGAAGGTCATAGGTTCAAAGGTCAAGGTCATAGATGCAAATGAATACTTAAATGGTTAATTATCTCAAAAACTATAAACTTTTTGTATAGGCATGTATATTGGAATATTGTAGGCATTTGTACAACAATCATTTTGATATATGAATGAATGTCATAGGTTCAAAGGTCAAGGTCATAGATGCAAACGAATACTTAAATGGTTAATTATCTCAAAAACTATAAACTTTTTGTATAGGCATGTATATTGGAATATTGTAGGTATTGGCCTAATGCACATTTTAATATACAGATGTTTTAGCTGTTTATAAATAATATATTGTAGCTAGACTTTAAATATGTTATATATAGCATACTTATATAATAATTATTATAATTAATTTGCAAAAATGCTTGCATATTTTTGGCCCTTACTGCTGAAAATTTTGATATTCTCTTTTATTAATGTCATTGACCATTGAACCTCTGCATAAGATATGTACTCTTCCTCAGGTGAGCGTTAAGGCCCATGGGCCTCTTGTAATATGTATAAGGTGCTATATTTAATCTTTTCCTTGTGCCAAATTAAAAATTCCTTCTTGAAGGTGGAGTAGTCTTCTCCGAAGATGTTGGCCATTCTGTGAACATCAAAAACTTATAAATGACCAATATATTTTTTTGTCAACAAATCCAGTTAAAATTGATATATAGATTAAGGTTGGTGAAATACATCCATTTTGTTGTGGGTGGTGGATTATTAGACAGTCATGTAATGGATCTGTTGACATCTAGACATCAAAAATAAAATACTGCTGGATACATTAACTTGCGTGGCTTACATAATGATAAACTTTACAGCCTGGCCCAATAATAACAGTCCATCCAAAGTCGCATACAGTACAATCTTTTCGAAAGTTTAACACCAAGCTAACGAATTGGTCCCAAATTGACAGTTTATCTCGGCTACTCGTTGGCTATATATCGACATCTTTTTGGCAGATGATAACTATTTCTTGACAGGTTTTTAGTCACGGGCGATGAATAGCTCGGTCACTGCTTCTATTTATTTTCGTTAACCTAGTGTTAAAGTTTGGACAAGTCTGTACTGTACTATGTCACATGTGTTCAGTGCCGTCAAATGCTACAAGTCATGTCAATTCTGGCAACTTTGTTTCAGCAGTTAAAATGTATTTCATACTGTCGATATTGATGCAGTAATTGGCCGGAGGAAAGGGGGTGGGTGGGTTGGTGCTGGTAATACTTGTCAGCGCCAAGGATCTATATGCAACACTGTTTTTATCGGACACAGTGGTATCCAGCCTAAAACATATTTTGCAGCTATGCTGTAGATACACTTTGCAATGCTATGTTTAACATGTGTAACAGTTTTTCTGAAACATTTTTCATTTGATTGTTAATAAGAATTCTAGTATTGAAAATATGCTATGTTGAGTGGATTCTGCGCAATTTGGAGCTTATTTTGTCTGAATCGTAATGAATACATCAGGTGAACATCACAGGTCCTATTCGATGGCTTTTATTACACAATGAGCATGCTTTATAAAATTATAAATAACTTAGTTAACGAATGCTAAGGCTCAGAACTAATTACCAGCCTACAATCTCTTAAAATTTGGGATAACTACAGTACAGACCTGTCGAAAGTTTAACACTCGGTAACGAACAGGAGTCGAAGTTCGACTGTCGAGTTGCTCGGATATGTATAGCTGGTGACCAAAAAGCCACTGCCGAGAGATGGATATCAGTTTTGGACATTTTAGCTAACGATTGCCTATATGGCCTGACGATTAGGGGCCAATTCGTTAGCTAAGTGTTAAACTTTCGACAGGTCTGTACTGTATATTCAATTGCAAGAGCCGAGTTAAGTAATGGCGTCCTATAATTCTGGAAAGGTGGAGGAAACCAGATGTATCGAGAGAAAATTAACAGCCATCACCAAGTTGGTTGTGCTCTTGAAGCTGATTTAAGGAGAGGAGGTGGTTGTTCAAAATTGGTATCAAGAGAAATAGAAATCCATGATATATTTTCATATATAAACATATCTTTAATTTTAAAAGTTATTAGATATGTTAATCGATGATAAAAATATTTCGTAATCATATTATTGTAAAAGAAGTTTGCAATGATGAAATTTAATAAACATTTTAGGTCGTACATGGTACGATGGTTATAGACATGGGAGATTGTACAAAAAAATAAAAGGACCACTTAAAGACTACAATTTTTTTGCTTTCTAAAATGCGTGAACCCACTTTAATACTCGAGATTCTAAGGTCACCATAGTTCCTAACGACAACTGGCAAGTTCTATAGCTATTAAAGCATGACAAATGGTTTCAAAGCGTGTTAAACAAAAAAGTCAAAATGTATAAACATTGGTCAGTTGTTCGCTTAATATTTATCCTTGGAGGCCTTTTGAAGACAAGCAAACAGTAGAGAAAGCAGGCCATAACATTGACATTAAAATAAACTCGCTCTTTTGTTGAAATTCCATAGTTCCCATGTACTAGAATAATCTCATGCCCTTCGATTGATCAACCACACAAGTATTTTCATTTTTGTACAGCGTAGAATTGTACAGAACTGTACGGCATAGCGCAATGTAGATGCATATTGCTGCCATATAAAATTTAGTGATGATCGACCTCATCAGGAAATAGGTGTGCATAGGAAATATAGTGCACCATGAAAATAAATTTAGGTGGAATATAGGCATGGATCCGATTATTGGACAATCGTGTATTTTTAGCTCACCTGACCGAAAGGTCATGTGAGCTTATGGCATAGCACAGTGTGTGTATGTGCATGCGTGCGTTATTAACACGTATTTTCTACATCTCTGAAACTACAAGACAGATTTCAATGAAACTTCTTGATGAGAAGTATATATGGGTCGGTGCAATTCAGATTTGTTCGTGGCGTTGCCATGGCTACCATAACTAGGTCAAGGTGACCTAGGGGTGCAAAAATCTTAAAAAGTCTTCTTCTCCGAAAGTATTGATTGGAGAAAAATCTGATGTGATATTTGGCTTCTCTAGGGTCTTAAGCCTATAGTTTGTTCATTTTGTGAAATTTAGACAAAAAATAGGTTCTGTGTTTTTGTGTTTAATTTTGAAAAAATCGTAAAATAGCTTCAAATTGTTATAACTTGACTATTTGACCAGATGACATGGGGTTTTCAGTTTTGACATCTTCTTGTTAGTATCTTTAAAATGAGGTCAAGGTCAATTGTGAAGGTCGTGACATAATTTTTTTAACTGATTATAATTATTATCTCTAAAACTATAAACTTTTTGTATAGGCATGTATATTAGAATGTTGTAGGTATTGATACAACGATCATTTTGATGTATAGAAAAAGGTCATGGGTTCAAATGTCAAGGTCACAGATGCGAAACAATACCGAAATGGTTAATTATCTCGAAAATTGTAAACTTTTTGTATAGGCATGTATATTAGAATGTTGTAGGTATTGATACAACGATCATTTTGATATATTGAAAAAGGTCATGGGTTCAAAAGTCAAGGTCACAGATGCGAAACAATACCGAAATGGTTAATTATTACGAAAACTATAACTTTTTTGTATAGGCATGTAACTTCTTAAAGCATCAGCCATGCTGAATGCTTTATAGCGATCGTTGGATTTTTTCGTATTTAGCGCCGCTCTCATTTCACCTTGACAGCCAATCAAATCCTTCGTTTCGACTGAAATTACGGGAATTTCCATATACGGTATCCCAGGTATGTATAAACTCTAATCTGAGTTATTGGGTCTCCCGGAAAGTTACGAAAGCAATGTTTTCATCATGTACACATGTGCCGATCTGAAATGTATTCATACGCGTATTAGTCCGTTATTGTTTTTGCTGGATATATATTTTAATTCTTCACTTTTGTATGATAATTATAAGATAAAAACCATAAAAATCCATTTAGTATACGCCCCTCGGAAAACCCAACAAAAATGACGATTTTGTCAGTTCGCGCCGACGTTCTTCTTTTTGACCTACAGTGCTGTACATGTGGTTGTTTTACAGTCGCCGCCATATTGAATTTTTTTAATTTACGCAAAGTGACATCGATAAATAAACACAAAGTATGCTCATTAAACAGTTTTTAAGTTAAATAATTTTAAACATGGATCACATTTGATGATAAATTATATATATATATTTTTAAAAATTGATTGTCAATAATATTTCGTGTATGGGATATCCCGACCTGGTTCATTAATATTCATCATAACGTCACGAGGATTTCCCCGCTTTCATTGGGTATGTCAGTTTGCCGGTAGCGAAATTATGCATTACAAAAAAGTAGAAATCAAAGATTATTCCCAAAAATGTGATACGAAACTGAAAGAAGAAGTTTATTTACAAGTTATTGGCTATGATGATAAATCGTTTGTGACTCGTGAAGTTGTGTAGGATATCGATACCGTAGTTCGTATGCAAATTAGCCATGTGTTTGGGGGCATGCCTGCATTTGACACCCGCTGCCCCTGCTCAAATGTATTCACATAGCGTAGTGACTGACCTTTTTAGTCCAGTACACCCTTGCCCCTTTTAAAATGATCATGACACCCTGTCCTTTTCAGTTATCAGTTTAATATAAAAACGACATGCTTTATTCTCGAATCTCTGCTACATACTTCCGATCTTCAGCACACACTCCACTTCTCACCATATGTCTCCGAAGACAGACAATTTCATCATAAATGTTCATTTAAATACCTTTTCCAGTTTTTTTGATTTTGAATCAACAAAATAAATCGCAAGAAAGAACAACTTGAAATCAAAATCTAAACAAAACTGAAAAAAACGATGTTTTAAAATTTTCAGATAAAATTTATTTACCTTGTTACAAGTCCTTATTAGATCGTTTTACAGTGGATATCCGATTAAAGTTGTTGTCAGTAGTTTAATCCATGGTTTTTACAACCTTTAATTTCTTTTCATGAAGCCATATTACTTTATTTCACATAAAATGTGGCCACTGGACATGCAGGAAAACAAACAAAACAGTTCTTGTGCTTTCTTAAGTTCTTCCGATTTCTAGAGCACCGTTGGTGAAGTAAAACAGAAACTAAGGGCAGGGAAAATATGGTACCAATCTTGTGAACTCAACTCCTCTTACAGTTTTCAACCAAAAACCTTGAAACTTCACAGAATGTTTATATATATATTGAAGATGTGCACCTGACTTTATGGAAATATTTCAATATTTTTTCCCCATTTTTCCAGACTTTAAAACTTAGTCACTTTTTAGCAAGTATTAGAATGGGGGTACCTACTTTGTGAACTCAACTCCTCTTACAGTTTTAACCAAAAGCCTTGAAACTTCACAGAATGTTTATATATATATTGAAGATGTGCACCTGACTTTATGGAAATATTTCAAGATTTTTTCCCCATTTTTCCAGACTTTAAAACTTAGTCACTTTTTAGCAAGTATTTGAATGGGGGTACCTACTTTGTGAACTCAACTTCTCTTACAGTTTTCAACCAAAAGCCTTGAAACTTCACAGAATGTTTATATATATATTGAAGATGTGCACCTGACTTTGTGGAAATATTTCAAGATTTTTTCTCCATTTTTCCAGACTTTAAAACTAAGTAACTTTTTAGCAAGTATTAGAATGGAGGTACCTACTTTGTGAACTCAACTCCTCTTACTGTTTCTCTTAAATTCAAAGTAATTTTATTGTAACATTTTAGTTGTCTAAATAATAATCAATTAATTTTCAATTAATCGTATTCAGAAATATTTACCCCTTTTGTACACAATTCTTGTCAACAAACTTTTTTTGAAAGAGACAGTTGCCTGGACAACTTCTGTAATTGGGAGGTACAGATTATTAGCTTATTGTGTCAGGATGGTTTATACCAATTCAGGCTTTTGAAGCTCACTTGGACAATTTATATATATTCAACAATAATTTTAAATACATTTAAATTATTTCTAAAACAAAGGTTTTATTTTTATTTTTTTCAAATTAATTGTGAATTTAATGAATAAAATTAATGACTTCAACAATGGTTAATCTGTCAATTGCAAGTCAAGGGAAGTAGCTGGTCATGGTGAAAGTTTTTTTTTGTGATGATGACACTATGTCGATGATGATGTGGCATGATGATCTGGTGAAGATGATGACAATAATAATGATGATGATGACATTCAGTTCTGCTGCTGCCGATGATGATGATGATGTCACCATGATGATGATGATATGACATGAGGAGATATAATGATGATGATGATGATGTGATATGAGGAGATATGATGATGATGTCACCATGATGATGATGTGACACGAGGAGATATGATAATGATGTTGATGATGGTGATGATATGAGTTCTGTTGATGCCGATTATGATAATGATTATTGTGATGAAGAAGATATTAGTGATGGTGGTGATGAAAATAAGCTCTGCTCCTATGAATGATGATGGTGATAATGACGATGTGACTTGACGAACTATGATGATGATTATGATGGTGACATGAGTTCTGTTGCTACCGATGATGATGATGGTGGCAATGATGACATTCAGTACTGCTGAGCACTGCCGATAGTATGATGATGATGATAATGATGATGATGAAGATGGTGGTGATGATGATGGTGGTGATGACATTCAGTTCTGCTGCTGTCAATGATGATAATAATTCACGATGATGATGATGATGATAACAAAGCCAATGTCTTCATGCTGATGATGTGACATGATGATGATGATGATGATGATGATGATGATGATGATGATGATGATGACATTCAGTACTGCTGCTGCTGATAATGATGATGATTATGTGACACGAAGAGCTATGATCATGATGATGTGACCATATTAATGATGTAACATGAGGATTTCTGAAAATTATTAATATAATGGTAGTGGTGATTGTCATGGCATGGGTTCTACTGCTGCTGCTAATGACGACGACGATGATGATGATGATATCTTAATGTTGATGATCAAAATGTGATATGAGGAGTGATAATGATGATGATGGTGGTGATTACAGATCCAGTTTGGGTTTTCTTCCAGTCAACTGCGTTTAGTGGAGTTATGCCCCTTTCACTTTGTGAATTTTATCAAAATGATGGTTTCTCTGGACTTTTTTCACTTACGCTTGAGATATTTCACTCAGATTTGGGGTCGGGTCTTTAGTAGCCTCTCTTGGTTTTTGAAAAACTTAAAATTTATATTTATGCGAATTACTTAGTTTACTCAATTGATAAACATTCCGTGGCATGTCCATTTTGACCATTGTAACATATTTATATGTTAGAACCTAACAACTTGCATAAAAAGCAGACTTGTTGTTAGAAGCTTCCTGATCACAGTATCTATTATTTGCATGATTTTCATTTGTTACTGATTCATTAGACAAATCTCAGTTTCAAGTGCACATTTTTTTATCAAATTGCTCAGTTTAGCTGATGCTTCAGTACCTTCAGTACTTTGATTTGTATAGGCATGTATATAAGAAATTTTTGATATATAGAAAAAGGTCATAGGTTCAAATGGCAAGGTCACATATGTGAAACAATACCGAAATGGTTAATTATCTCAAAAAACTATAAACTTTTTGTATAGGCATGTATACTAGAATGTTGTACGTATTTTTACAATGATCATTTTGATGTATAGAAAAAGGTCATTGGGGTTTAGTATTTATGTTTTCTTTAAATCTATCAGCTAGCCATTAGTTATCAAGTGAGCGTATCGGGACCATGGGCCTCTTGTTCAAATAAGTATGCCTCCTGCAACAATGTATTTTTGTACAGAAACGTCACTCCCTAATTTCCAGAAAGAAACGCCACCCCTTTTAAAATACATGTTATAGTTAAACAAATATACAAATACGACAAAAAGCATTTAATTTAAAAGCAATTTAGAATCGATGCCATTGCTTACAATGTTGTGGCATCAACACAAGCTAACTCCAGCTCTAATACTAGTATAACTTAAGTCTGTCTAAAATATACAGTCGGAAAAAATATTAGATCATAATTCAACAATAAAGCAAAGAGACCTTGCTGTCTTCAGAGATGTCGCTGTAATTTTTAACCTTCTAAAGATCTTCTTATCCTATAAATTACCTATGTTTTGTTTTTTAATCTTTGGTAAAGTTGACAAATTATGTACAACAATTTAGAGAAAGCAGCCTTTTTTATCAGTCGGTATGTTATTTCTAAGTTGGATTGATTTAATAGAGTTTTAAGTAAGTCAAGATAATGTCACTTATATGGATACATCACCTGTTATAAATTATGTGACAGAAATATATACCTTTACCGCTATTGCAATGTGCAGTGAGGGTTCTGTAGTGTGTCACGCCTATCGTGACACGGGGCAACCGATTTTAAGCTCAGTTGAGCCAAAGGCTTTTCACATTTTAATCAACTCCACAACTGCTGGCCTAATTTGCGTGATATTTAGCAGTATTGGTGTCTAGGTAAAGGCGTTAAGATTTTTTTACAAATCGAGGGGTTCTGTCCCCTTGAGGCCTAATAAAGGGAGAAAGTAAACTTGCGGCACTTATTTTTAGATTTGCAAATATCATAGTATTAGGGTCCAAAATGGAGGTATAGACATGTATAGTAGGTTATTGTAGGTATTAGTCTAACGGTAATTTTGATATATGAATGAAGGTAGGTATTAGTCTAATGGTAATTTTGATATATGAATGAAGGTCATTGGTTCAAAGCTCAAGGTCACGGATGCAAACAACCGAAATGGTTAATTATCTCAAACACTAAAGGTTTTGTATAGCCATGTACATGTATATCAGGCTGTTGAAGGTATTGACCTAACGGCCATTTTGATATATGAAGGTCATGAATTCAAAGGTCACAGGTGCCAACGGATACTGAAATTAACCGGTTAATTATCTCAAAAACTATAAACTTTTAGTATAGGCATGCATATTCAGCGATGGACCAATAGCCAATGGCTACTAAAATCAGTCTGGGCCCCTTGATATTTACACATTTTAGCTATTTATTACTATTACAACTTCTTTTCTGAAGTAAGCCAAACCCCTAACTCAAAATAGTTAAGCTTCATCCCTGCATATTTTAATATTGTAGGTACTGGCTTAACGATCATTTTGATTAATGAATAAAGGCCATGGATTCAAAGGTCAAGGCCACAGATGCAAACAAATACCGAAATGGTTAATTATCTAAAAAAAACTATAAACTTTTAGTATATTCATGTTAATTAGAATATTGTAAGTATTGATGGAATATGAATGAAGGTCATGGGTTTAAAGTCAAGGTCACATGCAAACAAATACTGAAATGACTTAGATTTTTAAGGTTTCACTTTTGATTTTACTATTTTAGCTGTTTATAAATATTCTTCAACTAGACCCTAAACGTTTTAGATGGAGCATTTTGAGGACAAGTTATAAGTAATTTGCAAGAATCCTGGTATATTGGCCTTAACTGCTAAAAATTTAGACACGCTCTTAAATTTTTGAAATTGACATTTGAACCGCTGCATGAGATATGTACATACCCTCAGATGAGCGTCAATGCCCTTGGGCCATTTGTTTAAAAGATTTCATCCGAAAAATCAATGACTTTCATCTCTTGGTGAAAGAAGAGCTACTACCACTGTTCAAGCCTGGCCGAGATTTGGCTAATCTCGAACCCTCGCATACAAAGCAAGCACTGCATCAAGTGAGCCACCGTAATGGGGTATCGCCCAAGTTAGCTATAAAGAGACTAAATTCTGCTTGGGACACACACCACTGCGGTAGCTCAGTTGGTAGAGTGCTAGCTCCTTAAGTGGGAGGTCGTGGGTTCGATCCCCGGTCGGGTCTGACCCAAGACATGAAAGTGGGTAGTGACTGTTCTTTCGCCAAGCACTCGACATTACGAAATAAAAGTCACGGTTCTTTTGGATGGGAACTTAAAATAAACATGGTCCTGTGTCACGGTGGGCTTGGTACGCTAAAGAACCCTGCTGTATAATGCCATCAGCGACACACACAGGCGCTAAAGAACCCTGCTGTATAATGCCATCAGCGCCACACACAGACGCTAAAGAACCCTGCTGTATAATGCCATCAGCGCAACACACAGACAAAATTTCTGTACCTTCGCCTATAGCCGGCGACGTCTCGATATTAGTGAAATGTTCTGCCTGGGACGTTAAACACCACAACTCACTCACTCATAGTATTCTATGCCCCTGCAGTACGAACGAGCCCGTAACTTTCGATTCAAAATTGCTTTGCTCTCATAAAAAACAGCCATATTATCATGGCTTGTGACGCTATCTATGAAAACTATTAACCTCTCTCCGAAACCAATGTCTGTCTAAATGTTCTACAAATTACTTAAATGTAGAACCATTTCTCCAACCGTTTTCAGTATTGTCATGTGCTGATTTTGAATTTCTATTAAAATAACGCATTCGAAGCTGCACATGACAATTTGTAATGCATTATTATTTTGAATGCAATTTTGATAGAAATACAGTACAGACCTGTCGAAAGTTTAACAACGTAAGACGAAAATTTGATCGAAGCTCTGCTACCGATTGACCAAGATATGAATCGGTAGTGGCCGAAAAGCCTAGCGATGGATAACAGCTGTCGAAAGACTGTCGAGGCTAACGAGGGGCCGAGAAGGTTGCTATTTCAGCACAAATAGAACATCAGTGGAACTAGTTCTTTGCTGCAACTCTCTGATACATGTGGACAATTGCAATGTAAACCCCCTTACGGAGCATTTGCATAGAAGATCACTGCTGCCACTCTCTGATACATGTGGCACAATGGCACAATTGCAATGTAAACCCCCTTACGGAGCATTTGCATAGAACATCACTGCTGTCACTCCATGATACATGTGGCACAATTGCAGTAGTGTAAACTCTCTTACGGAGTATTTGCATAGAACATCACTGCTGCCACTCTCTGATACATGTGGAACAATTGCAATGTAAACCCTCTTTTGGAGCATTTGCATAGAACATCACTGCTGTCACTCTCTGATACACGTGGCACAATTGCAGTAGTGTAAACCCTCTTACGGAGCATATGCATAGAACATCACTGCTGTCACTCTCTGATACATGTGACACAATTGCAATGTAAACCCTCTTACGGAGCATTTGCATAGAACATCACTGCTGTCACTCTCTGATACATGTAACACAATTGCAATGTAAACCCTCTTTTGGAGCATTTGCATAGAACATCACTGCTGCCGCTCTCTGATACATGTGACACAATTGCAATGTAAACCCTCTTACGGAGCATTTGCATAGAACATCACTGCTGTCACTCTCTGATACATCTGACACAATTGCAATGTAAACCCTCTTTTGGAGCATTTGCATAGAACATCACTGCTGCCACTCTCTGATACATGTGACACAATTGCAATGTCAACCCTCTTACGGAGCATTTGCATAGAACATCACTGCTGCCACTCTCTGATACATGTGGCACAATTGCAATGTCAACCCTCTTTTGGAGCATTTGCATAGAACATCACTGCTGCCACTCTCTGATACATGTGACACAATTGCAATGTCAACCCTCTTTTGGAGTATTTGCATAGAACATCACTGCTGCCACTCTCTGATACATGTGACACAATTGCAATGTAAACCCTCTTTTGGAGCATTTGCATAGAACATCACTGCTGTCACTCTCTGATACATGTGACACAATTGCAATGTAAACCCTCTTTTGGAGCATTTGCATAGAACATTACTGCTGTCACTCTCTGATACATGTGGCACAATTGCAATGTAAACCCCCTTTTGGAGCATTTGCATAGAACATCACTGCTGTCACTCTCTGATACATGTGACACAATTGCAATGTCAACCCCCTTACGGTGCATTTGCATAGAACATCACTGCTGCCACTCTCTGATACATGTGACACAATTGCAATGTAAACCCTCTTTTGGAGCATTTGCATAGAACATCACTGCTGTCACTCTCTGATACATGTGACACAATTGCAATGTAAACCCTCTTTTGGAGCATTTGCATAGAACATCACTGCTGTCACTCTCTGATACATGTGGCACAATTGCAATGTAAACCCTCTTTTGGAGCATCTGCATAGAACATCACTGCTGCCACTCTCTGATACATGTGACACAATTGCAATGTCAACCCCCTTACGGTGCATTTGCATAGAACATCACTGCTGCCACTCTCTGATACATGTGACACAATTGCAATGTCAACCCCCTTACGGTGCATTTGCATAGAACATCACTGCTGCCACTCTTTGATACATTTGGCACAATTGCAGTAGCGTAAACCCTCTTACAAGAACCTAAAACCTCAAGTTCCCGTCTTGCCACTCAGAGAACACAGTTTTGTCCGCATTATATACTATAGAGGGGGGAATTTTCGCTTGGGTAAATTTTTCGCATATTTAGCGCTAAAGAAATTACAGCGAAATTTTTAACCACGCGAAAATGTCTATCATACAGGTAAATATTCATATATATAGAATATACACCTACTTATATTGGTTACGCGAAAATTACACCCATGCGAAATGCGAGATTTCAGAAAATCGCGAAATTTTAACCCCGCGAAAATAATCCCCTTTACAGTATTCTGTCTGGATTATTGGATTATCTAAATTAGAGATAAATATCAAATAATTCTCAAATCAATTACATGTCACATCGACATTTGAGGCGTAACTTTTGCTTTTCAAACAATTTGAATCTTTTTTTAAACAGCATCAATGTCTTCTTAAAAAGCCCCCATACCAGTCTTACCAATGTCTACCATTTCTGGAAGGACTTTTCCGTTTTTTCCTTAAAATATTCTGTATAAAATAAAATAAAAATAAATAAATAAAAAATTCAAATAAAATAAAAAATAATAGTAATTAAAAAAATCCACTGCCCTTTCTATAGACATTTCACACAAATAAGATACAAATAATTTATATTCTGATTAACTGAAGAGTTTTTGACCATTTCGACTGTCAATTTTAAAACTATCACTTTAACTTTTTTGTAAATTTTAGTAATCAACAATTAAAAACAAACATAATTATCCATGTCCTAATCACAATCCAGAAGCAAAGTAAAAACTTTAAACTTTGCTGCTGCTTTTCTTACCGATATTTGATTACTTTCAATTAGCGTCAATGATTTTCTGACGGTTCCTGGTAATCTTATCACTCTCGAAGTTTATAACTTTTGTCTTATCATCTAGAAATCATAAATTAAAAAATTACAGATACGATTTATCTTACCTCGAAATCTTTTTATTACAAGTATTTTAATATTTGATGCCAGTATAAGTTAAAAAAATATGTTTAACAAGTGTTTAAATACAGCCAATTACCCTTCCTGCTGTTCATTATTGACATTTTTGTTATGCCCCTTCTTATTATAATCTAATGAATATTGATGTAAATTGAGGTAAATTTCAGAACGAGGCTACAAAGAATATGTAGTAATAATAATGGCTAGTTTATATACAGTCCAACCTGCCTTAAAGACCACCTCTTTATAAGGGTCACCTACTTATAAAGATCAGTAGAATTGTGTCCCACTTGTTCTTTATTCATATTATTTGAACCTGTATATATAGGTCACTTTTACTGGTTCCCTTGGGCTGCCTTTATAGACAGGAATGACTGCACCACCTGCACATAAAAGTCACTTTTACTGGTTCCTTTGGGTGGCCTTTATCGACAGGTTTGACTGTACCACCTGCACATAAAAGCCACTTTTACTGGTTCCTTTGGGTGGTCTTTATCAACAGATTTGACTGTACCACCTGCACATATAGGCCAATTTTACTAGTTCCTTGGATGGCCTTTGTAGACAGGTTTGACTGTACCACCTGCACATAAAGGCAATTTTTACTAGCTCCCTTGGGTGACCTTTATCGACAGGTTTGACTGTACCACCTGCACATAAAGACCACTTTTATTTGTTCCCTTGGGTGGCCTTTATCGACAGGTTTGACTGTACCATCTGCACAAAAAGACCACTTTTAATGGTTTCCTTGGGTGACCTTTATAGACAGGTTTAACTGTACCACCTGCACATAAAAGCCCCTTTTACTGGTTCCCTTGGATGGCCTTTATAAACAGGTTTGACTGTACCACCTGGACATAAAGCCACTTTTACTGGTTCCCTTGGATTGCCTTTGTAATTTCACAGTCTCTGTTTCTTCTATTTTTTTACATACACTGTCATTGTATTTGTTGATAATTTTCATTGTTTTTGTTTTATCTCTGTTTATTTTTTGTCTGATTGTTCCGATTCTTCTATACTGAGTTGAAAGTTTTTCCTTGTACATGTTGTACCCCACTTATTGTCACATTACAACCACGTCGCCTGCTACAGAGGTAGAAAAACACCGAGACGAACCGAATTTCAGTAGTGATTCGGAATACCCAAGCTCGATATATATGTTGCTTATAAATCTGTTTAAACAGGAATTTAAATACAATCGGGCATTCCCTCAGTAAATGTGATTGCGCAATGGGAAGATTTGATTTATATTACTTCCTTTTTTCATATCGTGACCCATTTTGGAATAACGCACTGGGAATTATTCTAGGTAATATCTCGGTTTCATTATTAGAACTAGTCTACAATTAACCAACTGAAAAATCACTTTGATGAGCTTGGGAGAAAAATTACATAATATTTATTTTATTAGAAATTATGAAGAAATGTAAGTTGTTTGGCCCTGCTGCCTCATATTGGCCCTTGACTTCGACCTCGGGTCACACCTTGGCAAAATAACTGTATGGGCCAATATGGGCCAATTACATGATAATAATTCTATTCTAATTTATTCACTCTCTTTTGTACAGTTATAAAACTAAATATAATGGGAATTCTGTTTTGTTTTACAGATTATTTATCACCAAGACTAAGCAATAATACTTGCCATCTACAACACAAAATCACTTTTAATGTTTATTAAGTGCAGTTTTACAAGTAAGTATTTTTTATCTAAATAGTTAGCTCTTGAAAGACACTATTTCTTGTGATCTTTATTTCTTTCAAATTCTGGAATATTGGTGTAAAGTGTATAAAAATCACGATTCCAAACAAAAATATACTGAAGATACCATCAACAAAATGTTGGAGTTTTTGATAGATAACATATTTGTTGTGTTTGGTAATATAGTATTTCAGCAAACAATCGGTATACCAATGGGTACAAACTGTGCACCATTGCTTGCTGATTTGTTTCTTTATTCTTACGAAGCAGAATTTATGCAGAACCTTGTTAAATCTGGAGAAAAAACTGTCGCCAAATCATTCAACTCAACATACAGATACATAGATGACGTTCTGTCTCTTAACAATCCTAAATTTGGAGACTATGTAAATGTCATCTATCCTAGTGAGCTTGAAATAAAAGACACGACTGATTCCTCAAGTTCTGCTTCATATTTAGACTTATACCTGAATTATGACGCACAAGAAAGGCTACATTTGAAACTTTATGACAAACGTGATGACTTCAATTTTTCTATTGTCAACTTTCCTTTTTTATGCAGCAATATACCTGCTTCTCCTGCTTATGGTGTATTTGTTTCCCAATTAATACGCTATGGTAGAGCTTGTTCCCACTACGGGGACTTTGTACAACGAAGTAGGCTGCTTGCAAATAAATTGTTGACTCAGGGATATTGCAAGCCTAGGCTTATCAAGGCCCTCAAAAAGTTTTATGGCCGTCATCACAGTATTGTTGATAAGTTTGATGTCTCTGTGTCCAGGATTGCCTTGGATATATTTGACGTCTCATAGTTCCATGTTCCTTTCACACAATTTTGATTACACACGTGACGGGTGTAGCTAGCTAAACAGGAGGTGCTTACCCTTCCGGAGCACCCGGCCTCACTTCCCTGGTGAAAGTTCGCGTGTCTAACCTAGCTTGTCAGTTCCAAAGTTTTTACTTTGCTTCTGGATTGTGATTCGGAAATGGATAAGTATGTTTGTTTTTGATTAACAGTTGATAAAATATTAGACCAAAAATGTTCAAGAAATTTTTTAATTTTTTAAAATTAGAATCTAAATAATATTCTGATCTTCATTTCTTTCAAATTTTGGAATATTGGTGTAAAGTGTAGAAAAATCACTTGTTTTTATACTTTAACACTAGATAAAATATTAGACCAAAAATGTTCAAGAAATTTTTTAATTTTTTAAAATTAGAATCCAAACAATATTGTGATCTTCATTTCTTTCAAATTCTGGTATATTGATGTAAAATTAATAAAAATCACATTTTTATACTTTAACACTAGATAAAATATTAGAAGACAATCTTTGTCAAACATTAACTTTTAAATAGAAATAAACGAAAAAGAAAATGGTGTCATACCAGTCATAGTACAATGAAAAACAAACATTCCTATCCATGTCCAAATCACAATCACAAAGTAAAGTAAAAACTTTTTAACTGACAAATAAAATTGAAGACGTAAACTTCCACCAGGGAAGTTAGGCCGGGTGCTCCGGAAGTATAAACACCTCCTGTATAGCATTGAATTGAATTACAGCTAGCAACAACCACCACATGTGTAATTAAAATTGAAAGTGGTAGGACCACTGGGACGCCAAATATATCTAGGGTAATCCTTGACATAGAGACAATATTGTGATGACGACCATAAAACTTTTTGGGAGCCAGTCTTAGAAATTATGGAAACCTCATTTTGCTTTATATTTTTTCCCCCTAAATTTTAAGTTTTTCAAATGCTCGAGAACTTATAAGCGCTAGTATGTCTAAGCTATCAAAAGCACGAATGGTTTTCCCATACATTGTACGTGATCGGAAACGTTTATATAAGTATATTATTAGATGGGATCTTGTTACTTCAAATGGTCGAATATTTTAAACAATAAATGAATATGCCCAAAAACATGTTTTAGTGAATAACGGACATGATTTGAGTGAAAAGTGATGGGTTTTACGTTTTAAACTTTTAAATTGACTTTAAATCCTGCAAGGTAATAACCTGTCGGTTCCCAGCTTTTAATTTTCAGTGGAACTTTTCCGCGCTTTTGAACGCAGTTTAAGCGCAAACGAATATCGCCGGTTTGATCGTGGCACATTCTATAGGCAAACGACATTGACCTGTTCGTTTGAACTTTCATTAGGAATACATGTATTCATATTGGGAGACCAAACAATTACATGTATATCGGTATTGTTAGGATTATTCACATTTAATACAAAAACTCCGATTATATAGGTGAAATAAACACCAGTGTTCACCATATATACATGCACCGGATTCAAGTTAAAGGTCAAGCATACAAGTCAATGTTGTTTATTTATACATTTATGTATTGACATTTAAATTGAATTTACAAAACAGGATCTATATACAAGTGTCTGCTTTAGGAAAATTTCCGTTTTATATATGGTGTAATCTTACAATATACATGTTGTGATAATTTAAATTTAGATATTTCTCAGAATTTTGACTAATAATTTATCTGAATAATATTGCTGTATTACTGGAAAACTACATAATGTAAATAAACTTTTGGAACTTTTAAGTTGGCGAGTGGTCTAAAGTTCATGCTTACAATTTACAACGCTTCTCATCACAGAGCCATAGGTTCGAATCCCACCCAGACAGGTCTTAATTTGAGAAATTTTGTTAGATGGCTTGTTGTATATCAGGATTGTATTAAAGTATACAAGTTTTCTCTAACGTCCAAGAACTGACCGCCTCGATATAAGTGAAAGAACCTTGACTTACTGGGCATAAACAAAACAATCAATTCCACACTTTTGAAATTGAGTAAAAAAAATAATTGATATAATGGATGATTTAATAGATTATAAATATTTAAGCTTTCCACATATATTATTGTCCAGTCTCAGTTGTATAAAGCATAACCACTGGAACACGGGGTCCGATCCAGATTTGAAAATAGTTTCTTTAGCCAAGCTCTCGGCATTTAGAAATGAAAGTAACGAAACCTTTGAAAGAGATCTTAAAACCCGATGTCCCGTGTCAGGAAAAGCGTGGCATGTAAAGAATCACCCCTGTACATTGCCCTGAACGCACTGCAAAAGTAAAACATTCTTCAACTTCAACTGTAGCTGATGACGTCAATATATAAGTGAACTTGTCTTAACGTAGTAATAAAACACTTTTCAATCATGATTACTGAACATAAACAACAGTAAAACCTCGTTATAATGTCAGACACTAGCTTTCTCGCCTCACTTATCACCACAGTAAAACCTTGATAAACTGTCCCTCAATAACTTTGTCACCTCACTTATCACCACAGTAAAACGTTGATAAACTGTCCCTCAATAACTTTGTCACCTCACTTATCACCACAGTAAAACCTTGATTAACTGTCCCTCAATAACTTTGTCACCCCCGTTATCACCACAGTAAAACGTTGATAAACTGTCCCTCAATAACTTTGTCACCTCACTTATCACCAAAGTAAACCTTGATTAACTGTCCCTCAATAACTTTGTCACACCACTTATAGCCACTGATAAACTTTGTTATAATGTCCATCAATAACTTTGTCACCTCACTTATTACCACTGAAAAACCTCGTTATAATGTCTATCAATAAATTTGTCACCCCACTTATCACCACTGAAAAACCTCTTTATAATGTCCATCAATAACTTTGTCACCCCACTTATCACCACTGAAAAACCTCGTTATAATGTCCATCAATAACTTTGTCACCCCACTTATCACCACTGAAAAACCTCGTTATAATGTCCATCAATAACTTTGTCACGTCACTTATCACCACTGAAAACTTCGTTAAAATGTCTGTCCATCAATAACTTTGTCACGCCACTTATCACCACTGAAAACTTCGTTAAAATGTCTGTCCATCAATAACTTTGTCACCTTCTTTATCGCCACTGTAAAACCTCGTTATAATGCCCATCAATACCTATATCACTGACTTATCACCAATGAAAAACCTCGTTATAAGGCCCATCAATAACTTTGTCACTCCACTTATTACCACTGAAAAACTTCGTTATAATCTTAATCAATAACTTTGTCACCTCTGTTATCGCCACTGTGAAACCTCGTTATAATGTCCTTCAATAACTTCACTGCAAGCCTAGACTTATCAAGGCCCTCAAAAAGTTTATGGCCGTCATCACAGTGTTGTTGATGGTTTTGATGTCTCTGTGTCCAGGATTGCCCTGGATATATATGGACGTCTCATAGTTCCATGTTCCCTTCACACAGTTTTTATAGCACACGTGGCGGGTGTGACTGGCTGGGTGGGAGGTGCTTACCCTTCCGGAGCACCCGGACTCACTTCCCTGGTGGAAGTTCACGTGTCTAACCTAACTTGTCAGTTACAAAGTTTTTACTTTGCTTCTGGATTGTGATTCTGACATGGATAAGTATGTCTGTATGATAAGTTTGTTTTTTATTATTACTACAGTCAAACATCGTCATAATGTCGCTCAATAAATTTTACACCACACTTATCACCACAGTAAATCATCGATATAATATCCCTCAATAGGTTTTTATCACACTTATCACAACAATATAGACCTTGTTATAATGTCCCTCAATAACTTTGTCAACCCACTTATCACCAAAGGAAAACCTCGTTATGATGTCCCTAAATAACTTTGTCACGCCACTTATCACCACTGAAAACTTCGTTAAAATGTCTGTCCATCAATAACTTTGTCACGCACTTATCACCACTGAAAACTTCGTTAAAATGTCTGTCCATCAATAACTTTGTCACCTTCTTTATCGCCACTGTAAAACCTCGTTATAATGCCCATCAATACCTATATCACCTGACTTATCACCAATGAAAAACCTCGTTATAAGGCCCATCAATAACTTTGTCACTCCACTTATTACCACTGAAAAACTTCGTTATAATCTTAATCAATAACTTTGTCACCTCTGTTATCGCCACTGTGAAACCTCGTATAATGTCCTTCAATAACTTCACTGCAAGCCTAGACTTATCAAGGCCCTCAAAAAGTTTATGGCCGTCATCACAGTGTTGTTGATGGTTTTGATGTCTCTGTGTCCAGGATTGCCCTGGATATATATGGACGTCTCATAGTTCCATGTTCCCTTCACACAGTTTTTATAGCACACGTGGCGGGTGTGACTGGCTGGGTGGGAGGTGCTTACCCTTCCGGAGCACCCGGACTCACTTCCTGGTGGAAGTTCACGTGTCTAACCTAACTTGTCAGTTACAAAGTTTTTACTTTGCTTCTGGATTGTGATTCTGACATGGATAAGTATGTCTGTATGATAAGTTTGTTTTTTATTATTACTACAGTCAAACATCGTCATAATGTCGCTCAATAAATTTTACACCACACTTATCACCACAGTAAATCATCGATATAATATCCCTCAATAGGTTTTTATCACACTTATCACAACAATATAGACCTTGTTATAATGTCCCTCAATAACTTTGTCAACCCACTTATCACCAAAGGAAAACCTCGTTATGATGTCCCTAAATAACTTTGTCACCTCACTTATCGTCACAATAAACTGGTTCCATTCGATGGTCTTTATAGACAGATCTGTACCACCTACACATAAAGTCCACTTTTAATGGTTCCTTGGGTGGCCTTTGTAGACAGGTTTGACTGTACCAACTGCACATAAGGCCAATTTTACTGTTTCCCTTGGATGGCTTTTATAGACAGCTTTGACTGTTCCACCTGCACATAAAGGCCACTTTTACTGGTTCCCTTCGATGGCCTTTATTGACAGATTTTACTGTACCACCTGCACATATAGGTCACTTTTACTGGTTCCCTTGGATGGCCTATATAGACAGTTTTGATTGTTCCAGCTGCACATAAAGCCATTTTTACTTGTTACCTTCGGTGGCCTTTATAGACAGGTTTGACTGTACCACCTGTATATAAAGGTCACTTTTACTGGTTACCTTGGATGGCCTTTATAGACAGTTTTGACTGTACCACCTGCACATATAGGTCACTTTTACTGGTTCCCTTTGGTGGCCTTTATAGACAGTTTTGTCTGTTTCACCTGTACATATAGGTCACTTTTACTGGTTCCCTTCGGTGGCCTTTATAGACAGTTTTGACTGTACCACCTGCACATATAGGTCACTTTTACTCTTTCCCTTTGATGGTCTTTATAGACAGTTTTGACTGTTCCACTGCAAATAAAGCCACTTTTACTGGTTCCCATCGGTGGCCTTTATAGACAGTTTTGACTGTTCCACCTGCACAAAAAGGCCACTTTTACTGGTTCCCTTGGGTGGCCTTTATAGACAGGTTTGACTGTACCACCTGCACATAAAGCCACTTTTACTGGTTCCCTTGGGTGGTCTTTGTAGACAGGTTTTACAGAACCACCTGCACATGAAGGCCACTTTTACTGTTCCCCTTGGGTGGCCTTTATAGACAGGTTTGACTGTACCACCTGCACAAAAAGCCACTTTGATTGGTTCCCTTCGGTGGCCTTTGTAATTTCAGTCTCTGTTTCTTCTCGTTTTATACATACACTGTCATTGCATTTGGTGTTAATTTTCATTATTTTTGTTTTATCTGTGTTTATTTTTTGCCTGATTTTTCCGATTCTTCTATACTGAGTCGAAAGTTTTTCCTTGTACATGTTGTACCCTACTTATTGTCACATTACAACCACGTCGCCTGCTACAGTGGTAGAAAAACACCGAGACGAACCGAATTTCAGTAGTGATTCGGAATACCCAAGCTCGATATATATGTTGCTTATAAACCTATTTAAACAGGAATTTAAATACAATCGGGCACTCCCTCAGTAAATGTGATTGCGCAATGGGAAGATTTGATTTATATTACTTCCATTTTTCATATCGGGTCCTATTTTGGAATAACGCACTGGGAATTATTCTAGGTAATATCTCTATTTCATTATTAGAACTAGTCTACAATTAACCAACTGGAAATTCACTTTGATGAGCTTGGGAGAAAAATAACATAATATTTATTTTATTAGAAATTATGAAGAAATGTATGTTGTTTGGCCCTGCTGCCTCATATTGGCCCTTGACTTCGACGTCGGGTCACACCTTGGCAAAATAACTGTATGGGCCAATATGGGCCAATTACATGATTAATAATTCTATTCTAATCTATTCACTCTCTTTTGTACAGTAATAAAACTAAATATAATGGGAATTCTGTTTTGTTTTACAGATTATTTATCACCAAGACTAATCAATAATACTTGCCATCTACAACACAAAATCACTTTTAATGCTTATTAAGTGCAGTTTTACAAGTAAGTATTTTTTATCTAAATAGTTAGCTTTGAAAGACACTATTTCTTGTGATCTTTATTTCTTTCAAATTCTGGAATATTGGTGTAAAGTGTATAAAAATCACGTTTTTATACTTTAACAGTAGATAAAATAGACGAAAAATGTTTTAATTAGAATCCTCCAAACAATACTGTGATCTTTTTTTCAATCAAATTCTGGAATATTGGTGTAAAGTGTAGAATTATCACGTGTTTTTATACTTTAACACTACATTAAATATTAGACCAAAAGTGTTTAAGAAATGTTTTAATGTTTTTAAAGTAGAATCCAAATAATATTGTGATCTTCAATTCTTTCACATTTTAGAATATTAGTATATTCACTTGTTTTTATATTTTCACACTAAATAAAATATACGACCAAAAAGATTTTTTTAAATTATTTTTAATTAGAATCCAAAAGTGGTTGATATGTATAATAGACATTATCTGCATCAGGCTGAAGACAATCTTTGTCAAACATTAACTTTTAAATAGAAATAAACGAAAAAGAAAATGGTGTCATACCAGTCATAGTACAATGAAAAACAAACATTCCTATCCATGACCAAATCACAATCACAAAGTAAAGTAAAAACTTTTTAACTGACAAATAAAATTGAAGACGTAAACTTCCACCAGGTAAGTTAGGCCGGGTGCTCCGGAAGGATAAACACCTCCTGTATAGCATTGAATTGAATTACAGCTAGCAACATCAACTACATGTGTAATTAAAATTGAAAGTGGTAGGACCACTGGGACGCCAAATATATCTAGGGTAATCCTTGACATAGAGACAATATTGTGATGACGACCATAAAACTTTTTGGAGCCAGTCTTAGAAATTATGGAAACCCCATTTTACTTTATATTTTTTCCCCTAAATTTTAAGTTTTTCAAATGCGCGAGAACTTATAAGCGCTAGTATGTCTAAGTGCACATAAAAGGTATCAAAAGCACGAATGGTTTTCCTATACATTGTACGTGATCGGAAACGGTTATATAAGTATATTATTAAATCGGATCTTGTTACTTGAAATGGTATGATATTTTAAACAATAAACATGTTTTAGTGAATAACGGACATGATTTAAATGAGAAGTGATGGGGTTTACGTTTTAAACTTTTAAATTGACTTTAAATCCCGCAAGGTAATAACCTGTCGGTTCTCAGCTTTTAATTTTCAGTGGCACTTTTCCGCGCTTTTGAACGCAGTTTAAGCGCAAACGAATATCGCCGATTTGATCGTGGCACATCTATAGGCAAACGACATTGACCTGTTCGTTTCAACTTTCATTAGAAATACATGTATTCATATTGGGAGACCAAACAATTACATGTATATCGGTATTGTTAGGATTATTCACATTTAATACAAAAACCCCGATTATATAGGTGAAATAAACACCAGTGTTCACCATATATACATGCACCGGATTCAAGTTAAAGGTCAAGTCAATGTTGTTTATTTATACATTTATGTATTGACATTTAAATTGAATTTACAAAACAGGATCTATATACAAGTGTCTGCTTTAGGAAAATTTCCGTTTTATATATGGTATAATCTTACAATATACATGTTGTGATAATTTAAATTTAGATATTTCTCAGAATTTTGACTAATAATTTATCTGAATAATATTGCTGTATTACTGGAAAACTACATAATGTAAATAAACTTTTGGAACTTTTAAGTTGGCGAGTGGTCTAAAGTTCATGCTTACAATTTACAACGCTTCTCATCACAGAGCCATAGGTTAAATTCCATACAGACAGGTCTTAATTGTGAGAAATTTTGTTAGATGGCTTGTTGTATATCAGGATTGTATTAAAGTATACAAGTTTTCTCTAACGTCCGACAATTGACCGCCTCGATATAAGTGAAAGATCCTTGACTTACTGGGCGTAAACAAAACAATCAATTCCACTCTTTTAATTGAGTAAAAAAATAAATTGATATAATGGATGATTTAAAAGATTATAAATATTTAAGCTTTCCACATATATTATTGCTCAGTCTCAGTTATATTAAGCATAACCACTGGAACACGGGGTCCGATCCAGACTTGAAAATAGTTTCTTTAGCCAAGCTCTCGGCATTTAGCTATAAAATAACGAAACCTTTGTAAGAGATCTTAAAACCCGATGTCCCTTGTCAGTAAAAGCGTGGCATGTAAAGAATCACCCCTGTACATTGCCCTGAGCGCAATGCAAAAATAAACATTCTTCAACTTCAACTGTAGCTGATGACGTCAATATATAAGTGAACTTTTTCTAACGTAGTAATAAAACACTTTTCAATCATGATTAATAAAAATAAACAACAGTAAAACCTCGTTATAATGTCACATTTTAACTTCCTATCCTCACTTATCACCACAGTAAAACCATGATAAACTGTCGATCAATAACTCTGTCACCCCAATTATAGCAAAAGAAAAACCTCGTTATAATGTCCCTCAAAAGTTTGGCACCTTATTTATCGCCACAGTTAAAACTTCATTATAATGTCCATCAATAACTTTGTTACCCCACTTATCACCACAGTAAAACCTTTGTTATAATGTCCCTTAATGAATTTGTCACCCTCACCTATCGCCACAGTAAATCTTTTGTTATATTGTCCCTCAATAACTTTGTCACCACATGTATTACCACAGTAAAACCTGTTTATAATATTCCTCAATAACTTTATCACCCCACTTATCACAACAGTAAAATCTCGTTATAATGTCCCTCAATAACTTAGTCATCGCACTTATCGTCACAGTAAAACCTTGTTAAAATGTCCCTGTATAACTTTGTCACCTCACTTATCAACACAGCAAAACGTTGATAAACTGTCCCTCAATAACTTTGTCACCTCACTTATCACCACAGTAACACGTTCATAAACTGTCCCTCGATAACTTTGTCACCTCACTTATCACCACAGTAAAACGTTGATAAACTGTCCCTCAATAACTTTATCACCTCACTTATAACCACAGTAAAACGTTGATGAACTGTCCCTCAATAACTTTGTCACCTCACTTATCACCGCAGTAAAACGTTGATAAACTGTCCCTCAATAACTTTATCACCCCACTTATCACAACAGTAAAACGTTGATAAACTGTCCCTCAATAATTTGTCACCCCACTTATTACCACAGTAAAACCTCGTTATGATGTCCCTCAATAACTTTGTCACCTCACTTATAGCCACAGTAAAACCTCGTTATAATGTCCATCAATAGCTTTATCTTCCCAATTATCACAACAATATAACCTCGTTATAATGTCCCTCAGTAACTTTGTCACCCCACTTATCACAACAGTAAAACTTAGTCATCGCACTTATCGCCACATTAAAACCTTGTTAAAATGTCCCTGTATAACGTTGTCACCTCACTTATCACCACAGTAAAACGTTGATAAACTGTCCCTCAATAACTTTGTCATCCCAATTATAGCCACAGTAAATCGTTGTCAAAATGTCCCTCAATAACTTTGTCATCCCAATTATAGCCACAGTAAAACCTCGTTATAATGTCACTCAATAACTTTGTCATCGCACTAATCACCACAGTAAAACCTTGTTAAAATGTCCTTGTATACCTTTGTCGCCTCACTTATCACCACAGTAAAACGTTAATAACTTGTCCCTCAATAACTTTGTTACCCCACTTATCACCACAGTAAAACGTTCATAGACTGTCCCTCAATAACTTTGTCACCCCTGTTATAGCCACAGTAAAATCTTGTTAAAATATCCCTCAATAACTTTGTCACCCACTTATTAACACAGCAAAACATTGATAAACTGTCCCTCAATAACTTTGTCACCCCAATTATAGTCACAGTATAACCTCGTTATAATGTCCCTCAATATCTTTGGCACCTTATTTATCGCCACAGTTAAAACCTCATTATAATGTCCGTCAATAACTTTGTTACCCCACTTATCACCACAGTAAAACATTTGTTATAATGTCCCTTAATGAATTTGTCACCCTCACCTATCGCCACAGTAAATCTTTTGTTATATTGTCCCTCAATAACTTTGTCACCACATGTATTACCACAGTAAAACCTGTTTGTAATGTTCCTCAATAACTTTATCACCCCACTTATCGCAACAGTAAAACCTCGTTATAATGTCCCTCAATAACTCTGTCATCGCACTAATCACCACAGTAAAACCTTGTTAAAATGTCCTTGTATAACTTTGTCGCCTTACTTATCACCACAGTAAAACGTTTATAACTTGTCCCTCAATAACTTTGTCACCCCAGTTATAGCCACAGTATAACCTCGTTATAATGTCCCTCAATAACTTTGGCACCTTATTTATCGCCACAGTTAAAACCTCATTATAATGTCCATCAATAACTTTGTTACCCCACTTATCACCACAGTAAAACATTTGTTATAATGTCCCTTTATGAATTTGTCACCCTCACCTATCGTCACAGTAAATCCTTTGGTATATTGTCCCTCAATAACTTTGTCACCCCACGTTTTACCACAGTAAAACCTCGTTATATTGTCCCTCAATAACTTTGTCACCTCACCTATCGCCACAGTAAAACCTTGTTATATTGTCCCTCAATAACTTTGTCACCTCACTTATTACCACACTTATATCATTGCTCAGTCTCAGTTGTATTAAGCATAACCTCTGGAACACGTGGTCTGATCAAGACTTGAGAATAGTTCTTTAGCCAAGCTCTCGGCATTTAGAAATGAAAGTAACGGAACCAGTGAAAGAGATCTTAAAACCCGATGTCCCGTGTCAGGAATAGCGTGGCATGTAAAGAATCACCCCTGTACATTGCCCTGAACGCACTGCAAAAGTAAAACATTCTTCAACTTCAACTGTAGCTGATGACGTCAATATATAAGTGAACTTTTTTTAACGTAGTAATAAAACACGTTTCAATCATGATTACTGAAAAAAAACAACAGTAAAACCTCGTTATAATGTCAGACACTAGCTTCCTCGCCTCACTTATCACCATAGTAAAACCTTGATAAACTGTCCCTCAATAACTTTGTCACTTGACTTATCACCACAGTAAAACGTTGATAAACTGTCCCTCAATAACTTTGTCACCTCACTTATCACCACAGTAAAACGTTGATAAACTGTCCCTCAATAACTTTGTTACCCCACTTATCACCAAAGTAAAACGTTGATAAACTGTCCCTCAATAACTTTGTCATCTCACTTATCACCACAGTAAAACGTTGATAAACTGTCCCTCAATAACTTTGTCACCTCACTTATCACCACAGTAAAACCTTGATAAACTGTCCCTCAATAACTTTGTCACCTGACTTGTCACCACAGTAAAACGTTGATAAACTGTCCCTCAATAACTTTGTCACCTCACTTATCACCACAGTAACACGTTCGTAAACTGTCCATCAATAACTTTGTCACCTCACTTATCACCACAGTAAAACCTTATTAAACTGTCCCTCAATAACTTTGTCACCTCACTTATCACCACAGTAAAACGTTGATAAACTGTCCCTCAATAACTTTGTCACCCCAATTATCACCAAAGTAAAACGTTGATAAACTGTCCTCAATAACTTTGTCACCTCACTTATCACCACAGTAAAACGTTGATAAACTGTCCCTCAATAACTTTGTCACCCCACTTATCACCAAAGTAAAACGTTGATAAACTGTCCCTCAATAACTTTGTCACCTGACTTGTCACCACAGTAAAACGTTGATAAACTGTCCCTCAATAACTTTGTCACCTCACTTATCACCACAGTAACACGTTCGTAAACTGTCCCTCAATAACTTTGTCACCTCACTTATCACCACAGTAAAACCTTGATAAACTGTCCCTCAATAACTTTGTCACCTGACTTATCACCACAGTAAAACGTTGATAAACTGTCCCTCAATAACTTTGTCACCCCAATTATCACCAAAGTAAAACGTTGATAAACTGTCCCTCAATAACTTTGTCATCTCACTTATCACCACAGTAAAACGTTGATAAACTGTCCCTCAATAACTTTGTCACCTGACTTATCACCACAGTAAAACGTTGATAAACTGTCCCTCAATAACTTTGTCACCTCACTTATCACCACAGTAACACGTTCATAAACTGTCCCTCAATAACTTTGTCACCTCACTTATCACCACAGTAAAACCTTGATAAACTGTCCCTCAATAACTTTGTCACCTGACTTATCACCACAGTAAAACGTTGATAAACTGTCCCTCAATAACTTTGTCACCCCACTTATCACCAAAGTAAAACGTTGATAAACTGTCCCTCAATAACTTTGTCATCTCACTTATCACCACAGTAAAACGTTGATAAACTGTCCCTCAATAACTTTGTCACCCCACTTATCACCACAGTAAAACGTTGATAAACTGTCCCTCAATAACTTTGTCACCTGACGTATCACCACAGTAAAACGTTGATAAACTGTCCCTCAATAACTTTGTCACCTCACTTATCACCACAGTAACACGTTCATAAACTGTCCCTCAATAACTTTGTCACCACACTTATCACCACAGTAAATCCTTGATAAACTGTCCCTCAATAACTTTGTCACCTGACTTATCACCACAGTAAAACGTTGATAAACTGTCCCTCAATAACTTTGTCACCCCACTTATCACCAAAGTGAAACGTTGATAAATTGTCCCTCAATAACTTTGTCACCTCACTTATCACCACAGTAAAACGTTGATAAACTGTCCCTCAATAACTTTGTCACCCCACTTATCACCAAAGTAAAACGTTGATAAACTGTCCCTCAATAACTTTGTCACCTCACTTATCACCACAGTAAAACCTTGATAAACTGTCCCTCAATAACTTTGTCACCTGACTTGTCACCACAGTAAAACGTTGATAAACTGTCCCTCAATAACTTTGTCACCTCACTTATCACCACAGTAACACGTTCATAAACTGTCCCTCAATAACTTTGTCACCTCACTTATCACCACAGTAAAACCTTGATAAACTGTCCCTCAATAACTTTGTCACCTGACTTATCACCATAGTAAAACGTTGATAAACTGTCCCTCAATAACTTTGTCACCCCACTTATCACCAAAGTAAAACGTTGATAAACTGTCCCTCAATAACTTTGTCATCTCACTTATCACCAAAGTAAAACGTTGATAAACTGTCCCTCAATAACTTTGTCACCTGACTTGTCACCAAAGTAAAACGTTGATAAACTGTCCCTCAATAATTTTGTCACCTGACTTATCACCACAGTAAAACGTTGATAAACTGTCCCTCAATAACTTTGTCACCCCACTTATCACCAAAGTAAAACGTTGATAAACTGTCCCTCAATAATTTTGTCATCTCACTTATCACCACAGTAAAACGTTGATAAACTGTCCCTCAGTAACTTTGTCACCCCCACTTATCACCACAGTAAAACGTTGATAAACTGTCCCTCAATAACTTTGTCACCTGACTTATCACCAAAGTAAAACGATGATAAACTGTCCCTCAATAACTTTGTCACCCCACTTATCACCACATTAACACGTTCATAAACTGTCCCTCAATAACTTTGTCACCTCACTTATCACCAAAGTAAAACGTTGATAAACTGTCCCTCAATAACTTTGTCACACCACTTATAGCCACTTATAAACCTTATATAATGTCCATCAATAACTTTCACCTCACTTATTACCACTGAAAAACTTCGTTATAATGTCCATCAATAACTTTGTCACCCCACTTATCACCACTGAAAAACCTCTTATAATGTCCATCAATAACTTTGTCACCTCACTTATCAACACTGAAAAACCTCTTTATAATGTCCATCAATAACTTTGTCACCCCACTTATCACCACTGAGAAACGTCTTTATAATGTTCATCAATAACTTTGTCACCCCACTTGTCACCTTCTTTATCGCCACTGTAAAACTTTGTCACCCCACTCATCACCACTGAAAAACTTCGTTATAATGTCAATCAATAACTTTGTCACGTTTGTTATCGCCACTGTGAAACCTCGTTATATTGTCCTTCAATAACCTCACTGCAAGCCTAGGCTTATCAAGGCCCTCAAAAAGTTTTAATGCCATCATCACAGTGTTGTTGATGGTTTGATGCTCTCTGTCCAGGATTGCCCTGGATATATTTGACGTCTTATAGTTCCATGTTCCCTTCACACAGTTTTGATAGCACACGTGGCGGGTGTGACTGACTGGGTGGGAGGTGCTTACCCTTCCGGAGCACCCGGACTCACTTCCCTGGTGGAAGTTCACGTGTCTAACCTAAATTGTCAGTTACAAAGTGTTAACTTTGCTTCTGGATTGTGATTTTGACATAGATAAGTATGTCTGTTTTTGATTATTACTACAGTCAAACATCGTCATAATGTCCCTCAATAAATTTTACACCACACTTATCATCACAGTAAATCATCGGTATAATATCCCTTAATAGGTTTTTATCACACTTATCACAACAATATATACCTTGTTATAATGTCCCTCAATAACAGTGTCACCCCCACTAATAACCACAGTGAAACTTTTTTATAATGTCCCTCAATAACTTTGTCAACCCACTTATCACCAAAGGAAAACCTCGTTATGTTGTCCCTCAATAACTTTGTCACCTCACTTATCGCCACAATAAACTGGTTCCATTCGATGGCCTTTATAGACAGATTTGTACCACCTGCACATAAAGTCCACTTTTAATGGTTCCCTTGGGTGGCCTTTATAGACAGGTTTGACTGTGCCACCTGCACATAAAACTACTTTTACTGTTTCCCTTGGATGGCCTTTATAGACAGTTTTGACTCTACCACCTGCACATAAAGGCCACTTATACTGGTTTCCGTCGGTGGCCTTTATACAGAGGTTTGACTGTACCACCTGCACATAAAGCCACTTTTACTTGTTCACTTGGATGGCCTTTATAGACAGGTTTGATGTAACACCTGCACATAAAGGCCACTTTTACTGTTTTCTTTGGATAGCCTTTATAGACAGTTTTGACTGTTCCACCTGCACATAAACCTACTTTTACTGGTTCCCTTCGGTGGCCTTTATAGACAGTTTTGACTGTACCACCTGCACATAAAGGCCAATTTTACTGGTTCCCTTAGGTGGCTTTTATAGACAGGTTTGACTGTACCACCTGCACATATAGGTCACTTTTACTGTTTCCCTCGGATGGCCTTTATTGTCAGTTTTGACTGTTCCCTGTACATAAAGCCACTTTACTGGTTACCTTCGTTGGCCTTTATAGACATGTTTGACTGTACCACCTGTATATAAAGGCCTCTTTTACTGGTTACCTTGGATGGCCTTTATAGACAGTTGTGACTGTTTCACCTGCACATATAGGTTACTTTTACTGGTTTCCTTCGGTGGCCTTTATAGACATGTTTGACTGTTCCACCTACACATAAATGCCACTTTTACTGGTTATCTCGGTGGCCTTTATAGACAGTTTTGTCTGTTTTACCTGCACATATAGGTCACTTTTACTGGTTCCCTTCGGTGGCCTTTATAGACAGTTTTGACTGTACCACCTGTATATATAGGTCACTTTTACTGTTCCCTTTGATGGCCTTTATAGACAGTTTTTGCTGTTCCACCTGCACATAAAGTCACTTTTACTGGTTCCCTTCGGTGGCCTTTATAAACAGTTTTGACTGTTTCATATGCACATAAATGCCACTTTTATTGGTTCCATTGGATGACCTTTATAGACAGGTTTGACTGTACCACCTGCACATAAAGTCACTTTTACTGTTTCCCTTGGGTGGCCTTTGTAGACAGGTTTAACTGTACCACCTGCACATAAAGGCCACTTTTACTGGTTCCCTTGGGTTGCCTTTATAGACAAGTTTGACTGTTCCACCGGCACATAAAGCAACTTTTACTAGTTCCCTTCGGCGGCTTTTGTAATTTCAGTATCTTCTGCTTTTATACATACACATGCATTTTGTGTTAATTTTCATTATTTTTTTATCTGTGTTTATTTTTTGCATGATTTTTCCGATTCTTCTATACTGAGTCGAGTGTTTTTCCTTATACATGTTGTACCCTACTTATTGTCACATTACAACCACGTCGCCTGCTACAGAGGTAAAAAAAAACACCGAGACGAACCGAATTTCAGTAGTGATTCGAAATACCCAAGCTCGATATATATGTTGTTTATAAACCTGTTTAAACAGGAATTTAAATACAATCGGGCACTCCCTCAGTAAATGTGATTGCGCAATGGGAAGATTTGATTTATATTACTTCCTTTTTTCATATCGGGACCCATTTTGGAATAACGCACTGGGAATTATTCTAGGTAATATCTCTATTTCATTATTAGAACTAGTCTACAATTAACCAACTGGAAATTCACTTTGATGAGCTTAGAAGAAAATTACATAATATTTATTTTGTTAGAAATTATGAAGAAATGTAAGTTGTTTGTCCCTGCTGCCTCATATTGGCCCTTGACTTCGACCTCGGGTCACATCTTGGCAACATAACTGTATGGGCCAATATGGGCCAATTACATGATTAATAATTCTATTCTAATCTATTCACTCTCAGTTATAAAACTAAATATAATGGGCATTCTGTTTTGTTTTACAGATTATTTATCACCAAGACTAAGCAATGATACTTGCTATCTACCACACAAAATCACTTTAATGCTTATTAAGTGCAGTTTTACAAGTAATTTTTTTATCTAAATAGTTAGCTCTTGAAAGACACTATTTCTTGTGAACTTTATTTCTTTCAAATTCTGGAATATTGGTGTAAACTGTATAAAAATCACGTTTATATACTTTAACAGTAGATATAAAAATTAGACCAAAAATGTTCAAGAAATTTTTTAATTTTTTAAAATTAGAATCCAAATGATATTCTGATCTTCATTTTTTTCAAATTTTGGAATATTGGTGTAAAGTGTAGAAAAATTACTTGTTTTTATATTTTAACACTAGATAAAATATTAGACGAAAATGTTCAAGGAATTTTTATTTTTTTTAATTAGAATCCTACAAATAATATTGTGATTTTTATTTCTTTCAAATTTTGGAAAATTGGTGTAAAGTGTATAAAAATCACGTGTTTTATACTTTAACACTAGATAAATATTAGACCAAAAATGTTCAAGGAATTTTTATTTTTTTAATTAGAATCCTACAAATAATATTGTGATTTTATTTCTTTCAAATTTTGGAAAATTGGTGTAAAGTGTATAAAAATCACGTGTTTTATACTTTAACACTAGATAAATATTAGACCAAAATGTTCAAGGAATTTTATTTTTTTAATTAGAATCCTACAAATAATATTGTGATTTTTATTTCTATCAAATTTTGGAAAATTGGTGTAAAGTGTATAAAAATCACGTGTTTTATACTTTAACACTAGATAAAATATAGACCAAAAATGTTCAAGAATTTTTTTAATTTTTTAAAATTAGAATCCAAATAATATTGTGATCTTCATTTCTTTCAAATTCTGGTATATTGATGTGAAATTAATAAAAATCACATTTTTATTTCTTTCAAATTTTGGAATATTGGTGTAAAGTGTATAAAAACTTTAACACTAGATAAAATATTAGACCAAAATGTTCAAGAAATTTTTATTTTTTTAAAATTAGAATCCAAATAATATTGTGATCTTCATTTCTTTCAAATTCTGGTATATTGATGTGAAATTAATAAAATCACATTTTTTTTCTTTCAAATTTTGGAATATTGGTGTAAAGTGTATAAAAACTTTAACAATAGATAAAATATTAGACCAAAAATGTTCAAGAAATTTTTCAATTTTTTAAATTATTATCCCAGAGTGGTTGATATGTATAATAGGCCTTATCTGCATCAGGCTGAAGACAATCTTTGTCAAACATTAACTTTTAAATAGAAATAAACGAAAAGAAAATGGTGTCATACCAGTCATAGTACAATGAAAAACCAACATTCCTATCCATGTCCAAATCACAATCACAAAGTAAAGTAAAAACTTTTTAACTGACAAATAAAATTGACGACGTAAACTTCCACCAGGTAAGTTAGGCCGGGTGCTCCGGAAGTATAAGCACCTCCTGTATAGCATTGAGTTGAATTACAGCTAGCAACATCCACCACATGTGTAATTAAAATTGAAATGGTAGGACCGCTGGGACGCCAAATATATCTAGGGTAATCCTTGACATAGAGACAATATTGTGATGTCGACCATAAAACTTTTTGGGAGCCAGTCTTAGAAATTATGGAAACCCCATTTTGCTTTATATATTTTTCCTCTAAATTTTAAGTTTTTCAAATGCGCGAGAACTTATAAGCGCTAGTATGTCTAAGTGCACATAAAAGCTATCAAAGCACGAATGGTTTTCCCTTACATTGTACGTGATCGGAAACGGTTATATAAGTATATTATTAGATGGGATCTTGTTACTAAAAAAGGTCGAATATTTTAAACAATAAATAAATATGTCCAAAAACATTTTTTAGTGAATAACGGACATGATTTGAGTGAGAAGTGATGGGTTTTACGTTTTAAACTTTTAAATTGACTTTAAATCCCGCATGGTAATAACCTGTCGGTTCCCAGCTTTTAATTTTTAGTGGCCATTTTCCGCGCTTTTGAACGCAGTTTAAGCGCAAACGAATATCGCCGGTTTGATCGTGGCACATCTATAGGCAAACGACATTGACCTGTTAGTTTGAACTTTCATTAGAAATACATGTATTCATATTGGGAGACCAAACAATTACATGTATATCGGTATTGTTAGGATTATTCACATTTAAAACAAAAACCCCGATTATATAGGTGAAATAAACACCAGTGTTCACCATGTATACATGCACCGGATTCAAGTTAAAGGTCAAGCATACAAGTCAATGTTGTTTATTTATACATTTATGTATTGACATTTAAATTGAATTTACAAAACAGGATCTATATACAAGTGTCTGCTTTAGGAAAATTTCCGTTTATATATGGTAATAATCTTACAATATACATGTTGTGATAAATTTAAATATTGATATTTCTCAGAATTTTGACTAATAATTTATATGAATAATATTGCTGTATTACTGGAAAACTACAACATGTAAATAAACTTTGGAACTTTTAAGTTGGCGAGTGGTCTAAAGTTGATGCTTACAATTTACAACGCTTCTCATCACAGAGCCAAAGGTTCGAATTCCATCCAGACAGGTCTTAATTTGAGAATTTTGTTAGATGGCTTGTTGTATATCAGGATTGTCTTCAAGTATACAAGTTTTCTCTAACGTCCGAGAACTGACCGCCTCGATATAAATGAAAGAACCTTGACTTACTGGGCATAAACAAAACAATCAATTCCACTCTTTTGAAATTGAGTAAAAAAAAAATTGATATAATGGATGATTTAAAAGATTATAAATATTTAAGCTTTCCACATATATTATTGCTCAGTCTCAGTTATATTAAGCATAACCACTGCAACACGGGGTCTGATTCAGACTTGAAAATAGTTTCTTTAGCCAAGCTCTCGGCATTTAGAAATGAAAATAACGAAACCTTTGAAAGAGATCTTAAAACCCGATGTCCCGTGTCAGGAAAAGCGTGGCATGTAAAGAATCACCCTGTACATTGCCCTGAGCGCAATGCAAAAGTAAAACATTCTTCAACTTCAACTGTAGCTGATGACGTCAATATATAAGTGAACTTTTCCTAACGTAGTAATAAAACACTTTTCAATCAATTAATTACATTCTTGATTACTGAAAAAAAACAACAGTAAAACCTCGTTATAATGTCAGACACTAGCTTTCTCGCCTCACTTATAACCACAGTAAAACCTTGAGAAACTGTCCATCAATGACTTTGTCATCGCACTTATTGCCACAGTAAAACCTCGTTATAATGTCCCTGTATAACGTTGTCACCTCACTTATCACTACAGTAAAAACTTTGTTAAAATATCCGTCAATAACTTTGTCACCCACATATCGCCACAGTAAAACCTTTGTTATAATGAACCTCAATAACTTTGTCACCCTCACCTATCGCCATAGTACAAACTTTGTTATAATGCCCCTCAATAACTTTGTCACCCCACTTAGCGCCAAAGTAAAACCTTTATTATATTGTCCCTCAATAACTTTGTCACCCTCACCTATCGCCATAGTACAAACTTTGTTATAATGCCCCTCAATAACTTTGTTACCCAACATATCGCCACAGTTAAACCTTTGTTATAATGAACCTCAATAACTTTGTCACTCTCACCTATCGCCACAGTAAAAATTTGTTATAATGCCCTTCAATAACTTTGTCACCCCCCCTTATCGCCACAGTAAAACCTTTGTTATAATGTCCCTCGATAACTTTGTCACCTCACTTATCACCACAGTAAAACCTTTGTTATAATGAACCTCAATAACTTTGTCACCCCATTTATCGCCACTGTAAAACCTTTGTTATAATGTCCCTCAATAACTGTGTCACCTCACTTATCGCCACTGTAAAACCTTTGTTATAATGTCCCTCAATAACTTGTCACCTCACTTATCGCCACAGTAAAACCTTTGTTATAATGAACCTCAATAACTTGTCACCCTTATCGCCACTGTAAAACCTTTGTTATAATGTCCCTCAATAACTGTGTCACCTCACTTATCGCCACTGTAAAACCTTTGTTATAATGTCCTCAATAACTTTGTCACCTCACTTATCGCCACAGTAAAACCTTTGTTATAATGTCCTCAATAACTTTGTCACCCCATTATCGCCACTGTAAAACCTTTGTTATAATGTCCCTCAATAACTTTGTCACCCACTTATCGCCACTGTAAAACCTTTGTTATAATGTCCCTCAATAACTGTGTCACCTCACTTATCGCCACAGTAAAACCTTTGTTATAATGAACCTCAATAACTTTGTCACCCCATTATCGCCACTGTAAAACCTTTGTTATAATGTCCCTCAATAACTTGTCACCCCACTTATCGCCACTGTAAAACCTTTGTTATAATGTCCCTCAATAACTGTGTCACCTCACTTATCGCCACAGTAAAACCTTTGTTATGAACCTCAATAACTTGTCACCCCACTTTATCGCCAGTAAAACCTTTGTTATAATGTCCTCAATAACTGTGTCACCCCACTTATCGCCACAGTAAAACCTTTGTTATAATGAACCTCAATAACTTTGTCACCCATTATCGCCACTGTAAAACCTTTGTTATAATGTCCCAATAACTTTGTCACCACTTATCGCCACAGTAAAACCTTTGTTATAATGAACCTCAATACTTTGTCACCCCACTTATCACCACAGTAAAACCTTTGTTATAATGAACCTCAATTACTTTGTCACCCCACTTATCGCCACAGTAAAACCTTTGTTATAATGAACCTCATTACTTTGTCACCCCACTTATCACCACAGTAAAACCTTTGTTATAATGAACCTCAATACTTTGTCATCCCACATATCGCCACAGTAAAACCTTTGTTATAATGTCCTCAATAACTTTGTCACCCCACTTATCACCACAGTAAAACCTTTGTTATATTGTCCCTCAATAACTTTGTCACCCCCACTTATCACCACAGTAAAACCTTTTTGATAATGAACCTCAATAACTTTGTCACCCCACTTATCACCACAGTAAAACCTTTGTTATAATGACCTCAATAACTTTGTCACCTCACTTATCACTACAGAAAACTTTGTTATAATGAACCTCAACAACTTTGTCACCCCCTTATCGCCACTGTAAACCTTTGTTATAATGCCCCTCAATAACTTTGTCACCCCACTTATCGCCACAGTAAAACCTTTGTTATAATGAACCTCAATAACTTTGTCACCCCACTTATCACCACAGTAAACCTTTGTTATAATTGTCCCTCATAACTTTGTCACCCCCACTTATCACCACAGTAAAACCTTATATATCCTCAATAACTTTGTCACCCCACTTATCACCACAGTAAAACGTCGTTATATCTCCCTCGATAACTTTGTCACCCCACTTATCACCACAGTAAAACGTCGTTTTAATCTCCCTCGATAACTTTGTCACCCCACTTATCACCACTGAAAAACCTCGTTATAATCTCCCTCAATAACTTTGTCACCCACTATCACCCTGAAAAACTTTGTATAATGCCAGTACCGTAACTACCTATGAGGCAACCGAGGCAATTGCCTCGGTAAAAATTTAGCCAATTACTTTTTTGCACAAAAGGGATGTTTTGAGAGAGAGAGAGAGAGAGAGAGAGAGAGAGAGAGAGAGAGAGAGAGAGAGAGCTCCGACGGTCGTAATTATTTTTCCTGGATGTGATTGGGTTGCGATGCGATCAATCCAAGTAATATATTATGTAATATATTCTTCCAATGCTTGTAATGTCGGGGGGGGGGGGGGGGGGGAAGAAATCCCAAAGACAACTTTTTAAATAAGCGGTTCCTTCAACTTGTAACAGTTTACACGAAACTATTTTAATGATTCAATCATGTGATTGTCACATAAAACGTTTGCATTATTATTATTTTGTCTTTTTGGTTACTAGCTGTATTTTAAAACTGTCTGATTACGACATTTAACTATTCAGTGTCTTGTCTTGTGTAAATGTATCAAGTGATCTTGCTTATGAAAACACAGAAATATTCTGAAAAACCCAAGTTAAATGATAGACAACCTACCCACATACAATTTAAACTTTTTTACCTATCTTCTAACCTTGATTACGAGGTTTAGTGGTGTGGTTAAACTACTTTTCATGGCACAAAACCATTCCACCTATTTAATTTGTAATACCTTCCTTACACGTAAAAGACGTAAAACATTGAGACTTTATTGGTACTGTATGTCATAATATACATAATTTATTTATCTTCAAATATTGCCTCGGTATATTAAAGGGCCTAATTACGGTACTGAATGCCCCTCAATAACTTTGTCACCCCACTTATCACCACTGAAAAACCTCGTTATAATCTCCCTCAATAACTTTGTCACCCCACTTATCACCACTGAAAAACCTCGTTATAATCTCCCTCAATAACTTTGTCACCCCACTTATCACCACTGAAAAACCTCGTTATAATCTCCCTCAATAACTTTGTCACCCCACTTATCACCACTGAAAAACCTCGTTATAATCTCCCTCGATAACTTTGTCACCCCACTTATCACCACTGAAAAACCTCGTTATAATCTCCCTCAATAACTTTGTCACCCCACTTATCACCACTGAAAAACCTCGTTATAATCTCCCTCGATAACTTTGTCACCCCACTTATCACCACTGAAAAACCTCGTTATAATCTCCCTCAATAACTTTGTCACCCTCACCTATCACCACAATAAAACCTTGTTATGATGTCCCTCAATAACTTTGTCACCCCACTTATCATCACACTAATTTTGAAGTCCCCAAATCAGTATTTTCTTTGTTTTGTCTCCCTCGCTTTTAGCTAAGCTAAATCTTGACTGAAGAAATGTTGTGGATGGAACTGTTAAAGGTTATATTTTAATGTTGATCACTTTAATAACTTATTTTTAAAACCCGATGTTGTATTTAACAATTCAACAAAAATAAACAAAAAAGGAAATGACACCTCAGTCATGTTACACGGTACACAGGATAAAATATACATTGTATCTGATGGTGGTGGTACATGTATTGTGTTTCAAGTATTTCCACTTCAAATGTATTTACTTAACAATATATAAACCTTGATCTAACTTCCTTTGTATAACTATTACCTATTTAAGTTAAACTTTTTCCCAGAATTGTTTTAATATAATTATTTATCTGCGCATTAAAGAATTAATACAAAGTTAAATACTAACGTTTTTCGGAGTCCTCAATGATCGGGTGGTCTAAAGCACGTACTAAGGGATCACAGATTCTATAACCGCCTAAGTTCATCAGTGGCATAGCTAGCGAAACATTGTGAAAGCCTGGTGGCAGTGCGTCCACCTGGGTTCGGTAGTATGCTCTCTCTAAAAAACATAAAGCAAACTTTTTCTGCATTCCAAAGAGCAAAAAAAATAATTAAATGTTGTTTTTTCCATTTTTATTCAAATTCACAGTGATACAAATGAAATACCGGTTAACTTTCAATTATTCTATTTTATTCTATCATGAATCCGTATAAGTTAAAACAGAAAATGTTTTGGTCTGGATGTATTCAAGGAAAATGTACACATCTTATCATTCGAGTTAGATGAAAAAATTGGCTTATAACACTGATCTGAGAGTGAAACGAAATCTTTATATGCCAAAAGGGTCCGTTTTAGCTGCATTTTGCTGGGTTTTTATATGTCTACAGTTTGTCAATACAGGAAGGCATTTGTATGTTGTAAATGAAAATTACATTTTAGATTAAATGTAAAAAAATATATCAAAAAATCAAATGCAAGCACAGGAGCATTGGTTTACATGTACGCTACGCCACTGTTCCAACCCCACTCTGGACTTTCTCTTTGTGTAAAGGAAGTTTGTCCTTTGACTTGCACCGAAAGCCGGTTGTCTTCTCTGAATACTCTAGTTTCTTTAGACAATGATGAACCGACCAGATCGCCTCAATATAAGTGAAAAAATATCTTCACTGGTGTGAAAACACCATTCAAAAGTCTTTCACTCTTGTACTATTCAATTTTGTATGTACATCCAAGTTTGAAATTTTGTTTTACTTCCATTTGGATTTTATTCATGGGGTAGCTATCATAGTTGCCTATTAAGATCACACGTGGTCGTTATATACAGATTTACCATACAGTAAAAAACAAAGCCGCTGGCGCAGGAACTTATTTTTAGCTTGCAAAAGTAAAATCAATTTGGTATAACATAAAATGGCGAACTTTTGGACGATGCAAAATGAAAAACGAGGATGTAAAATCAAAATTCAAAATAATCTATATGCTATGAAACCCAACGGAAGCCCTTTAGTGAGAAATAATATTTTTCTGAGAGAAAAATTAAATCTTGCAGTCGCATTTTATTTTATTGAGACCGGAATTTGGTTTGTTTTAGCTCGCAACATATAATCTTGCGATCACAACTTATCTTGCTACAACAACCTGATTATGTTCCAGCCAAAACTTCTATTTTGCGACTGCTACTTAAATATCCTGCGGTAACAAATCATTATCCTGCGGTCACAACTCATTATCTTGAGATCACAACTCATAATCTCTGCGGTCACAACTCATTATCTTGCGGTCACACATCATTATCTTGCGGTCACCACTCATTATCTTGCGGTCACAACTCATTATCTTGCAGCCACAACTCATTATCTTGCGGTCACAACTCATTATCCTGCGGTCACAACTCAATATCTTGCGGTCACAACTCTTTATCCTGCGGTCACAACTCATTATCGTGCGGTCACAACTCATTATCTTACGGTCACAACTCATTATCTTGCGGTCACAAATCATTATCCTGCGGTCACAACTCATTTTCTTGCGGCCACAACTAATTATCTTGCTGTCAAAACTCGTTATCCTGCGGTCAAAACTCATTATCTTGACCGCAACTCATAATCTTGCAGTCACAACTCATTATCTTGCGGTCACAACTCATTATCTTGCGGTCACAACTTATTATCCTGCGGTCACAACTCATTATCTTGACCGCAACTCATAATCTTCTGGTCACAACTCATTATCTTGCGGTCGCAACTCATTATCTTGCGGTCACAACTTATTATCCTGCAGTCACAACTCATTATCTTGACCGCAACTCATAATCTTCCGGTCACAACTCATTAACTTGCAGCCAAAACGCATGATCTTGCTGTCACAACTCTTATCCTGCGGTCACAGCTCATTATCTTGCGGTCACAACTCATTATCATGACCGCAACTGATAATCTTCCGGTCACAACTCATTATCCAGCAGTCACAACTGATGCTCTTGCAGCCACAACGCATTATCCTGCTTTCACAGCTCATTAACTTGACTGCAACTCATAATCTTCCGGTCACAACTCATTATCTTGCAGCCATAACTTATTATTCTGCAGTCACAACTCATTATCTTGACCGCAACGCATAATCTTCCAGTCACAACTGATAACCTTGCAGCCACAACGCATTATCTTGCGGCCACAACTATTATCTGACCGCAACTCATAATATTCCGGTCACAACTCATTATCTTGCGGTCACAACTCATTATCTTGCGGTCTCAACTCATTATCTTGCGGTCTCAACTCATTATCTTGACCGCAACGCATAATATTCCGGTCAAAACTCATTATCTTGCAGCCACAATGCATTATCCTGCGGTGACAACTCATTATCTTGCGGTCACAACTCATTATTCTGCAGCCACAACTCATTATCTTGCAGCCACAACTCATTATCCTGCGGTCACAACTCATTATCTTGCGGTCACAATTATTATCCTGCGGTCACTGCTCATTATCTTGCGGTCATAACTCATTATCCTGCAGACACAAATCATTATCTTGACCGCAACTCATAATCTTCCGGTCAAAACTCATTATCTTGCGCTCACAACTCAATATCTTGCGGTCACAAGTCATTATCTTGCGGCCACAACTCATTATCTTGCGGTAACAGCTCATTATCCTGCAGTCACAATCATTATCATGCGGTCACAGCTCATTATCCTGTGGTCACAACTGATTATCCTGCGGTCACAACTCATTATCCTGCAGGCACATATGATTATCTTGAGCGCAACTCATTGTCTTGCGGTCATAACTCATTATCTTGCAGTCACAACTCATTATTCTGCAGTCACAACTCATTATCTTGCAGCCACAACTCATTATCCTGCAGTCACAACTCATTATCTTGCAGCCACAACTCATTATCCTGCGGTGAAAACTTATTAGCTTGCAGTAACAACTCATTGTCTTGCAGTCACAACTCATTATCTTGCAGCCACAACTCATTATCCTTTCATCACATCTCATTATCTTGCGGTCACAACTCATTATCCAGCAGTCACACCTCATTATATTGCAGCCACAACTCATTATCTTGCGGTCACAACTCATTATCTTGCGGTAACAACTCATTATCGTGCGGTTACAACTCATTATCGTGCGGTCACAAATCATTATCTTGCGGCCACAACTCATGATCTTGTGGTCACAGCTCATTATGTTGCGGTCACAACTCATAATCTTGCGGTCACAGCTCATTATCTTGCAGCCACAACTGAAAATCTTACAGCCACAACGCATTATCCAGCGGCCACAACTCATTATCTTGACCGCAACTCATAATATTCCGGTCACAACTCATTATCTTGCGGTCACAACTCATAATCTTGCGGTCTCAACTCATTATCTTGCGGTCTCAACTCATTATCTTGACCGCAACGCATAATATTCTGGTCAAAACTCATTATCTTGCAGCCACAATGCATTATCCTGCGGTCACAACTCATTATCTTGCGGTCACAACTCATTATTCTGCAGCCACAACTCATTATCTTGCAGCCACAACTCATTATCCTGCGGTCACAACTCATTATCTTGCGGTCACAATTCATTATCCTGCGGTCACTGCTCATTATCTTGCGGTCATAACTCATTATCCTGCAGACACAAATCATTATCTTGACCGCAACTCATAATCTTCCGGTCAAAACTCATTATCTTGCGCTCACAACTCAATATCTTGCGGTCACAAGTCATTATCTTGCGGCCACAACTCATTATCTTGCGGAAACAGCTCATTATCCTGCAGTCACAAATCATTATCATGCGGTCACAGCTCATTATCCTGTGGTCACAACTGATTATCCTGCGGTCACAACTCATTATCCTGCAGGCACATATCATTATCTTGAGCGCAACTCATTGTCTTGCGGTCATAACTCATTATCTTGCAGTCACAACTCATTATTCTGCAGTCACAACTCATTATCTTGCAGCCACAACTCATTATCCTGCAGTCACAACTCATTATCTTGCAGCCACAACTCATTATCCTGCGGTGAAAACTCATTGGCTTGCAGTAACAACTCATTGTCTTGCAGTCACAACTCATTATCTTGCAGCCACAACTCATTATCCTTTGATCACATCTCATTATCTTGCGGTCACAACTCATTATCCAGCAGTCACACCTCATTATATTGCAGCCACAACTCATTATCTTGCGGTCACAACTCATTATCTTGCGGTAACAACTCATTATCGTGCGGTTACAACTCATTATCGTGCGGTCACAAATCATTATCTTGCGGCCACAACTCATGATCTTGTGGTCACAGCTCATTATGTTGCGGTCACAACTCATAATCTTGCGGTCACAGCTCATTATCTTGCAGCCACAACTGATAATCTTACAGCAAAAACGCATTATCCAGCGGCCACAACTCATTATCTTGACCGCAACTCATAATATTCCGGTCAGAACTCATTATCTTGCGGTCACAACTCATTATCTTGCGGTCTCAACTCATTATCTTGCGGTCTCAACTCATTATCTTGACCGCAACGCATAATATTCCGGTCAAAACTCATTATCTTGCAGCCTTAATGCATTATCCTGCGGTCACAACTCATTATCTTGCGGTCACAACTCATTATTCTGCAGCCACAACTCATTATCTTGCAGCCACAACTCATTATCCTGCGGTCACAACTCATTATCTTGCGGTCACAATTCATTATCCTGCGGTCACTGCTCATTATCTTGCGGTCACAACTCATTATTCTGCAGCCACAACTCATTATCTTGCAGCCACAACTCATTATCCTGCGGTCACAACTCATTATCTTGCGGTCATAACTCATTATCCTGCAGACACAAATCATTATCTTGACCGCAACTCATAATCTTCCGGTCAAAACTCATTATCTTGCGCTCACAACTCAATATCTTGCGGTCACAAGTCATTATCTTGCGGCCACAACTCATTATCTTGCGGTAACAGCTCATTATCCTGCAGTCACAAATCATTATCATGCGGTCACAGCTCATTATCCTGTGGTCACAACTGATTATCCTGCGGTCACAACTCATTATCCTGCAGGCACATATCATTATCTTGAGCGCAACTCATTGTCTTGCGGTCATAACTCATTATCTTGCAGTCACAACTCATTATTTTGCAGTCACAACTCATTATCTTGCAACCACAACTCATTATCCTGCAGTCACAACTCATTATCTTGCAGCCACAACTCATTATCCTGCGGTGAAAACTCATTAGCTTGCAGTAACAACTCATTGTCTTGCAGTCACAACTCATTATCTTGCAGCCACAACTCATTATCCTTTGATCACATCTCATTATCTTGCAGTCACAACTCATTATCCAGCAGTCACACCTCATTATATTGCAGCCACAACTCATTATCTTGCGGTCACAACTCATTATCTTGCGGTAACAACTCATTATCGTGCGGTTACAACTCATTATCGTGCGGTCACAAATCATTATCTTGCGGCACAACTCATGATCTTGTGGTCACAGCTCATTATGTTGCGGTCACAACTCATAATCTTGCGGTCACAGCTCATTATCTTGCAGCCACAACTGATAATCTTGCAGCCACAACGCATTATCCAGCGGCCACAACTCATTATCTTGACCGCAACTCATAATATTCCGGTCACAACTCATTATCTTGCGGTCACAACTCATTATCTTGCGGTCTCAACTCATTATCTTGCGGTCTCAACTCATTATCTTGACCGCAACGCATAATATTCCGGTCAAAACTCATTATCTTGCAGCCACAATGCATTATCCTGCGGTCACAACTCATCATCTTGCGGTCACAACTCATTATTCTGCGGTCACAACTCATTATCTTGCGGTCACAACTCATTATCTTGCAGCCACAACTCATTATCCTGCGGTCACAACTCATTATCTTGCGGTCACAACTCATTATCCTGCGGTCACTGCTCATTATCTTGCGGTCATAACTCATTATCCTGCAGACACAAATCATTATCTTGACCGCAACTCATAATCTTCCGGTCAAAACTCATTATCTTGCGCTCACAACTCAATATCTTGCGGTCACAAGTCATTATCTTGCGGCCACAACTCATTATCTTGCGGTTACAGCTCATTATCCTGCAGTCACAAATCATTATCATGCGGTCACAGCTCATTATCCTGTGGTCACAACTGATTATCCTGCGGTCACAACTCATTATCCTGCAGGCACATATCATTATCTTGAGCGCAACTCATTGTCTTGCGGTCACAACTCATTATCTTGCAGTCACAACTCATTATTCTGCAGTCACAACTCATTATCTTGCAGCCACAACTCATTATCCTGCAGTCACAACTCATTATCTTGCAGCCACAATTCATTATCCTGCGGTGAAAACTCATTAGCTTGCAGTAACAACTCATTGTCTTGCAGTCACAACTCATTATCTTGCAGCCACACCTCATTATCCTTTGGTCACACCTCATTATCTTGGGGTCACAACTCATTATCCAGCAGTCACACCTCATTATATTGCATCCACAACTCATTATCTTGCGGTCACAACTCATTATCTTGCGGTCACAACTCATTATCGTGCGGTCACAACTCATTATCGTGCGGTCACAACTCATTATCGTGCGGCCACAACTCATGATCTTGTGGTCACAGCTCATTATGTTGCGGTCACAACTCATAATCTTGCGGTAACAGCTCATTATCTTGCAGCCACAACTCATTATCCTGCGGTCACAAATCATTATCTTGCGGTCACAGCTCATTATCCTGCGGTCACAAATCATTATCTTGCAGCCACAACTCTTTATCCTGCGGTAATAACTGATTATCTTGCGGTTACAACTCATTATCATGCAGCCACAACTCATTATCTTGAGGTCACAACTCATTATCCTGCGGTCGCAACTCATTATCTTGCGGTCACAACTAATTATCTTGCGGTCACAAATCATTATCTTGCGGTCACAACTTATTATTCTGCATCACAAGTCATTAGCTTGCAGGCACAACTCTTTATCCTGCGGTAATAACTGATTATCTTGCGGTTACAACTGATTATCTTGCGGTTACAACTGATTATCATGCGGTCACAACTCATTATCTTGAGGTCACAACTCATTATCATGCGGTCACAACTAATTATCTTGCGGTCACAAACCATTATCATGCGGTCACAACTCATTACCTTGCAGCTACAACTTATTTTCTTGCAGTCACAACTCTTTATCCTGCGGTCACAACTTATTATCTTGCGGTCACAAATCATTATCTTGCGATCACAACTTATTATCTTGCGGTCACAAATCATTATCTTGCAGTCACAACTCATTATCCTGCGGTCACAACTCATTATCGTGCGGTCACAACTCATTATCCTGCGGTCACAGCTCATTATAATGCGGTCACAACTCATTATCTTGCGGTCACATCTCATTATCCTGCGGCCACAAATCATTATCTTGCGGTCACAACTTGTTATCCTACGGTCACTAGTCATTATCTTGAGGTCACAACTCATTATCTTGCGGTCACAACTCATTATCTTGCGGTCACAACTCATTTTTTGCGGCCACAACTCATTATCTTGCTGTCATAACTCATTATCCTGCGGTCACAAATCATTATCTTGCCGTCACAACTCATTATCTTGCGGTCACAAATCATTATCTTGCGGTCACAGCTCATTATCCTGCGGTCACAAATCATTATCTTGCGGTCACAACTCGTTATCCTACGGTCACTAGTCATTATCTTGAGGTCACAACTCGTTATCCTACGGTCACTAGTCATTATCTTGAGGTCACAACATATTATCTTGCGGTCACATCTCATTATCCTGCGGCCACAAATCATTATCTTGCGGTCACAACTCGTTATCCTACGGTCACTAGTCATTATCTTGAGGTCACAACTCATTATCTTGCGGTCACAACTCATTATCTTGCGGTCACAACTCATTTTTTGCGGCCACAACTCATTATCTCGCGGTCAAAACTCATTATCCTGCGGTCACAAATCATTATCTTGCTGTCATAACTCATTATCCTGCGGTCACAAATCATTATCTTGCCGTCACAACTCATTATCTTGCGGTCACAAATCATTATCTTGCGGTCACAGCTCATTATCCTGCGGTCACAAATCATTATCTTGCGGTGACAGCTCATTATCCTACGGTCACTAATCATTATCTTGAGGTCACAACTCATTATCTTGCCGTCACAACTCATTATCCTGCGGTCACAGCTCATTATCTTGCGGTTACAACTCATTATCATGACCGCAACTGATAATCTTCCGGTCACAACTCATTATCCAGCAGTCACAACTGATGCTCTTGCAGCCACAACGCATTATCCTGCTTTCACAGCTCATTAACTTGACTGCAACTCATAATCTTCCGGTCACAACTCATTATCTTGCAGCCATAACTCATTATTCTGCAGTCACAACTCATTATCTTGACCGCAACGCATAATCTTCAGTCACAACTAATAATCTTGCAGCCACAACGCATTATCTTGCGGCCACAACTCATTATCTTGACCGCAACTCATAATTCCGGTCACAACTCATTATCTTGCGGTCACAAACTCATTATCTTGCGGTCTCAACTCATTATCTTGCGGTCTCAACTCATTATCTTGACCGCAACGCATAATATTCCGGTCAAAACTCATTATCTTGCAGCCAGAATGCATTATCCTGCGGTCACAACTCATTATCTTGCGGTCACAACTCATTATTCTGCAGCTACAACTCATTATCTTGCAGCCACAACTCATTATCCTGCGGTCACAACTCATTATCTTGCAGTCACAACTCATTATCCTGCGGTCACTGCTCATTATCTTGCGGTCATAACTCATTATCCTGCAGACACAAATCATTATCTTGACCGCAACTCATAATCTTCCGGTCAAAACTCATTATCTTGCGCTCACAACTCAATATCTTGCGGTCACAAGTCATTATATGCTGCCCACAACTCATTATCTTGCGGTTACAGCTCATTATCCTGCAGTCACAAATCATTATCATGCGGTCACAGCTCATTATCCTGTGGTCACAACTGATTATCCTGCGGTCACAACTCATTATCCTGCAGGCAAATATCATGATCTTGAGCGCAACTCATTGTCTTCCGGTCATAACTCATTATCTTGCAGTCACAACTCATTATTCTGCAGTCAACTCATTATCTTGCAGCCAAACTCATTATCCTGCAGTCACAACTCATTATCTTGCAGCCACAACTCATTATCCTGCGGTCATCTCATTATCTTGCGGTCACAACTCATTATCCAGCAGTCACACCTCATTATATTGCAGCCACAACTCATTATCTTGCGGTCACAACTCATTATCTTGCGGTCACAAATCATTATCTTGCGGCCACAACTCATGATCTTGTGGTCACAGCTCATTATGTTGCGGTCACAACTCATAATCTTGCGGTCACAGCTCATTATCTTGCAGCCACAACTGATAATCTTGCAGCCACAACGCATTATCTTGCGGCCACAACTCATTATCTTGACCGCAACTCATAATATTCCGGTCACAACTCATTATCTTGCGGTCACAACTCATTATCTTGCGGTCTCAACTCATTAACTTGCGGTCTCAACTAATTATCTTGACCGCAACGCATAATATTCCGGTCAAAACTCATTATCTTGCAGCCACAATGCATTATCCTGCGGTCAGAACTCATTATCTTGCGGTCACAACTTATTATTCTGGATCACAAGTCATTAGCTTGCAGGCACAACTCTTTATCCTGCGGTAATAACTGATTATCTTGCGGTTACAACTCATTATCATGCGGTCACAACTCATTATCTTGAGGTCACAACTCATTATCATGCGGTCACAACTAATTATCTTGCGGTCACAAACCATTATCATGCGGTCACAACTCATTACCTTGCAGCTACAACTTATTTTCTTGCAGTCACAACTCTTTATCCTGCGGTCACAACTTATTATCTTGCGGTCACAAATCATTATCTTGCGATCACAACTTAATATCTTGCGGTCACAAATCATTATCTTGCAGTCACAACTCATTATACTGCGGTCACAACTCATTATCGTGCGGTCACAACTCATTATCCTGCGGTCACAGCTCATTATAATGCGGTCACAACTCATTATCTTGCGGTCACATCTCATTATCCTGCGGTCACAAATCATTATCTTGCTGTCATAACTCATTATCCTGCGGTCACAAATCATTATCTTGCCGTCACAACTCATTATCTTGCGGTCACAAATCATTATCTTGCGGTCACAGCTCATTATCCTGCGGTCACTAATCATTATCTTGCGGTCACAGCTCATTATCCTACGGTCACTAATCATTATCTTGAGGTCACAACTCATTATCTTGCCGTCACAACTCATTATCCTGCGATCACAGCTCATTATCTTGCGGTCACAACTCATTATCATGACCGCAACTGATAATCTTCCGGTCACAACTCATTATCCAGCAGTCACAACTGATGCTCTTGCAGCCACAACGCATTATCCTGCTTTCACAGCTCATTAACTTGACTGCAACTCATAATCTTCCGGTCACAACTCATTATCTTGCAGCCATAACTCATTATTCTGCAGTCACAACTCATTATCTTGACCGCAACGCATAATCTTCCAGTCACAACTGATAATCTTGCAGCCACAACGCATTATCTTGCGGCCACAACTCATTATCTTGACCGCAACTCATAATATTCCGGTCACAACTCATTATCTTGCGGTCACAACTCATTATCTTGCGGTCTCAACTCATTATCTTGCGGTCTCAACTCATTATCTTGACCGCAACGCATAATATTCCGGTCAAAACTCATTATCTTGCAGCCACAATGCATTATCCTGCGGTCACAACTCATTATTTTGCGGTCTCAACTCATTATTCTGCAGCTACAACTCATTATCTTGCAGCCACAACTCATTATCCTGCGGTCACAACTCATTATCTTGCGGTCACAACTCATTATCCTGCGGTCACTGCTCATTATCTTGCGGTCATAACTCATTATCTTGCGGTCTCAACTCATTATCTTGCGGTCACAAATCATTATCTTGCGGCCACAACTCATGATCTTGTGGTCACAGCTCATTATGTTGCGGTCACAACTCATAATCTTGCGGTCACAAATCATTATCTTGCGGCCACAACTCATGATCTTGTGGTCACAGCTCATTATGTTGCGGTCACAACTCATAATCTTGCGGTCACAGCTCATTATCTTGCAGCCACAACTGATAATCTTGCAGCCATAAACGCATTATCTTGCGGCCACAACTCATTATCTTGACCGCAACTCATAATATTCCGGTCACAACTCATTATCTTGCAGTTACAACTCATTATCTTGCGGTCTCAACTCATCACTTGCGGTCTCAACTAATTATCTTGACCGCAACGCATAATATTCCGGTCATAACTCATTATCTTGCAGCCACAATGCATTATCCTGCGGTCACAACTCATTATCTTGCGGTCACAACTCATTATTCTGCAGCCACAACTCATTATCTTGCAGCCACAACTCATTATCTTGACCGCAACTCATAATATTCCGGTCACAACTCATTATCTTGCGGTCACAACTCATTATCTTGCGGTCTCAACTCATTATCTTGCGGTCTCAACTCATTATCTTGACCGCAACGCATAATATTCCGGTCAAAACTCATTATCTTGCGGTCACAACTCATTATCTTGCGGTCTCAACTCATTATCTTGCGGTCTCAACTCATTATCTTGACCGCAACGCATAATATTCCGGTCAAAACTCATTATCTTGCAGCCACAAGGCATTATCCTGCGGTCACAACTCATTATCTTGCGGTCTCAACTCATTATCTTGACCGCAACGCATAATATTCCGGTCAAAACTCATTATCTTGCAGCCACAATGCATTATCCTGCGGTCACAACTCATTATCTTGCGGTCACAACTCATTATTCTGCAGCCACAACTCATTATCCTGCGGTCACAACTCATTATCTTGCGGTCACAACTCATTATCCTGCGGTCACTGCTCATTATTTTGCGGTCATAACTCATTATCCTGCAGACACAAATCATTATCTTGACCGCAACTCATAATCTTCCGGTCAAAACTCATTATCTTGCGCTCACAACTGAATATCTTGCGGTCACAAGTCATTATCTTGCGGCCACAACTCATTATCTTGCGGTAACAGCTCATTATCCTGCAGTCACAAACATTATCATGCGGTCACAGCTCATTATCCTGTGGTCACAACTGATTATCCTGCGGTCACAAACTCATTATCCTGTAGGCACATATCATTATCTTGAGCGCAACTCATTGTCTTGCGGTCACAACTCATTATCTTGCAGTCACAACTCATTATTCTGCAGTCACAACTCATTATCTTGCAGCCACAACTCATTATCCTGCAGTCACAACTCATTATCTTGCAGCCACAACTCATTATCATGCGGTGAAAACTCATTAGCTTGCAGTAACAACTCATTGTCTTGCAGTCACAACTCATTATCTTGCAGCCACAACTCATTATCCTTTGGTCATATCTCATTATCTTGCGGTCACAACTCATTATCCAGCAGTCACACCTCATTATATTGCAGCCACAACTCATTATCTTGCGGTCACAACTCATTACCTTGCAGTAACAACTCATTATCGTGCGGTCACAACTCATTATCGTGCGGTCACAAATCATTATCTTGCGGCCACAACTCATGATCTTGTGGTCACAGCTCATTATGTTGCGGTCACAACTCATAATCTTGCGGTCACAGCTCATTATCTTGAAGCCACAACTGATAATCTTGCAGCCACAACGCATTATCTTGCGGCCACAACTCATTATCTTGACCGCAACTCATAATATTCCGGTCACACTCATTATCTTGCGGTCACAACTCATTATCTTGCGGTCTCAACTCATTATCTTGACCGCAACGCATAATATTCCGGTCAAAACTCATTATCTTGCAGCCACAATGCATTATCCTGCGGTCACAACTCATTATCTTGCGGTCACAACTCATTATTCTGCAGCCACAACTCATTATTTTGCAGCCACAACTCATTATCCTGCGGTCACAATTCATTATCTTGCGGTCACAACTCATTATCCTGCGGTCACTGCTCATTATCTTGCGGTCATAACTCATTATCCTGCAGACACAAATCATTATCTTGACCGCAACTCATAATCTTCCGGTCAAAACTCATTATCTTGCGCTCACAACTCAATATCTTGCGGTCACAAGTCATTATCTTGCGGCCACAACTCATTATCTTGCGGTAACAGCTCATTATCCTGCAGTCACAAATCATTATCATGCGGTCACAGCTCATTATCCTGTGGTCACAACTGATTATCCTGCGGTCACAACTCATTATCCTGCAGGTACATATCATTATCTTGAGCGCAACTCATTGTCTTGCGGTCACAACTCATTATCTTGCAGTCACAACTCATTATTCTGCAGTCACAACTCATTATCTTGCAGCCACAACTCATTATCCTGCAGTCACAACTCATTATCTTGCAGCCACAACTCATTATCCTGCGGTGAAAACTCATTAGCTTGCAGTAACAACTCATTGTCTTGCAGTCACAACTTATTATCTTGCAGCCACAACTCATTATCCTTTGGTCACATCTCATTATCTTGCGGTCACAACTCATTATCCAGCAGTCACACCTCATTATATTGCAGCCACAACTCATTATCTTGCGGTCACAACTCATTATCTTGCGGTCACAACTCATTATCGTGCGGTCACAACTCATTATCGTGCGGTCACAACTCATTATCGTGCGGTCACAACTCATTATCGTGCGGCCACAACTCATGATCTTGTGGTCACAGCTCATTATGTTGCGGTCACAACTCATAATCTTGCGGTCACAGCTCATTATCTTCCAGCAACAATTCATTATCCTGCGGTCACAAATCATTATCTTGCGGTCACAACTCATTATTCTGCATCACAAGTCATTAGCTTGCAGCCACAACTCTTTATCATGCGGTAATAACTGATTATCTTATGGTTACAAATCATTATCATGCAGCCACAACTCATTATCTTGAGGTCACAACTCATTATAATGCGGTCACAACTAATTATCTTGCGGTCTCAACTTATTATCTTGCGGTCTCAACTCATTATCTTGACCGCAACGCATAATATTCCGGTCAAAACTCATTATCTTGCAGCCACAATGCATTATCCTGCGGCCACAACTCATTATCTTGCGGTCTCAACTCATTATCTTGACCCCAACGCATAATATTCCGGTCAAAACTCATTATCTTGCAGCCAATGCATTATCCTGCGGTCACAACTCATTATCTTGCGGTCACAACTCATTATCTTGCAGCCACAACTCATTATCCTGCGGTCACAACTCATTATCTTGCGGTCACAACTCATTATCCTGCGGTCACTGCTCATTATTTTGCGGTCATAACTCATTATCCTGCAGACACAAATCATTATCTTGACCGCAACTCATAATCTTCCGGTCAAAACTCATTATCTTGCGCTCACAACTCAATATCTTGCGGCCACAAGTCATTATCTTACGACCACAACTCATTATCTTGCGGTAACAGCTCATTATCCTGCAGTCACAAATCATTATCATGCGGTCACAGCTCATTATCCTGTGGTCACAACTGATTATCCTGCGGTCACAACTCATTATCCTGCAGGCACATATCATTATCTTGTGCGCAACTCATTGTCTTGCGGTCACAACTCATTATCTTGCAGTCACAACTCATTATTCTGCAGTCACAACTCATTATCTTGCAGCCACAACTCATTATCCTGCAGTCACAACTCATTATCTTGCAGCCACAACTCATTATCCTGCGGTGAAAACTCATTAGCTTGCAGTAACAACTCATTGTCTTGCAGTCACAACTCATTATCTTGCAGCCCAACTCATTATCCTTTGGTCACATCTCATTATCTTGCGGTCACAACTCATTATCCAGCAGTCACACCTCATTATATTGCAGCCACAACTCATTATTTTGCGGTCACAACTCATTACCTTGCGGTAACAACTCATTATCGTGCGGTCACAACTCATTATCGTGCGGTCACAAATCATTATCTTGCGGCCACAACTCATGATCTTGTGGTCACAGCTCATTATGTTGCGGTCACAACTCATAATCTTGCGGTCACAGCTCATTATCTTGCAGCCACAACTGATAATCTTGCAGCCACAACGCATTATCTTGCGGCCACAACTCATTATCTTGACCGCAACTCATAATATTCCGGTCAAACTCATTATCTTGCAGTCACAATGCATTATCTTGCGGTCTCAATTCATTATCTTGACCGCAACGCATAATATTCCGGTGAAAACTCATTATCTTGCAGTCACAATGCATTATCCTGCGGTCACAACTCATTATCTTGCGGTCACAACTCATTATTCTGCAGCTACAACTCATTATCTTGCAGCCACAACTCATTATCCTGCGGTCACAACTCATTATCTTGCGGTCACAACTCATTATCCTTCGGTCACTGCTCATTATCTTGCGGTCATAACTCATTATCCTGCAGACCAAATCATTATCTTGACCGCAACTCATAATCTTCCGGTCAAAACTCATTATCTTGCGCTCACAACTCAATATCTTGCGGTCACAAGTCATTATCTTGCGGCCACAACTCATTATCTTGCGGTAACAGCTCATTATCCTGCAGTCACAAAATCATTATCATGCGGTCACAGCTCATTATCCTGTGGTCACAACTGATTATCCTGCGGTCACAACTCATTATCCTGCAGGCACATATCATTATCTTGAGCGCAACTCATTGTCTTGCGGTCACAACTCATTATCTTGCAGTCACAACTCATTATTCTGCAGTCACAACTCATTATCTTGCAGCCACAACTCATTATCCTGCAGTCACAACTCATTATCTTGCAGCCACAACTCATTATCCTGCGGTGAAACTCATTAGCTTGCAGTAACAACTCATTGTCTTGCAGTCACAACTCATTATCTTGCAGCCACAACTCATTATCCTTTGGTCACATCTCATTATCTTGCGGTCACAACTCATTATCCAGCAGTCACACCTCATTATATTGCAGCCACAACTCATTATCTTGCGGTCACAACTCATTATCTTGCGGTCACAACTCATTATCGTGCGGTCACAACTCATTATCGTGCGGTCACAACTCATTATCGTGCGGCCACAACTCATGATCTTGTGGTCACAGCTCATTATGTTGCGTCACAACTCATAATCTTGCGGTCACAGCTCATTATCTTGCAGCTACAACTCATTATCCTGCGGTCACAAATCATTATCTTGCGGTCACAACTCATTATTCTGCATCACAAGTCATTAGCTTGCAGCCACAACTCTTTATCCTGCGGTAATAACTGATTATCTTGCGGTTACAAACTCATTATCATGCAGCCACAACTCATTATCTTAAGGTCACAACTCATTATCCTGCGGTCGCAACTCATTATCTTGCAGTCACAACTAATTATCTTGCGGTCACAAATCATTATCTTGCGGTCACAACTTATTATTCTGCATCACAAGTCATTAGCTTGCAGGCACAACTCTTTATCCTGCGGTAATAACTGATTATCTTGCGATTACAACTCATTATCATGCGGTCACAACTCATTATCTTGAGGTCACAACTCATTATCATGCGGTCACAACTAATTATCATGCGGTCACAACTCATTACCTTGCAGCTACAACTTATGATCTTGCAGTCACAACTCTTTATCCTGCGGTCACAACTTATTATCTTGCGGTCACAAATCATTATCTTGCGATCACAACTTATTATTTTGCGGTCACAATCATTATCTTGCAGTCACAACTCATTATCCTGCGGTCACAACTCACTATCGTGCGGTCACAACTCATTATCCTGCAGTCACAGCTCATTATAATGCGGTCACAACTCATTATCTTGCGGTCACATCTCATTATCCTGCGGTCACAACTCATTATCCTGCAGTCACAGCTCATTATAATGCGGTCACAACTCATTATCTTGTGGTCACATCTCATTATCCTGCGGTCACATCTCATTATCCTGCGGTCACAAATCATTATCTTGCGGTCACAACTCGTTATCCTACGCTCACTACTCATTATCGTGCGGTCACAACTCATTATCCTGCAGTCACAGCTCATTATAATGCGGTCACAACTCATTATCTTGCGGTCACATCTCATTATCCTGCGGTCACAAATCATTATCTTGCGGTCACAACTCGTTATCCTACGCTCACTACTCATTATCGTGCGGTCACAACTCATTATCCTGCAGTCACAGCTCATTATAATGCGGTCACAACTCATTATCTTGCGGTCACATCTCATTATCCTGCGGTCACAAATCATTATCTTGCGGTCACAACTCGTTATCCTACGGTCACTACTCATTTTCTTGCGGTCACAACTCATTATCTTGCGGTCACAACTCATTTTTTTGCGGCCACAACTCATTATCTCGCGGTCACAACTCATTATCCTGCGGTCACAAATCATTATCTTGCTGTCATAACTCATTATCCTGCGGTCACAAATCATTATCTTGCCGTCACAACTCATTATCTTGCGGTCACAAATCATTATCTTGCGGTCACAGCTCATTATAATGCGGTCACATCTCATTATCCTGCGGTCACATCTCATTATCCTGCGGCCACAAATCATTTTCTTGCGGTCACAACTCGTTATCCTACGGTCACTACTCATTATCGTGCGGTCACAACTCATTATCCTGCAGTCACAGCTCATTATAATGCGGTCACAACTCATTATCTTGCGGTCACATCTCATTATCCTGCGGTCACAAATCATTATCTTGCGGTCACAACTCGTTATCCTACGGTCACTACTCATTTTCTTGCGGTCACAACTCATTATCTTGCGGTCACAACTCATTTTTTGCGGCCACAACTCATTATCTCGCGGTCACAACTCATTATCCTGCGTCACAAATCATTATCTTGCTGTCATAACTCATTATCCTGCGGTCACAAATCATTATCTTGCCGTCATAACTCATTATCTTGCGGTCACAAATCATTATCTTGCGGTCACAGCTCATTATAATGCGGTCACTACTCATTATCTTGCGGTCACAACTCATTATCCTGCAGTCACAGCTCATTATCCTGCGGTCACAAATCATTATCTTGCGGTCACATCTCATTATCTTGCGGTCACAAATCATTATCTTGCGGTCACATCTCATTAACTTGCGGTCACAAATCATTATCTTGCGGTCACAACTCGTTATCCTACGGTCACTAGTCATTATCTTGAGGTCAAAACTCATTATCTTTACGGTCACAACTCATTATCTTGCGGTCACAACTCATTTTTTTGCGGCCACAACTCATTATCTCGCGGTCACATCTCATTATCCTGCGGTCACAAATCATTATCTTGCTGTCATAACTCATTATCCTGCGGTCACAAATCATTATCTTGCCGTCACAACTCATTATCTTGCGGTCACAAATCATTATCTTGCGGTCACAGCTCATTGTCCTGCGGTCACAAATCATTATCAAGCGGTCACAACTCATTATCCTACGGTCACTAATCATTATCTTGAGGTCACAACTCATTATCTTGCGGTTACAACTCATTATCTTGCGGTCTCAACTCATTATCCTGCGGTCTCAACTCATTATCTTGACCGCAACGCATAATATTCCGGTCAAAACTCATTATCTTGCAGCCACAATGCATTATCCTGCAGTCATAACTCATTATCTTGCGGTCACAACTCATTATTCTGCAGCCACAACTCATTATCTTGCAGCCACAACTCATTATCCTGCAGTCACAACTCAATTTCTTGCGGTCACAATTCATTATCCTGCGGTCACTGCTCATTATCTTGCGGTCAAAACTCATTATCCTGCAGACACAAATCATTATCTTGACCGCAACTCATAATCTTCCGGTCAAAACTCATTATCTTGCGCTCACAACTCATATCTTGCGGTCACAAGTCATTATCTTGCGGCCACAACTCATTATCTTGCGGTAACAGCTCATTATCCTGCAGTCACAAATCATTATCATGCGGTCACAGCTCATTATCCTGTGGTCACAACTGATTATCCTGCGGTCACAACTCATTATCCTGCAGGCACATATCATTATCTTGAGCGCAACTCATTGTCTTGCGGTCACAACTCATTATTCTGCAGTCACAACTCAATATCTTGCAGCCACAACTCATTATCCTGCAGTCACAACTCATTATCTTGCAGCCACAACTCATTATCCTGCGGTGAAAACTCATTAGCTTGCAGTAACAACTCATTGTCTTGCAGTCACAACTCATTATCTTGCAGCCACAACTCATTATCCTTTGGTCACATATCATTATCTTGCGGTCACAACTCATTATCCAGCAGTCACACCTCATTATATTGCAGCCACAACTCATTATCTTGCGGTCACAACTCATTCTCTGCGGTCACAACTCATTATCGTGCGGTCACAACTCATTATCGTGCGGTCACAACTCATTATCGTGCGGCCACAACTCATGATCTTGTGGTCACAGCTCATTATGTTGCGGTCACAACTCATAATCTTGCGGTCACAGCTCATTATCTTGCAGCCACAACTCTTATCCTGCGGTCACAAATCATTATCTTGCGGTCACAACTTATTATTCTGCATCACAAGTCATTAGCTTGCAGGCACAACTCTTTATCCTGCGGTAATAACTGATTATCTTGCGGTTACACTCATTATCATGCGGCCACAACTCATTATCTTGAGGTCACAACTCATTATCATGCGGTCACAACTAATTATCTTGCGGTCACAACCATTATCATGCGGTCACAACTCCATTATCTTGCAGCTACAACTTATTATCTTGCAGTCACAACTCTTTATCCTGCGGTCACAACTTATTATCTTGCGGTCACAAATCATTATTTGCGATCACACTTATTATCTTGCGGTCACAAATCATTATCTTGCAGTCACAACTCATTATCCTGCGGTCATAACTCATTATCGTGCGGTCACAACTCATTATCCTGCGGTCACAGCTCATTATAATGCGGTCACAACTCATTATCTTGCGGTCACATCTCAGTATCCTGCGGTCACAAATCATTATCTTGCGGTCACAATTCGTTATCCTACGGTCACTAGTCATTATTTTGAGGTCACAACTCATTATCTTGCGGTCACAACTCATTATCTTGCGGTCACAACTCATTTTTTTGCGGCCACAACTCAATATCTCGCGGTCTCAACTCATTATCCTGCGGTCACAAATCATTATCTTGCTGTCATAACTCATTATCCTGCGGTCACAACTCAGTATCTTGCGGTCACAAATCATTATCTTGCGGTTACAACTCATTATCTTGCGGTCTCAACTCATTATCCTGCGGTCTCAACTCATTATCTTGACCGCAACGCATAATATTCCGGTCAAAACTCATTATCTTGCAGCCACAATGCATTATCCTGCAGTCATAACTCATTATCTTGCGGTCACAACTCATTATTCTGCAGCCACAACTCATTATCTTGCAGCCACAACTCATTATCCTGCAGTCACAACTCAATTTCTTGCGGTCACAATTCATTATCCTGCGGTCACTGCTCATTATCTTGCGGTCAAAACTCATTATCCTGCAGACACAAATCATTATCTTGACCGCAACTCATAATCTTCCGGTCAAAACTCATTATCTTGCGCTCACAACTCAATATCTTGCGGTCACAAGTCATTATCTTGCGGCCACAACTCATTATCTTGCGGTAACAGCTCATTATCCTGCAGTCACAAATCATTATCATGCGGTCACAGCTCATTATCCTGTGGTCACAACTGATTATCCTGCGGTCACAACTCATTATCCTGCAGGCACATATCATTATCTTGAGCGCAACTCATTGTCTTGCGGTCACAACTCATTATTCTGCAGTCACAACTCAATATCTTGCAGCCAACTCATTATCCTGCAGTCACAACTCATTATCTTGCAGCCCAAACTCATTATCCTGCGGTGAAAACTCATTAGCTTGCAGTAACAACTCATTGTCTTGCAGTCACAACTCATTATCTTGCAGCCAAACTCATTATCCTTTGGTCACATATCATTATCTTGCGGTCACAACTCATTATCCAGCAGTCACACCTCATTATATTGCAGCCACAACTCATTATCTTGCGTCACAACTCATTATCTTGCGGTCACACTCATTATCGTGCGGTCACAACTCATTATCGTGCGGTCACAACTCATTATCGTGCGGCCACAACTCATGATTTTGGTCACAGCTCATATGTTGCGGTCACAACTCATAATCTTGCGGTCACAGCTCATTATCTTGCAGCCACAACTCATTATCCTGCGGTCACAAATCATTATCTTGCGGTCACAACTTTATTCTGCATCACAAGTCATTAGCTTGCAGGCACAACTCTTTATCTGCGGTAATAACTGATTATCTTGCGGTTACAACTCATTATCATGCGGCCACAACTCATTATCTTGAGGTCAACAACTCATTATCATGCGGTCACAACTAATTATCTTGCGGTCACAAACCATTATCATGCGGTCACAACTCATTATCTTGCAGCTACAACTTATTATCTTGCAGTCACAACTCTTTATCCTGCGGTCACAACTTATTATCTTGCGGTCACAAATCATATCTTGCGATCACAACTTATTATCTTGCGGTCACAAATCATTATCTTGCAGTCACAACTCATTATCCTGCGGTCATAACTCATTATCGTGCGGTCACAACTCATTATCCTGCGGTCACAGCTCATTATAATGCGGTCCAAACTCATTATCTTGCGGTCACATCTCAGTATCCTGCGGTCACAAATCATTATCTTGCGGTCACAATTCGTTATCCTACGGTCACTAGTCATTATTTTGAGGTCACAACTCATTATCTTGCGGTCACAACTCATATCTTGCGGTCACAACTCATTTTTTTGCGGCCACAACTCAATATCTCGCGGTCTCAACTCATTATCCTGCGGTCACAAATCATTATCTTGCTGTCATAACTCATTATCCTGCGGTCACAACTCAGTATCTTGCGGTCACAAATCATTATCTTGCGGTTACAACTCATTATCTTGCGGTCTCAACTTCTATCCTGCGGTTCTCAACTCATTATCTTGACCGCAACGCATAATATTCCGGTCAAAAACTCATTATCTTGCAGCCACAATGCATTATCCTGCAGTCATAACTCATTATCTTGCGGTCACAACTCATTATTCTGCAGCCACAACTCATTATCTTGCAGCCACAACTCATTATCCTGCAGTCACAACTCAATTTCTTGCGGTCAATTCATTATCCTGCGGTCACTGCTCATTATCTTGCGGTCAAAACTCATTATCCTGCAGACACAAATCATTATCTTGACCGAACTCAATAATCTTCCGGTCAAAACTCATTATCTTGCGCTCAAACTCAAACTCAATATCTTGCGGTCACAAGTCATTATCTTGCGGCCACAACTCATTATCTTGCGGTAACAGCTCATTATCCTGCAGTCACAAATCATTATCATGCGGTCACAGCTCATTATCTGTGGTCACAACTGATTATCCTGCGGTCACAACTCATTATCCTGCAGGCACATATCATTATCTTGAGCGCAACTCATGTCTTGCGGTCACAACTCATTATTCTGCAGTCACAACTCAATATCTTGCAGCCACAACTCTTATCCTGCAGTCACAACTCATTATCTTGCAGCCACAACTCATTATCCTGCGGTGAAAACTCATTAGCTTGCAGTAACAACTCATTGTCTTGCAGTCACACTTACTCATTATCTTGCAGCCACAACTCATTATCCTTTGGTCACATATCATTATCTTGCGGTCACAACTCATTATCCAGCAGTCACACCTCATTATATTGCAGCCACAACTCATTATCTTGCGGTCACAACTCATTATCTTGCGGTCACAACTCATTATCGTGCGGTCACAACTCATTATCGTGCGGTCACAACTCATTATCGTGCGGCCACAACTCATGATCTTGTGGTCACAGCTCATTATGTTGCGGTCACAACTCATAATCTTGCGGTCACAGCTCATTATCTTGCAGCCACAACTCATTATCCTGCGGTCACAAATCATTATCTTGCGGTCACAACTTATTATTCTGCATCACAAGTCATTAGCTTGCAGGCACAACTCTTTATCCTGCGGTAATAACTGATTATCTTGCGGTTACAACTCATTATCATGCGGCCACAACTCATTATCTTGAGGTCACAACTCATTATCATGCGGTCACAACTAATTATCTTGCGGTCACAAACCATTATCATGCGGTCACAACTCATTATCTTGCAGCTACAACTTATTATCTTGCAGTCACAACTCTTTATCCTGCGGTCACAACTTATTATCTTGCGGTCACAACTCATTATCTTGCGATCACAACTTATTATCTTGCGGTCACAATCATTATCTTGCAGTCACAACTCATTATCCTGCGGTCATAACTCATTATCGTGCGGTCACAACTCATATCCTGCGGTCACAGCTCATTATAATGCGGTCACAACTCATTATCTTGCGGTCACATCTCAGTATCCTGCGGTCACAAATCATTATCTTGCGGTCACAATTCGTTATCCTACGGTCACTAGTCATTATTTTGAGGTCACAACTCATATTTGCGGTCACAACTCATTTCTTGCGGTCACAACTCATTTTTTTGCGGCCACAACTCAATATCTCGCGGTCTCAACTCTATCCTGCGGTCACAAATCATTATCTTGCTGTCATAACTCATTATCCTGCGTCACAACTCAGTTCTTGCGGTCACAAATCATTATCTTGCGGTCACAGCTCATTTATAATGCGGTCAAAACTCATTATCTTGCGGTCACATCTCATTATCCTGCGGTCACAAATCATTATCTTGCGGTCACAACTCGTTATCCTACGGTCACTAGTCATTATCTTAAAGTCACAACTCATTATCTTTACGGTCACAACTCATTATCTTGCGGTCACAACTCATTTTTTTGCGGCCACAACTCATTATCTCGCGGTCACATCTCATTATCCTGCGGCCACAAATCATTATCTTGCGGTCACAACTCGTTATCCTACGGTCACTAGTCATTATCTTGAGGTCACATCTCATTATTTTGCGGACACAACTCATTATCTTGCGGTCAAAACTCATTTTTTGCGGCCACAACTCATTATCTTGCTGTCATAACTCATTATCCTGCGGTCACAAATCATTATCTTGCGGTCACAACTCGTTATCCTACGGTCACTAGTCATTATCTTGAGGTCACAACTCATTATCTTTACGGTCACAACTCATTATCTTGCGGTCACAACTCATTTTTTTGCGGCCACAACTCATTATCTCGCGGTCACATCTCATTATCCTGCGGCCACAAATCATTATCTTGCGGTCACAACTCGTTATCCTACGGTCACTAGTCATTATCTTGAGGTCACAACTCATTATCTTGCGGTCACAACTCATTTTTTTGCGGTCACAACTCATTTTTTGCGGCCACAACTCATTATCTCGCGGTCACAAATCATTATCTTGCTGTCATAACTCATTATCCTGCGGTCACAAATCATTATCTTGCCGTCACAACTCATTATCTTGCGGTCACAAATCATTATCTTGCGGTCACAGCTCATTATCCTGCGGTCACAAATCATTATCTTGCGGTCACAGCTCATTATCCTACGGTCACTAATCATTATCTTGAGGTCACAACTCATTATCTTGCCGTCACAACTCATTATCCTGCGGTCACAGCTCATTATCTTGCGGTCACAACTCATTATCATGACCGCAACTGATAATCTTCCGGTCACAACTCATTATCCAGCAGTCACAACTGATGCTCTTGCAGCCACAACGCATTATCCTGCTTTCACAGCTCATTAACTTGACTGGAACTCATAATCTTCCGGTCACAACTCATTATCTTGCAGCCATAACTCATTATTCTGCAGTCACAACTCATTATCTTGACCGCAACGCATAATCTTCCAGTCACAACTGATAATCTTGCAGCCACAACGCATTATCTTGCGGCCACAACTCATTATCTTGACCGCAACTCATAATATTCCGGTCACAACTCATTATCTTGCAGCCACAATGCATTATCCTGCGGTCACAACTCATTATCTTGCGGTCACAACTCATTATTCTGCAGCTACAACTCATTATCTTGCAGCCACAACTCATTATCCTGCGGTCACAACTCATTATCTTGCGGTCACAACTCATTATCCTGCGGTCACTGCTCATTATCTTGCGGTCATAACTCATTATCCTGCAGACACAAATCATTATCTTGACCGCAACTCATAATCTTCCGGTCAAAACTCATTTTTTTGCGGCCACAACTCATTATCTTGCTGTCATAACTCATTATCCTGCGGTCACAAATCATTATCTTGCGGTCACAACTCGTTATCCTACGGTCACTAGTCATTATCTTGAGGTCACAACTCATTATCTTTACGGTCACAACTCATATCTTGCGGTCACAACTCATTTTTTTGCGGCCACAACTCATTATCTCGCGGTCACATCTCATTATCCTGCGGCCACAAATCATTATCTTGCGGTCACAACTCGTTATCCTACGGTCACTAGTCATTATCTTGAGGTCACAACTCATTATCTTGCGGTCACAACTCATTTTTTTGCGGTCACAACTCATTTTTTGCGGCCACAACTCATTATCTCGCGGTCACAAATCATTATCTTGCTGTCATAACTCATTATCCTGCGGTCACAAATCATTATCTTGCCGTCACAACTCATTATCTTGCGGTCACAAATCATTATCTTGCGGTCACAGCTCATTATCCTGCGGTCACAAATCATTATCTTGCGGTCACAGCTCATTATCCTACGGTCACTAATCATTATCTTGAGGTCACAACTCATTATCTTGCCGTCACAACTCATTATCCTGCGGTCACAGCTCATTATCTTGCGGTCACAACTCATTATCATGACCGCAACTGATAATCTTCCGGTCACAACTCATTATCCAGCAGTCACAACTGATGCTCTTGCAGCCACAACGCATTATCCTGCTTTCACAGCTCATTAACTTGACTGGAACTCATAATCTTCCGGTCACAACTCATTATCTTGCAGCCATAACTCATTATTCTGCAGTCACAACTCATTATCTTGACCGCAACGCATAATCTTCCAGTCACAACTGATAATCTTGCAGCCACAACGCATTATCTTGCGGCCACAACTCATTATCTTGACCGCAACTCATAATATTCCGGTCACAACTCATTATCTTGCAGCCACAATGCATTATCCTGCGGTCACAACTCATTATCTTGCGGTCACAACTCATTATTCTGCAGCTACAACTCATTATCTTGCAGCCACAACTCATTATCCTGCGGTCACAACTCATTATCTTGCGGTCACAACTCATTATCCTGCGGTCACTGCTCATTATCTTGCGGTCATAACTCATTATCCTGCAGACACAAATCATTATCTTGACCGCAACTCATAATCTTCCGGTCAAAACTCATTATCTTGCGCTCACAACTCAATATCTTGCGGTCACAAGTCATTATCTTGCGGCCACAACTCATTATCTTGCGGTAACAGCTCATTATCCTGCAGTCACAAATCATTATCATGCGGTCACAGCTCATTATCCTGTGGTCACAACTGATTATCCTGCGGTCACAACTCATTATCCTGCAGGCACATATCATTATCTTGAGCGCAACTCATTGTCTTCCGGTCATAACTCATTATCTTGCAGTCACAACTCATTATGCTGCAGTCACAACTCATTATCTTGCAGACACAACTCATTATCCTGCAGTCACAACTCATTTTCTTGCAGCCACAACTCATTATCCTGTGGTCACATCTCATTATCTTGCGGTCACAACTCATTATCCAGCAGTCACACCTCATTATATTGCAGCCACAACTCATTATCTTGCGGTCACAACTCATTATCTTGCGGTAACAACTCATTATCGTGCGGTCACAACTCATTATCTTGCGGTCACAAATCATTATCTTGCGGCCACAACTCATGATCTTGTGGTCACAGCTCATTATGTTGCGGTCACAACTCATAATCTTGCGGTCACAGCTCATTATCTTGCAGCCACAACTGATAATCTTGCAGCCACAACGCATTATCTTGCGGCCACAACTCATTATCTTGACCGCAACTCATAATATTCCGGTCACAACTCATTATCTTGCGGTCACAACTCATTATCTTGCGGTCTCAACTCATTAACTTGCGGTCTCAACTAATTATCTTGACCGCAACGCATAATATTCCGGTCAAAACTCATTATCTTGCAGCCACAATGCATTATCCTGCGGTCACAACTCATTATCTTGCGGTCACAACTCATTATTCTGCAGCCACAACTCATTATCTTGCAGCCACAACTCATTATCGTGCGGTCACAAATCATTATCTTGCGGTCACAGCTCATTATCCTGCGGTCACAAATCATTATCTTGCGGTCACAGCTCATTATCCTACGGTCACTAATCATTATCTTGCCGTCACAACTCATTATCCTGCGGTCACAGCTCATTATCTTGCGGTCACAACTCATTATCATGACTGCAACTGATAATCGTCCGGTCACAACTCATTATCCAGCAGTCACAACTGATGCTCTTGCAGCCACAACGCATTATCCTGCTTTCACAGCTCATTAACTTGACTGCAACTCATAATCTTCCGGTCACAACTCATTATCTCGCAGCCATAACTCATTATTCTGCAGTCACAACTCATTATCTTGACCGCAACGCATAATCTTCCAGTCACAACTGATAATCTTGCAGCCACAACGCATTATCTTGCGGCCACAACTCATTATCTTGACCGCAACTCATAATATTCCGGTCACAACTCATTATCTTGCGGTCACAACTCATTATCTTGCGGTCTCAACTCATTATCTTGCGGTCTCAACTCATTATCTTGACCGCAACGCATAATATTCCGGTCAAAACTCATTATCTTGCAGCCACAATGCATTATCCTGCGGTCACAACTCATTATCTTGCGGTCACAACTCATTATTCTGCAGCCACAACTCATTATCTTGCAGCCACAACTCATTATCCTGCGGTCACAACTCATTATCTTGCGGTCACAGCTCATTATGTTGCGGTCACAACTCATAATCTTGCGGTCACAGCTCATTATCTTGCAGCCACAACTGATAATCTTGCAGCCACAACGCATTATCTTGCGGCCACAACTCATTATCTTCACCGCAACTCATAATATTCCGGTCACAACTCATTATCTTGCGGTCACAACTCATTATCTTGCGGTCTCAACTCATTATCTTGACCGCAACGCATAATATTCCGGTCAAAACTCATGATCTTGTGGTCACAGCTCATTATGTTGCGGTCACAACTCATAATCTTGCGGTCACAGCTCATTATCTTGCAGCCACAACTGATAATCTTGCAGCCACAATGCATTATCCTGCGGTCACAACTCATTATCTTGCGGTCACAACTCATTATTCTGCAGCCACAACTCATTATCTTGCAGCCACAACTCATTATCCTGCGGTCACAACTCATTATCTTGCGGTCACAACTCATTATCCTGCAGACACAAATCATTATCTTGACCGCAACTCATAATCTTCCGGTCAAAACTCATTATCTTGCGCTCACAACTAAATATCTTGCGGTTACAAGTCATTATCTTGCGGCCACAACTCATTATCTTGCGGTAACAGCTCATTATCCTGCAGTCACAAATCATTATCATGCGGTCACAGCTCATTATCCTGTGGTCACAACTGATATCCTGCGGTCACAACTCATTATCCTGCAGGCACATATCATTATTTGAGCGCAACTCATTGTCTTGCGGTCACAACTCATTATCTTGCAGTCACAACTCATTATTCTGCAGCCACAACTCATTATCCTGCAGTCACAACTCATTATCTTGCAGCCACAACTCATTATCCTGCGGTGAAAACTCATTAGCTTGCAGTAACAACTCATTGTCTTGCGGTAACAGCTCATTATCCTGCAGTCACAAATCATTATCATGCGGTCACAGCTCATTATCCTGTGGTCACAACTGATTATCCTGCGGTCACAACTCATTATCCTGCAGGCACATATCATTATCTTGAGCGCAACTCATTGTCTTCCGGTCATAACTCATTATCTTGCAGTCACAACTCATTATGCTGCAGTCACAACTCATTATCTTGCAGACACAACTCATTATCCTGCAGTCACAACTCATTATCTTGCAGCCACAACTCATTATCCTGCGGTCACATCTCATTATCTTGCGGTCACAACTCATTATCCAGCAGTCACACCTCATTATATTGCAGCCACAACTCATTATCTTGCGGTCACAACTCATTATCTTGCGGTAACAACTCATTATCGTGCGGTCACAACTCATTATCTTGCGGTCACAAATCATTATCTTGCGGCCACAACTCATGATCTTGTGGTCACAGCTCATTATGTTGCGGTCACAACTCATAATCTTGCGGTCACAGCTCATTATCTTGCAGCCACAACTGATAATCTTGCAGCCACAACGCATTATCTTGCGGCCACAACTCATTATCTTGACCGCAACTCATAATATTCCGGTCACAACTCATTATCTTGCGGTCACAACTCATTATCTTGCGGTCTCAACTCATTAACTTGCGGTCTCAACTAATTATCTTGACCGCAACGCATAATATTCCGGTCAAAACTCATTATCTTGCGCTCACAACTAAATATCTTGCGGTTACAAGTCATTATCTTGCGGCCACAACTCATTATCTTGCGGTAACAGCTCATTATCCTGCAGTCACAAATCATTATCATGCGGTCACAGCTCATTATCCTGTGGTCACAACTGATTATCCTGCGGTCACAACTCATTATCCTGCAGGCACATATCATTATTTTGAGCGCAACTCATTGTCTTGCGGTCACAACTCATTATCTTGCAGTCACAACTCATTATTCTGCAGCCACAACTCATTATCCTGCAGTCACAACTCATTATCTTGCAGCCACAACTCATTATCCTGCGGTGAAAACTCATTATCTTGCAGTAACAACTCATTATCTTGCGGTAACAGCTCATTATCCTGCAGTCACAAATCATTATCATGCGGTCACAGCTCATTATCCTGTGGTCACAACTGATTATCCTGCGGTCACAACTCATTATCCTGCAGGCACATATCATTATTTTGAGCGCAACTCATTGTCTTGCGGTCACAACTCATTATCTTGCAGTCACAACTCATTATTCTGCAGCCACAACTCATTATCCTGCAGTCACAACTCATTATCTTGCAGCCACAACTCATTATCCTGCGGTGAAAACTCATTAGCTTGCAGTAACAACTCATTGTCTTGCGGTAACAGCTCATTATCCTGCAGTCACAAATCATTATCATGCGGTCACAGCTCATTATCCTGTGGTCACAACTGATTATCCTGCGGTCACAACTCATTATCCTGCAGGCACATATCATTATCTTGAGCGCAACTCATTGTCTTCCGGTCATAACTCATTATCTTGCAGTCACAACTCATTATGCTGCAGTCACAACTCATTATCTTGCAGACACAACTCATTATCCTGCAGTCACAACTCATTATCTTGCAGCCACAACTCATTATCCTGCGGTCACATCTCATTATCTTGCGGTCACAACTCATTATCCAGCAGTCACACCTCATTATATTGCAGCCACAACTCATTATCTTGCGGTCACAACTCATTATCTTGCGGTAACAACTCATTATCGTGCGGTCACAACTCATTATCTTGCGGTCACAAATCATTATCTTGCGGCCACAACTCATGATCTTGTGGTCACAGCTCATTATGTTGCGGTCACAACTCATAATCTTGCGGTCACAGCTCATTATCTTGCAGCCACAACTGATAATCTTGCAGCCACAACGCATTATCTTGCGGCCACAACTCATTATCTTGACCGCAACTCATAATATTCCGGTCACAACTCATTATCTTGCGGTCACAACTCATTATCTTGCGGTCTCAACTCATTAACTTGCGGTCTCAACTAATTATCTTGACCGCAACGCATAATATTCCGGTCAAAACTCATTATCTTGCAGCCACAATGCATTATCCTGCGGTCACAACTCATTATCTTGCGGTCACAACTCATTATTCTGCAGCCACAACTCATTATCTTGCAGCCACAACTCATTATCGTGCGGTCACAAATCATTATCTTGCGGTCACAGCTCATTATCCTGCGGTCACAAATCATTATCTTGCGGTCACAGCTCATTATCCTACGGTCACTAATCATTATCTTGAGGTCACAACTCATTATCTTGCCGTCACAACTCATTATCCTGCGGTCACAGCTCATTATCTTGCGGTCACAACTCATTATCATGACTGCAACTGATAATCGTCCGGTCACAACTCATTATCCAGCAGTCACAACTGATGCTCTTGCAGCCACAACGCATTATCCTGCTTTCACAGCTCATTAACTTGACTGCAACTCATAATCTTCCGGTCACAACTCATTATCTCGCAGCCATAACTCATTATTCTGCAGTCACAACTCATTATCTTGACCGCAACGCATAATCTTCCAGTCACAACTGATAATCTTGCAGCCACAACGCATTATCTTGCGGCCACAACTCATTATCTTGACCGCAACTCATAATATTCCGGTCACAACTCATTATCTTGCGGTCACAACTCATTATCTTGCGGTCTAAACTCATTATCTTGACCGCAACGCATAATATTCCGGTCAAAACTCATTATCTTGCAGCCACAATGCATTATCCTGCGGTCACAACTCATTATCTTGCGGTCACAACTCATTATTCTGCAGCAACAACTCATTATCTTGCAGCCACAACTCATTATCCTGCGGTCACAACTCATTATCTTGCGGTCACAGCTCATTATGTTGCGGTCACAACTCATAATCTTGCGGTCACAGCTCATTATCTTGCAGCCACAACTGATAATCTTGCAGCCACAACGCATTATCTTGCGGCCACAACTCATTATCTTCACCGCAACTCATAATATTCCGGTCACAACTCATTATCTTGCGGTCACAACTCATTATCTTGCGGTCTCAACTCATTATCTTGACCGCAACGCATAATATTCCGGTCAAAACTCATGATCTTGTGGTCACAGCTCATTATGTTGCGGTCACAACTCATAATCTTGCGGTCACAGCTCATTATCTTGCAGCCACAACTGATAATCTTGCAGCCACAATGCATTATCCTGCGGTCACAACTCATTATCTTGCGGTCACAACTCATTATTCTGCAGCCACAACTCATTATCTTGCAGCCACAACTCATTATCTTGCAGCCACAACTCATTATCCTTTGGTCACATCTCATTATCTTGCGGTCACAACTCATTATCCAGCAGTCACACCTCATTATATTGCAGCCACAACTCATTATCTTGCGGTCACAACTCATTATCTTGCGGTCACAACTCATTATCGTGCGGTCACAACTCATTATCGTGCGGTCACAACTCATTATCGTGCGGCCACAACTCATGATTTTGTGGTCACAGCTCATTATGTTGCGGTCACAACTCATAATCTTGCGGTCACAGCTCATTATCTTGCAGCCACAACTCATTATCCTGCGGTCACAAATCATTATCTTGCGGTCACAACTCATTATTCTGCATCACAAGTCATTAGCTTGCAGGCACAACTCTTTATCCTGCGGTAATAACTGATTATCTTGCGATTACAACTCATTATCATGCGGTCACAACTCATTATCTTGAGGTCACAACTCATTATCATGCGGTCACAACTAATTATCTTGCGGTCACAAACCATTATCATGCGGTCACAACTCATTACCTTGCAGCTACAACTTATTATCTTGCAGTCACAACTCTTTATCCTGCGGTCACAACTTATTATCTTGCGGTCACAAATCATTATCTTGCGATCACAACTTATTATCTTGCGGTCACAAATCCTTATCTTGCAGTCACAACTCATTATCCTGCGGTAACAACTCATTATCGTGCGGTCACAACTCATTATCCTGCAGTCACAGCTCATTATAATGCGGTCACAACTCATTATCTTGCGGTCACATCTTATTATCCTGCGGTCACAAATCATTATCTTGCGGTCACAACTCATTATCTTGCGGTCACATCTCATTATCCTGCGGTCACAACTCATTATCCTGCAGTCACAGCTCATTATAATGCGGTCGCAACTTATTATCTTGCGGTCACATCTCATTATCCTGCGGTCACATCTCATTATCCTGCGGTCACAAATCATTACCTTGCGGTCAAAACTCGTTATCCTACGGTCACTACTCATTATCGTGCGGTCACAACTCATTATCCTGTAGTCACAGCTCATTATAATGCGGTGACAACTCATTATCTTGCAGTCACATCTCATTATCCTGCGGTCACAAATCATTATCTTGCGGTCACAACTCGTTATCCTACGGTCACTACTCATTATCTTGCGGTCACAACTCATTATCTTGCGGTCACAACTCATTTTTTTGCGGCCACAACTCATTATCTCGCGATCACAACTCATTATCCTGCGGTCACAAATCATTATCTTGCTGTCATAACTCATTATCCTGCGGTCACAAATCATTATCTTGCCGTCACAACTCATTATCTTGCGGTCACAAATCATTATCTTGCGGTCACAGCTCATTATCCTGCGGTCACAAATCATGATTTTGCGGTCGCAGCTCATTATCCTACGGTCACTAATCATTATCTTGAGGTCACAACTCATTATCTTGCGGTTACAACTCATTATCTTGCGGTCTCAACTCATTATCCTGCGGTCTCAACTCATTATCTTGACCGCAACGCATAATATTCCGGTCAAAACTCATTATCTTGCAGCCACAATGCATTATCCTGCAGTCATAACTCATTATCTTGCGGTCACAACTCATTATTCTGCAGCCAACTCATTATCTTGCGGTCACAACTCATTATCCTGCGGACACAACTCATTATCTTGCGGTCACAACTCATTATCCAGCGGTCACTGCTCATTATCTTGCGGTCAAAACTCATTATCCTGCAGACACAAATCATTATCTTGACCGCAACTCATAATCTTCCGGTCAAAACTCATTATCTTGCGCTCACAACTCAATATCTTGCGGTCACAAGTCATTATCTTGCGGCCACAACTCATTATCTTGCGGTAACAGCTCATTACCCTGCAGTCACAAATCATTATCATGCGGTCACAGCTCATAATCCTGTGGTCACAACTGATTATCCTGCGGTCACAACTCATTATCCTGCAGGCACATATCATTATCTTGAGCGCAACTCATTGTCTTGCGGTCACAACTCATTATCTTGCAGTCGCAACTCATTATTCTGCAGTCACAACTCATTATCTTGCAGCCACAACTCATTATCCTGCTGTCACAACTCATTATCTTGCAGCCACAACTCATTACCCTGCGGTGAAAACTCATTAGCTTGCAGTAACAACTCATTGTCTTGCAGTCACACCTCATTATCTTGCAGCCACAACTCATTATCCTTTGGTCACATCTCATTATCTTGCGGTCACAACTCATTATCCAGCAGTCACACCTCATTATATTGCAGCCACAACTCATTATCTTGCGGTCACAACTCATTATCTTGCGGTCACAACTCATTATCGTGCGGTCACAACTCATTATCGTGCGGTCACAACTCATTATCGTGCGGCCACAACTCATGATCTTGTGGTCACAGCTCATTATGTTGCGGTCACAACTCATAATCTTGCGGCCACAGCTCATTATCTTGCAGCCACAAATCATTATCTTGCGGTCACAAATCATTATTCTGCAGTCACAGCTCATTATAATGCGGTCGCAACTTATTATCTTGCGGTCACATCTCATTATCCTGCGGTCACATCTCATTATCCTGCGGTCACAAATCATTACCTTGCGGTCAAAACTCGTTATCCTACGGTCACTACTCATTATCGTGCGGTCACAACTCATTATCCTGTAGTCACAGCTCATTATAATGCGGTGACAACTCATTATCTTGCAGTCACATCTCATTATCCTGCGGTCACAAATCATTATCTTGCGGTCACAACTCGTTATCCTACGGTCACTACTCATTATCTTGCGGTCACAACTCATTATCTTGCGGTCACAACTCATTTTTTTGCGGCCACAACTCATTATCTCGCGATCACAACTCATTATCCTGCGGTCACAAATCATTATATTGCTGTCATAACTCATTATCCTGCGGTCACAATCATTATCTTGCCGTCACAACTCATTATCTTGCGGTCACAAATCATTATCTTGCGGTCACAGCTCATTATCCTGCGGTCACAAATCATGATTTTGCGGTCGCAGCTCATTATCCTACGGTCACTAATCATTATCTTGAGGTCACAACTCATTATCTTGCGGTTACAACTCATTATCTTGCGGTCTCAACTCATTATCCTGCGGTCTCAACTCATTATCTTGACCGCAACGCATAATATTCCGGTCAAACTCATTATCTTGCAGCCACATGCATTATCCTGCAGTCATAACTCATTATCTTGCGGTCACAACTCATTATTCTGCAGCCACAACTCATTATCTTGCGGTCACAACTCATTATCCTGCGGACACAACTCATTATCTTGCGGTCACAACTCATTATCCAGCGGTCACTGCTCATTATCTTGCGGTCAAAACTCATTATCCTGCAGACACAAATCATTATCTTGACCGCAACTCATAATCTTCCGGTCAAAACTCATTATCTTGCGCTCACAACTCAATATCTTGCGGTCACAAGTCATTATCTTGCGGCCACAACTCATTATCTTGCGGTAACAGCTCATTACCCTGCAGTCACAAATCATTATCATGCGGTCACAGCTCATAATCCTGTGGTCACACTGATTATCCTGCGGTCACAACTCATTATCCTGCAGGCACATATCATTATCTTGAGCGCAACTCATTGTCTTGCGGTCACAACTCATTATCTTGCAGTCGCAACTCATTATTCTGCAGTCACACTCATTATCTTGCAGCCACAACTCATTATCCTGCTGTCACAACTCATTATCTTGCAGCCACAACTCATTACCCTGCGGTGAAAACTCATTAGCTTGCAGTAACAACTCATTGTCTTGCAGTCACACCTCATTATCTTGCAGCCACAACTCATTATCCTTTGGTCACATCTCATTATCTTGCGGTCACAACTCATTATCCAGCAGTCACACCTCATTATATTGCAGCCACAACTCATTATCTTGCGGTCACAACTCATTATCTTGCGGTCACAACTCATTATCGTGCGGTCACAACTCATTATCGTGCGGTCACAACTCATTATCGTGCGGCCACAACTCATGATCTTGTGGTCACAGCTCATTATGTTGCGGTCACAACTCATAATCTTGCGGCCACAGCTCATTATCTTGCAGCCACAAATCATTATCTTGCGGTCACAACTCATTATCCTGCGGTCACAAATCATTATCTTGCGGTCACAACTCATTATTCTGCATCACAATCATTAGCTTGCAGCCACAACTCTTTATCCTGCGGTAATAACTGATTATCTTGCGGTTACAACTCATTATCATGCAGCCACAACTCATTATCTTCAGGTCACAACTCATTATCCTGCGGTCGCAACTCATTATCTTGCGGTAACAACTGATTATCTTGCGGTCACAAATCATTATCCTGCGGTCGCAACTCATTATCTTGCGGTCACAACTGATTATCTTGCGGTCACAAATCATTATCTTGCGGTCACAACCTATTATTCTGCATCACAAGTCATTAGCTTGCAGGTACAACTGTTTATCCTGCGGTAATAACTGATTATCTCATTATCTTCAGGTCACAACTCATTATCCTGCGGTCGCAACTCATTATCTTGCGGTAACAACTGATTATCTTGCGGTCACAAATCATTATCCTGCGGTTACAACTCATTATCATGCGGTCACAACTCATTATCTTGAGGTCACAACTCATTATCATGCGGTCACAACTAATTATCTTGCGGTCACAAACCATTATCATGCGGTCACAACTCATTATCTTGCAGCTACAACTTATTATCTTGCAGTCACAACTCTTTATCCTGCGGTCACAACTTATTATCTTGCGGTCACAAATCATTATCTTGCGATCACAACTTATTATCTTGCGGTCACAAATCATTATCTTGCAGTCACAACTCATTATCCTGCGGTCACAACTCATTATCGTGCGGTCACAACTCATTATCCTGCAGTCACAGCTCATTATAATGCGGTGACAACTCATTATCTTGCAGTCACATCTCATTATCCTGCGGTCACAAATCATTATCTTGCGGTCACAACTCGTTATCCTACGGTCACTACTCATTATCTTGCGGTCACAACTCATTATCTTGCGGTCACAACTCATTTTTTTGCGGCCACAACTCATTATCTCGCGGTCACAACTCATTATCCTGCGGTCACAAATCATTATCTTGCTGTCATAACTCATTATCCTGCGGTCACAAATCATTATCTTGCCGTCACAACTCATTATCTTGCGGTCACAAATCATTATCTTGCGGTCACAGCTCATTATCCTGCGGTCACAAATCATGATCTTGCGGTCGCAGCTCATTATCCTACGGTCACTAATCATTATCTTGAGGTCACAACTCATTATCTTGCGGTTACAACTCATTATCTTGCGGTCTCAACTCATTATCCTGCGGTCTCAACTCATTATCTTGACCGCAACGCATAATATTCCGGTCAAAACTCATTATCTTGCAGCCACAATGCATTATCCTGCAGTCATAACTCATTATCTTGCGGTCACAACTCATTATTCTGCAGCCACAACTCATTATCTTGCGGTCACAACTCATTATCCTGCGGACACAACTCATTATCTTGCGGTCACAACTCATTATCCAGCGGTCACTGCTCATTATCTTGCGGTCAAAACTCATTATCCTGCAGACACAAATCATTATCTTGACCGCAACTCATAATCTTCCGGTCAAACTCATTATCTTGCGCTCACAACTCAATATCTTGCGGTCACAAGTCATTATCTTGCGGCCACAACTCATTATCTTGCGGTAACAGCTCATTATCCTGCAGTCACAATCATTATCATGCGGTCACAGCTCATAATCCTGTGGTCACAACTGATTATCCTGCGGTCACAACTCATTATCCTGCAGGCACATATCATTATCTTGAGCGCAACTCATTGTCTTGCGGTCACAACTCATTATCTTGCAGTCGCAACTCATTATTCTGCAGTCACAACTCATTATCTTGCAGCCACAACTCATTATCCTGCTGTCACAACTCATTATCTTGCAGCCACAACTCATTACCCTGCGGTGAAAACTCATTAGCTTGCAGTAACAACTCATTGTCTTGCAGTCACACCTCATTATCTTGCAGCCACAACTCATTATCCTTTGGTCACATCTCATTATCTTGCGGTCACAACTCATTATCCAGCAGTCACACCTCATTATATTGCAGCCACAACTCATTATCTTGCGGTCACAACTCATTATCTTGCGGTCACAACTCATTATCGTGCGGTCACAACTCATTATCGTGCGGTCACAACTCATTATCGTGCGGCCACAACTCATGATCTTGTGGTCACAGCTCATTATGTTGCGGTCACAACTCATAATCTTGCGGTCACAGCTCATTATCTTGCAGCCACAACTCATTATCCTGCGGTCACAAATCATTATCTTGCGGTCACAACTCATTATTCTGCATCACAAGTCATTAGCTTGCAGCCACAACTCTTTATCCTGCGGTAATAACTGATTATCTTGCGGTTACAACTCATTATCATGCAGCCACAACTCATTATCTTCAGTCACAACTCATTATCCTGCGGTCGCAACTCATTATCTTGCGGTAACAACTGATTATCTTGCGGTCACAAATCATTATCCTGCGGTCGCAACTCATTATCTTGCGGTCACAACTGATTATCTTGCGGTCACAAATCATTATCTTGCGGTCACAACCTATTATTCTGCATCACAAGTCATTAGCTTGCAGGCACAACTGTTTCCTGCGGTAATAACTGATTATCTCATTATCTTCAGGTCACAACTCATTATCCTGCGGTCGCAACTCATTATCTTGCGGTAACAACTGATTATCTTGCGGTCACAAATCATTATCCTGCGGTTACAACTCATTATCATGCGGTCACAACTCATTATCTTGAGGTCACAACTCATTATCATGCGGTCACAACTAATTATCTTGCGGTCACAAACCATTATCATGCGGTCACAACTCATTATCTTGCAGCTACAACTTATTATCTTGCAGTCACAACTCTTTATCCTGCGGTCACAACTTATTATCTTGCGGTCACAAATCATTATCTTGCGATCACAACTTATTATCTTGCGGTCACAAATCATTATCTTGCAGTCACAACTCATTATCCTGCGGTCACAACTCATTATCGTGCGGTCACAACTCATTATCCTGCGGTCACAGCTCATTATAATGCGGTCACAACTCATTATCTTGCGGTCACAACTCATTATCTTGCGGTCACAAATCATTATCTTGCGGTCACAATTCGTTATCCTACGGTCACTAGTCATTATTTTGAGGTCACAACTCATTATCTTGCGGTCACAACTCATTATCTTGCGGTCACAACTCATTTTTTTGCGGCCACAACTCATTATCTCGCGGTCACAACTCATTATCCTGCGGTCACAAATCATTATCTTGCTGTCATAACTCATTATCCTGCGGTCACAAATCATTATCTTGCCGTCACAACTCATTATCTTGCGGTCACAAATCATTATCTTGCGGTCACAGCTCATTATAATGCCGTCACAACTCATTATCTTGCGGTCACATCTCATTATCCTGCGGTCACAAATCATTATCTTGCGGTCACAACTCGTTATCCTACGGTCACTAGTCATTATCTTGAGGTCACAACTCATTATCTTTACGGTCACAACTCATTATCTTGCGGTCACAACTCATTATCTCGCGGTCACAACTCATTATCCTGCGTCACAATCATTATCTTGCTGTCATAACTCATTATCCTGCGGTCACAAATCATTATCTTGCCGTCACAACTCATTATCTTGCGGTCACAAATCATTATCTTGCGGTCACAGCTCATTATCCTGCGGTCACAAATCATTATCTTGCGGTCACAGCTCATTATCCTACGGTCACTAATCATTATCTTGAGGTCACAACTCATTATCTTGCGGTTACAACTCATTATCCTGCGGTCACAACTCATTATCTTGCGGTCACAACTCATTATCTTGAGGTCACAACTCATTTTCTTGCGGTCACAACTCATTTTCTTCAGGCCACATCTCATTATCCTGCGGTCACAAATCATTATCTTGCTGTCATAACTCATTATCCTGCGGTCACAAATCATTATCTTGCCGTCACAACTCATTATCTTGCGGTCACAAATCATTATCTTGCGGTCACAGCTCATTATCCTGCGGTCACAAATCATGATCTTGCGGTCACAGCTCATTATCCTACGGTCACTAATCATTATCTTGAGTCACAACTCATTATCTTGCGGTTACAACTCATTATCTTGCGGTCTCAACTCATTATCCTGCGGTCTCAACTCATTATCTTGACCGCAACGCATAATATTCCGTCAAAACTCATTATCTTGCAGCCACAATGCATTATCCTGCAGTCATAACTCATTATCTTGCGGTCACAACTCATTATTCTGCAGCCACAACTCATTATCTTGCGGTCACAACTCATTATCCTGCGGACACAACTCATTATCTTGCGGTCACAACTCATTATCCAGCGGTCACTGCTCATTATTTTGCGGTCAAAACTCATTATCCTGCAGACACAAATCATTATCTTGACCGCAACTCATAATCTTCCGGTCAAAACTCATTATCTTGCGCTCACAACTCAATATCTTGCGGTCACAAGTCATTATCTTGCGGCCACAACTCATTATCTTGCGGTAACAGCTCATTACCCTGCAGTCACAAATCATTATCATGCGGTCACAGCTCATAATCCTGTGGTCACAACTGATTATCCTGCGGTCACAACTCATTATCCTGCAGGCACATATCATTATCTTGAGCGCAACTCATTGTCTTGCGGTCACAACTCATTATCTTGCAGTCGCAACTCATTATTCTGCAGTCACAACTCATTATCTTGCAGCCACAACTCATTATCCTGCTGTCACAACTCATTATCTTGCAGCCACAACTCATTATCCTGCGGTGAAAACTCACTGAAAAGCTTGCAGTAACAACTCATTGTCTTGCAGTCACACCTCATTATCTTGCAGCCACAACTCATTATCCTTTGGTCACATCTCATTATCTTGCGGTCACAACTCATTATCCAGCAGTCACACCTCATTATATTGCAGCCACAACTCATTATCTTGCGGTCACAACTCATTATCTTGCGGTCACAACTCATTATCGTGCGGTCACAACTCATTATCGTGCGGTCACAATTCATTATCGTGCGGCCACAACTCATGATCTTGTGGTCACAGCTCATTATGTTGCGGTCACAACTCATAATCTTGCGGTCACAGCTCATTATCTTGCAGCCACAACTCATTATCCTGCGGTCACAAATCATTATCTTGCGGTCACAACTCATTATTCTGCATCACAAGTCATTAGCTTGCAGCCACAACTCTTTATCCTGCGGTAATAACTGATTATCTTGCGGTTACAACTCATTATCATGCAGCCACAACTCATTATCTTCAGGTCACAACTCATTATCCTGCGGTCGCAACTCATTATCTTGCGGTAACAACTGATTATCTTGCGGTCACAAATCATTATCCTGCGGTCGCAACTCATTATCTTGCGGTCACAACTGATTATCTTGCGGTCACAAATCATTATCTTGCGGTCACAACCTATTATTCTGCATCACAAGTCATTAGCTTGCAGGCACAACTGTTTATCCTGCGGTAATAACTGATTATCTTGCGGTTACAACTCATTATCATGCGGTGACAACTCATTATCTTGAGGTCACAACTCATTATCATGCGGTCACAACTAATTATCTTGCGGTCACAAACCATTATCATGCGGTCACAACTCATTATCTTGCAGCTACAACTTATTATCTTGCAGTCACAACTCTTTATCCTGCGGTCACAACTTATTATCTTGCGGTCACAAATCATTATCTTGCGATCACAACTTATTATCTTGCGGTCACAAATCATTATCTTGCAGTCACAACTCATTATCCTGCGGTCACAACTCATTATCGTGCGGTCACAACTCATTATCCTGCGGTCACAGCTCATTATAATGCGGTCACAACTCATTATCTTGCGGTCACAACTCATTATCTTGCGGTCACAAATCATTATCTTGCGGTCACAATTCGTTATCCTACGGTCACTAGTCATTATTTTGAGGTCACAACTCATTATCTTGCGTCACAACTCATTATCTTGCGGTCACAACTCATTTTTTTGCGGCCACAACTCATTATCTCGCGGTCACAACTCATTATCTGCGGTCACAAATCATTATCTTGCTGTCATAACTCATTATCCTGCGGTCACAAATCATTATCTTGCCGTCACAACTCATTATCTTGCGGTCACAAATCATTATCTTGCGGTCACAGCTCATTATAATGCCGTCACAACTCATTATCTTGCGGTCACATCTCATTATCCTGCGGTCACAAATCATTATCTTGCGGTCACAACTCGTTATCCTACGGTCACTAGTCATTATCTTGAGGTCACAACTCATTATCTTTACGGTCACAACTCATTATCTTGCGGTCACAACTCATTATCTCGCGGTCACAACTCATTATCCTGCGGTCACAAATCATTATCTTGCTGTCATAACTCATTATCCTGCGGTCACAAATCATTATCTTGCCGTCACAACTCATTATCTTGCGGTCACAAATCATTATCTTGCGGTCACAGCTCATTATCCTGCGGTCACAATCATTATCTTGCGGTCACAGCTCATTATCCTACGGTCACTAATCATTATCTTGAGGTCACAACTCATTATCTTGCGGTTACAACTCATTATCCTGCGGTCACAACTCATTATCTTGCGGTCACAACTCATTATCTTGAGGTCACAACTCATTTTCTTGCGGTCACAACTCATTTTCTTCAGGCCACATCTCATTATCCTGCGGTCACAAATCATTATCTTGCTGTCATAACTCATTATCCTGCGGTCACAAATCATTATCTTGCCGTCACAACTCATTATCTTGCGGTCACAAATCATTATCTTGCGGTCACAGCTCATTATCCTGCGGTCACAAATCATGATCTTGCGGTCACAGCTCATTATCCTACGGTCACTAATCATTATCTTGAGGTCACAACTCATTATCTTGCGGTTACAACTCATTATCTTGCGGTCTCAACTCATTATCCTGCGGTCTCAACTCATTATCTTGACCGCAACGCATAATATTCCGGTCAAAACTCATTATCTTGCAGCCACAATGCATTATCCTGCAGTCATAACTCATTATCTTGCGGTCACAACTCATTATTCTGCAGCCACAACTCATTATCTTGCGGTCACAACTCATTATCCTGCGGACACAACTCATTATCTTGCGGTCACAACTCATTATCCAGCGGTCACTGCTCATTATTTTGCGGTCAAAACTCATTATCCTGCAGACACAAATCATTATCTTGACCGCAACTCATAATCTTCCGGTCAAAACTCATTATCTTGCGCTCACAACTCAATATCTTGCGGTCACAAGTCATTATCTTGCGGCCACAACTCATTATCTTGCGGTAACAGCTCATTACCCTGCAGTCACAAATCATTATCATGCGGTCACAGCTCATAATCCTGTGGTCACAACTGATTATCCTGCGGTCACAACTCATTATCCTGCAGGCACATATCATTATCTTGAGCGCAACTCATTGTCTTGCGGTCACAACTCATTATCTTGCAGTCGCAACTCATTATTCTGCAGTCACAACTCATTATCTTGCAGCCACAACTCATTATCCTGCTGTCACAACTCATTATCTTGCAGCCACAACTCATTATCCTGCGGTGAAAACTCACTGAAAAGCTTGCAGTAACAACTCATTGTCTTGCAGTCACACCTCATTATCTTGCAGCCACAACTCATTATCCTTTGGTCACATCTCATTATCTTGCGGTCACAACTCATTATCCAGCAGTCACACCTCATTTATTGCAGCCACAACTCATTATCTTGCGGTCACAACTCATTATCTTGCGGTCACAACTCATTATCGTGCGGTCACAACTCATTATCGTGCGGTCACAATTCATTATCGTGCGGCCACAACTCATGATCTTGTGGTCACAGCTCATTATGTTGCGGTCACAACTCATAATCTTGCGGTCACAGCTCATTATCTTGCAGCCACAACTCATTATCCTGCGGTCACAAATCATTATCTTGCGGTCACAACTCATTATTCTGCATCACAAGTCATTAGCTTGCAGCCACAACTCTTTATCCTGCGGTAATAACTGATTATCTTGCGGTTACAACTCATTATCATGCAGCCACAACTCATTATCTTCAGGTCACAACTCATTATCCTGCGGTCGCAACTCATTATCTTGCGGTAACAACTGATTATCTTGCGGTCACAAATCATTATCCTGCGGTCGCAACTCATTATCTTGCGGTCACAACTGATTATCTTGCGGTCACAAATCATTATCTTGCGGTCACAACCTATTATTCTGCATCACAAGTCATTAGCTTGCAGGCACAACTGTTTATCCTGCGGTAATAACTGATTATCTTGCGGTTACAACTCATTATCATGCGGTGACAACTCATTATCTTGAGGTCACAACTCATTATCATGCGGTCACAACTAATTATCTTGCGGTCACAAACCATTATCATGCGGTCACAACTCATTATCTTGCAGCTACAACTTATTATCTTGCAGTCACAACTCTTTATCCTGCGGTCACAACTTATTATCTTGCGGTCACAAATCATTATCTTGCGATCACAACTTATTATCTTGCGGTCACAAATCATTATCTTGCAGTCACAACTCATTATCCTGCGGTCACAACTCATTATCGTGCGGTCACAACTCATTATCCTGCGGTCACAGCTCATTATAATGCGGTCACAACTCATTATCTTGCGGTCACATCTCATTATCCTGCGGTCACAAATCATTATCTTGCGGTCACAATTCGTTATCCTACGGTCACTAGTCATTATTTTGAGGTCACAACTCATTATCTTGCGGTCACAACTCATTATCTTGCGGTCACAACTCATTTTTTTGCGGCCACAACTCATTATCTCGCGGTCACAACTCATTATCCTGCGGTCACAAATCATTATCTTTCTGTCATAACTCATTATCCTGCGGTCACAAATCATTATCTTGCCGTCACAACTCATTATCTTGCGGTCACAAATCATTATCTTGCGGTCACAGCTCATTATAATGCGGTCACAACTCATTATCTTGCGGTCACATCTCATTATCCTGCGGTCACAAATCATTATCTTGCGGTCACAACTCGTTATCCTACGGTCACTAGTCATTATCTTGAGGTCACAACTCATTATCTTTACGGTCACAACTCATTATCTTGCGGTCACAACTCATTTTTTTGCGGCCACAACTCATTATCTCGCGGTCACAACTCATTATCCTGCGGTCACAAATCATTATCTTGCTGTCATAACTCATTATCCTGCGGTCACAAATCATTATCTTGCCGTCACAACTCATTATCTTGCGGTCACAAATCATTATCTTGCGGTCACAGCTCATTATCCTGCGGTCACAAATCATTATCTTGCGGTCACAGCTCATTATCCTACGGTCACTAATCATTATCTTGAGGTCACAACTCATTATCTTGCGGTTACAACTCATTATCCTGCGGTCACAACTCATTATCTTGCGGTCACAACTCATTATCTTGAGGTCACAACTCATTTTCTTGCGGTCACAACTCATTTTCTTCAGGCCACATCTCATTATCCTGCGGTCACAAATCATTATCTTGCTGTCATAACTCATAAATCATTATCTTGCCGTCACAACTCATTATTCTGCGGTCACAAATCATTATTTGCGGTCACAGCTCATTATCCTGCGGTCATAACTCATTATCTTGTGGTCACAACGCGTTATCTTATGACTGCAATTCATTATCATGCAGCTACAAACCATTATTTTGCGACCAGTCCATGTAGGATTGGGAAATATCATCCTCGGGGTTGACTATTTTTGTCAATCTCGGCAAGCTTCGTCTCTGACTGAAATATTCAACTGCTCGGGTGAGATTTATAGGTCAAGCTGCGGAGTAATACATTCTAACAGCGAACCATTGTGAAGAGTTCACGATTGATTTTAGCTCACCCGATCAATGTTCATGTGAGTTTATTGACTGGAGCAACATGTGTGTGTGTGTGTGTGTGTGTGTGTGTGTGTGTGTGTGTGTGTGTGTATTAGCGTGTGCGTCGTTAACATCTCTTAAAAACTTTTTCTCCGAAACCGACGATTGAAGAAAAAATCTGACGTCATATTAAGCCGCTCTAGGGTCTTTAGCCTACAGTTCATTTCGTGAAATTCGGACAAAAATAGGTTACCCATTTTTGCGTTTAATTTTGAAAAAAAAATCGTTAAATAGCTTCAAATTGTTTTTACTTGATATATTGCTCAGATAATGACATGGGGTTTCTAGTTTTGACATACTTTTGTAATATCCTTCAAAATGGGATCAAGGTCAATTGTAAAGGCCATGACCTAATTTTTGACATTTCAGATTTTATTTCCTGGAAAACTTTTAACTTTTTGTATAGGCATGCATCTAAGAATTTTGTTGGTATTGATGTAACGATCATTTTGATATATAAATTAAAGTCATCGGTTGAAAGGTCAAGGTCACAGATGCCACAGAATGCTAAAATGGTTAAATATCTTAAAACTATTGACCTTTTGTGTAGGCATGTATATATTAGAATATTGTAGGCATTCATTCAGCGATTATTTAGTTGTATAGAAAAAATGTCATGGATTTAAAGGTTAAGGTCACAGATGCAAAACAATTCTAATATTGTCAATTATCTTGAAAACTATAATTTTTTTGTACAGGCATGTACATGTATATTAGAATATTGTTGGTATTAAAGTAACGAACATTTTGATATATCTCTGAAGACTACGGGTTCAAAGGTCAAGTTCACAAATGCAAACGAATACTGAAATAGTTAATTATCTGCAAAACTTATAACTTTTATGTATAGGCGTGTATATTGGAATATTGTGGAAAACGGTCTAACGACATATGAATTAAGGTTGTGAATTCAGAGTTCAAGGTCACAGATGCATAGTTAATTATCTGTCGAAAACTCTTGCAAAAAAGTTTGACATTGGGGTTTCAGTTTTTATGTTTTCTGAAAAATGTATCAGCAAGTCATTATTTATCAAGTAAACGTTTTAGACCCAATGGATCATCTTTTTTCTCTACAGTTATATCATGTTAAAATTCTCGTTTATTTTGGCAACCCGCAGGTATGCTGTGATTCGAAGCCGGTCTTTAAATATGGCGTAATTCTTTTTTTTTATTCTGACGGTCATTTAAGAGATAGAAATTTCTATCAGCCATTCGTGTTTGGGGTTACATTTGCCCAAAATTGTAAAAGGAATGGTAGAAAAGATCGTGGATAGATTTTTTTTTTGTGTCTGGAACTCGACCACTAAGGCGAATACCTGTATCTACCACTGATACATAACGCCTTAATTATATGTTGTGTCTACGTTATTTGGAGTGTTTTTTAAAAAATATTTTATATAAAAAAAACAAAAAATCCATACTATTTATTATTAGACACAAATAACATTAGCCTTTCCTCTTAAACAACATTGGCCTTTTCGCTTAAACAACATTGATCTTTCCGCAAGACGAGTTCATTTATATGTAGGGATGAAATGTGTTGATGTCGTTTTCATTATGAGAACACAAATCAAGTGTCTTGTGTATACATTGTATATTATAATAAATTGCAATTCCTTTCCCTACCTGTGTATTAGATGGATCCTTCTATTCATATTCCTAATGAAAGGTCAAGCGTTGTTATAGGAATGAAACTAATTTTTCTTTTTGTCATGGTAGCATGAAAAAATGGACATTTTGCACAACGAATAATTGGCGTGCGCAAATTGTCCAATTCTTTCATACTTCCATAACAAAATGAAAAATTAATTTCATTTCTTATAATTAAATTTTTAGAAAATTTTCTACTACAAATCAACAACGTAAACAACAATATAGCCTTAGCAAGTGAAAAATACCAACAGTATAGCATAGGAATTCAAATTCTTTTGTGCGTCATCCATAATGAGATGACGTCACTGTGAGCGAATCCATTCATTCAAACGTAATAGAAAAATCTGACCAATCAAAATGATATTAACAAAAGAGAATTGAATTATTTAAGAAATAATCAAAATTTACCCGTGGTATATTGTCGAATAAAACACGGGCCAGAGTTTACATGCGGAGGAATATATCACGAGGCTGCTTTACCACCAAGTGATATATTCGCCGCATGTTAACGACGCCCCGTGTATTATTAGACGATATACCACTGGTAAATGTTGATCATTTCAATGCTAACATGACTTAGATAAAAAGGATTGAAATAAACATTGCGAACTCTTTTTTCGGACGTACATTTTACTATCTATTTGCAAAAAGGTCTTTTGAAACATTTCGGCTGCCGCGATTACCTCCATTGAAATAAATGATTTTATGAATGAAAATTACGTCACAACATTTGTTCACGAGTACGCCATTAAAACAGAACAGTGATGGGTATATCGTTTGCTATACCACGACTGGCTTCTTCATGTTTAATATGAAGAAAAACGCAGGTCATGTTAGAATTATAATACCTATAATTGATGTTGTTATTATTACAGAAACAGAAACAAAGAATAGGAAAATACAGAGAAAACAGAAGACACTTTATCAATGGATAAATAATGAATATTGAAGTTTTCTCAGCAACCACTGTTATATCTACTTTTGGGATTTTTTGATCCGCTTCAACGCGACAGCTACTGGCCAGTTTACTACTGGATGCAATAACGGATCCGTAACCACTTCAACTACTACTGGATAAATAAGTGTTTCGTGACAATTTTAGCTACTACTGGGTACAAGAACGGATCCATAACCACTTCAACTACTACTTTATAAATAAGTGTTCCGTGACAATTTCAGCTACTACTGTATACAAGAACGGATCTATAACCACTTCAACTACTACTTTATTAATAAGTGTTCCGTGACAATTTCAATTACTACTGGATACAATAAGTGTTCCGTGACTATTTCAGCTTACTTCTGGATAAATAACTGATCCGTTACCACTTCAGCAGACGCGTCTACAACAAAACACATATCACGCAAAAATAACGAACACAAACTCAATGGCCACAACAACGACCCCAACCTCTAGTTTATCTGGGACGGTAGTGAGTTCGACCTCCAGTGCTACAACAGCGGTGACTGGGACATCTGTTTGTGTATCAAATACGAGTGTAAATTTTGGAACAACCACAGCTAGTTCTACAACAGCGATAACTGGATCAACCTCTGGTATATCCGGCACTTTAGCGAGTTCTGCGACAGCGATAACTGGATCAACCCCTGGTTTATCCGGCACTTTAGCGAGTTCTGCGACAGCGATAACTGGATCAACCTCTGGTATATCCGGCACTTTAGCGAGTTCTACGACAGCGGTTACTGGATCAACCTCTGGTATATCCGGCACTTTAGTGAGTCCTATGACAGCGGCTACTGGGACAACCACTGTTTTTTCCGGCACTTTAGCGAGTTCTACGACAGCGGTAACTGGAACAACTTCTGGATCTGGCACAATAGCGAGTTCTACGACAGCGATTACTGGAAAAACCCCTGGTTTATCTGGCACTATAGCGAGTTCTACAACAGCGATAACTGGATCAACCCCTGGTCTATCCGGCACAATAGCGAGTTCTACGACAGCGGTTACTGGAACAACCCCTGGTTTATCTGGCACTATAGCGAGTTCTACAACAGCGATAACTGGATCAACCCCTGGTCTATCCGTCACAATAGCGAGTTCTACGACAGCGGTTACTGGAACAACCCCTGGTTTATCTGGCACTATAGCGAGTTCTACAACAGCGATTACTGGAAAAACCCCTGGTTTATCTGGCACTATAGCGAGTTCTACAACAGCGATAACTGGATCAACCCCTGGTCTATCCGGCACAATAGCGAGTTCTACGACAGCGGTTACTGGAACAACCCCTGGTTTATCTGGCACTATAGCGAGTTCTACAACAGCGATAACTGGATCAACCCCTGGTCTATCCGGCACAATAGCGAGTTCTACGACAGTGGTTACTGGAACAACCCCTGGTTTATCTGGCACTATAGCGAGTTCTACAACAGCGATAACTGTATCAACCCCTGGTCTATCCGGCACAATAGCGAGTTCTACGACAGCGGTTACTGGAACAACCCCTGGTTTATCTGGCACAATAGCGAGTTCTACGACAGCGGTTACTGGAACAACCCCTGGATCTGGCACAATAGCGAGTTCTACAACAGCGATAACTGTATCAACCCCTGGTCTATCCGGCACAATAGCGAGTTCTACGACAGCGGTTACTGGAACAACCCCTGGTTTATCTGGCACAATAGCGAGTTCTACGACAGCGGTTACTGGAACAACCCCTGGATCTGGCACAATAGCGAGTTCTACGACAGCGGTTACTGGATCAGCCCCTGGTTTATCCGGCACAATAGCGAGTTCTACGACAGCGGTTACTGGATCAACTCCTGGTTTATCTGGCACAATAGCGAGTTCTACGACAGCGGTTACTGGATCAACTCCTGGTTTATCTGGCACAATAGCGAGTTCTACGACAGCGGTTACTGGATCAACCCCTGGTTTATCCGGCACTACAGCGAGTTCTACGGTAGCAGTCACTGTTACAGGTACTTTACCAACAACAATAGGAACACCTTGTATACCAAGCATAACGGCAACCTCGGGAACTATACCTAGTTCATCAGCGATAACAGCTGCAGTAACATCAACTGTATCTACGGTTTTGTCATCAGCACCGTCATGTTCTAATGCACCTGGTGCAGACATTGCAATGACTGAGGAACAAACTTTGTTTTTGCGCTTGACCTCGTTACTATTGAAAACAGCACCACGAGCAGTAAGACAATTGTTTGATATTCACATTCCTCCCAGTAACTTGATTCAAACACTCAACAAAGACAAAGCAAAATTACAAGGTCTTCGCCAAAAACGTGTTATCAACGAGAGCCAATGGAATCAATTATATCCAGCGCAAGGTAATACGTTCATGTATAAATACAGTTCTTATCCTTAGATCATTTTCCAATACCATTGCAGCATATTAAAAAATGATCATTCGACCAGTTTACTTTAATCCATTGAATAATACAACAAAATGTTAAGAGTTTTTGATAGAAAACATAGTTGTGTGTTTGGTAATATACCTTAGTTGTGTTTTCCAAAAAACAACGGTACATACAAATGGGCACAAACTGTGCATCATTGCTTATTGATTTGTTTCTTTATTTGCATGAAACAGAATCCATACAGGGCCTTGTAATCTTGAGAGAAGACTCAACTCCAATTTTCATTTTCTATGTAGCAATATACCTGTTTCTCCTACTTATGGTGTTATTGTTTCACAATCATTACGCTATAGTGGGGGTTTTTCCCTCTACGAAAACTTTATACGTCGAAGAAATATTGTATATATGTCGTGTACATGTTGTGATGCAATCATACGGTACAATTTATAACTTGTTATAATTGTTGTGTTATAACAAGTTATAATTTGTAAACAAAAAGAAATTTTACAAGTTATAACTTGTACGAATAACGAAAGTTGTATAAGTTGTAATTCCAAATATGCCCATAAAGTGTATCCTTTGTGTGAGGAAATTTATATACTAAAAACTTAAAAATAAGTCAAAATGTTCTCTAAAACGTACTTAAATTCATTCTTTAAAAAACATGTTTCACCTTTGTGTAAGCTTCTTCTTGTTACAAATTATATATATTGAAAACACCCAAAATAATATGACATTTTGTTGATATGCGTAAGCCTGATTTTATCACACACACACACACACACACACACAACACACACACACACATACACACACACGCGCGCGCGCGCGGATGTACACACAAACATATAATTGTGACTTTTTATATATTCACAGGCACTGTCTCCTCCAACGACTTTGATTTGACTTTGATGATTCTTTTAATCCGTAATATATCTGGAATCAAAGCGCCGAAAACTGGATGGGACAAATTACCAGCAACGGCTGACCTTAGCGATGGGGCCCAAATAGCAAGAATAAAATATTACAGAAACACAATTGCACATAACCCTACCTGCTCTATAAGTAAAACAGACTTCATTAAGTCATGGCAAGATGTTAGCCAGGTAGGTTTTGTGCTTTATATAGTTTATCCTGCTTAGGTGTATTTTTTCACAATTACTATGCTGATAGAACCTGTTCCCATACGAGAACTTAATACAACGAAGGGATGACCCGTAGAACTGTTGCCCGAGGCTGATAGGGACAAAGAATTTTATTTAAAAAACCACTCATGAAATAACTGTATGACAATTTATACTAGTATACATAAAAAGACCACCTTTACGTTATTAAATCTTGTAAAACCTGGAAAAAAGATGACGCCAAATAATTCAACTCCGCACACAAATAAATGGATGACGTTCTGTCTCTTAACAATCCTAAATTTGGAGACTATGTGAATGCCATCTATCCTAGTGAGCTTGAAGTAAAAAATAAGAGTGATTCCTAAAGTTCTACTTCATATTTAGAGTTATACCTCAATTATAGCGCTCATGAAAGACTAAAGTTGAAACAATGCTCGCCACGTGCGAAAACGTAATTGAGAATAAAACGAACAAGGGACTATGGGATAATTATGGATATATACATATTAAATACACAGTGTGTGTGTGTACAACCCTCAGTATCAGGTCGAGTTCTTTTTTCGTAGTCGTATCACTACGAGTCGTGCTTGCGCGACGAGTAGTGATACAGCTACAAAAAAAGAACGCCTGAGACTTGTACATACACATGTATTTCGTCAAATCGGGTAGAAAACTAGTCTAATGTTAGATAAACCAGCAACATACTTATCAACAACAATATTCTAATGATGGCCACAAAACATTTTGAGGGCCTTGATAAGGATGGGTTTGCAATATCTCTTTGTCAACTATTTATTTAAAAACATTTTGCTTCGTTGTATATATATATATATATATATATATATATTAAATACATTGGTTTTATGTCATTTAATAATGACATCCTTTGTTGTATTTAATTTAAAATACATTAAATTGCAGCGCGATTATTATAAGTAGGCCATCTTAAAAATGCTGAATGCTGGTCATATTTAACATAACAAGCAAAATTTATTTATGGAAAATTAATATAAATAAACAATTGATCAAATATCAAATTTGAAGTTAAAAGGTAAAGTGGTTGATTTAATACTGAATTTTAATACTAATACTAAAATTATCATTTTTTCAATTAAACAAAAATTCAAGGTAGAAACGTTCCTAGCCTAACTTACTACATATAAGGCAATAAGATCCACCTTGTTTTCTGCTATACAAAAAAAGTTAAGTGGGTGTCAGATTTTTGGGATCTGCCCCCCTGACTTTTAGTAAATACTTTGCATGAGGGAATATACCTTAGTTTTTTGCTCATAAAATTGAAAGATTGAAGTTTTTCTTGTAATTGAAAATGATATCTTCTTTATTATCTAAATGTATGTTATTAAGTTGCAATTGGTTTTTTTGAAATTCAATTTTCTTGGAATTTTTCTGAAATTTTGGGGAAAAATATAAACATTTGAGTAATTTACATTTAAAAAAACCCCACTATTTTAGCTAAAAACATTCGGCTTTAGCATAAGAATGTTTTGAACAATTTAACTTTTGTGAAAATTTTGAGTCTGTTATGATAGGACCAGTTTTAAACATGTTTGATATTTTATGAAGGGCAGTGTATTCAACCTGTCTTAATATTGCAGCAATAGACAACTGTTTCACACCACTAGTACTCGGGTTAAGATTGTTGGAAAACCAAATATTTGAATGGATAATGTTGAACTGTTAAAAATAAAATTATCTTTATACAATTTTGATTCACTTTAGGCTGTGATTGGTATTGGTGGCCAAGTTTATAAATCAGAAGTGGCTTTCTTACAGATTGCAGCTTTGGATCAGTCATATAGAGATCTTTTCAGGGAGTTGAAAAATTTAATTCTACATGCAGTGGTCCCTCCGAATATTCAATGTAAGTAAGAATGATATGATTCTTCATAACAATCATGCTTGTCTTCCAAATATACATAGTATTCCCAGCTTTTAGTAAAAAAAAGTTTAGAATTTTAAATATTCTTGTCAAACAAAGATTTTCATCAAGCACATGTTCATATAAGAATCTAAAAAAAAACTTTGAAAAGTGAAACATTAAGTTAAACACGTGAACCCCACCCACCAGGGAGGTGAGACCGGGTGTTCCGGAGGGATAAATACCCCTACCTACATCCGCCACTATTAAAACAAAATTTAGAATGAAAATTATACCCTATTATATTGGTTTTAACTGACAAACGGTAAAGATATCACCTTTCACAAGTTTAAAATTGTATGAAAGATGTAAGATATAGCATTTTACTTTGAAAGTGAATTAACATTTAAATTGATACGTGCTTAAAGTTTATGTGAAACGTTATGGGAGACTTTTATATCACAATTTCTATTAGTTATGCCACCTCATTTTTATGGAAAATGCAATTCCAATTGAAACAAAAATGTTTGACACCAGCATTATAGGGTATAACATGATATACTGACGAACCCTATTGTATTAATTTTTAACTCACCTGGACGAATGCTTAAGGTTAGCTCTTTAAATGCTTTTATGCCATTATTTATTAACCCTTATCCATTATCCGTACTCTGTGTCTGTCGATTTTTATTCAACTTTTCTTTTTTCTTATTTTGTAACTACAGTCACACTATTTGTTTCCATTTTACATGATACTTCTGAAATATTTATTGTTTCTTTGTTCTTTTTCACAATCGCCATCTCCAATTGTATGGTCAGAGTAACCTTAAATAGTTAAACGTCTTTGATGTTTGCAAAAAGGTTGACCTTTAATTACACTCAAGGTCACTTAGAACGTCTTAGCATCTTCTTGTCATGCACAGAAGTCTTACCACTCTATGCAGTTCCAATAGAAATAGTCATGGCGTACAAAAGTTAATATCCAAATCTGTGCAATCTTTGACTTTTTGAACCCAAACACAATCCCAAACAAGAATTGTTTATATACTGATTTTATGCAATCTATATCACAATGAATCTCTTGACAGGATCTAGGTAATGCTCGTATATGGGTCATATTTGGTCAATATGTAGGTCACTAGGTCAGATGAAAGACAAACTTGAGGCAAAAAATTTAGTCCAAACTTCATTAAACATGCTCAAATTGGTTTTCTAGGCAAAAACAAGTTAATATATATTTGGTTCATTTTAGGTTAACAAGTAACAAAAGAAAAAATATTTATACTTTAAGGTCTACAGTTTTTGTCCAAACTTCATAAAACTTGCTCACTCGTAGCAAAAAAAAGGCTTGTTCTGTAACGAGCCAAAAGCCCCACTATTTCTCCAATATTTATCATTTAATTAAAATGTTTCTTTTTCAAAACCTAGATCAGTATAGGTCACCAACTTAAATAATAAAAAAAACTTCAATGATGCTCTTGCGGCCAAAACTTCATTAAACTTGCTTAAAATAATCTTGACAAAACTTAAAAATGTATAATTTAAGTAGGTGACTAGGCTAGATCATAGCACAACTTGTTAATACTATTGAGGGCACAGTTTTAGTCTCAAATTTATCAGAATGTTTCTCTTGACAAGTTTTGAAGGTGTTTAAGTTATGTACGGTCAATAAATAGGTCACTTGGTTAATCGATAGAGAATGATTGTTAACACTGTTAGGACCCTAATTTGTGCGGAGAATTCATTAGACTTTCTATAAAAGATCCTCTTGATAAATCTTGTCAAGTTTATGTATGGGTCATATTGGGTCAATAAGTAGGTCAGTTGTAACAAAATGTTGTTCACGCCAGAAGTCTCTATATTTCTGCATTCTTCATCACATTTGATTATAATGATTCTCTATCAAAAACTAGGTCAATTTGGAGGTCAAGCCTTTATTTTCTCCAATCATCATTAAACTTGATCATAATGTTCCTGGTGACAAAAGGAAAGTCAAGTGTTTGTTTGGACCATGTTGCGCCACATGCATAGGCAAACAACACTGACCTGTCCGTTTGACCTTTCACTAGGAATATTCATTTAGGAGGATCCACCCAATAAATGGGTAGTATTTAGACCCAAATTAATACATACATAGTGCATAGGTGTACTCTATAAGGTGAGTATATCTCACGATGTATACAAAATAAATACCTGTGTTCCCTATACTTTAGTTCGTGATAAATATGAAAGGTCAAGCGGACAGGTCAAAGTTGTTTGCCTTTTTTTATAGAATAATGTCGATGCTTATTTACTGTTTTATTTATTTATTTTTGTAGTTCGCCAAAAGTTAAAAATAGAAAAATGGGAAGAGGAAGATAAACCTTTTGTTCGAACGAGAGCAACAAAGGCACTTGAGACATGCATCGACCAGAATAATGTAACAGTAATCACAGGACCTCCAGGATCTGGTAAGACAGCAAATGTCCATCACATAGCTCTTCAATACAAACAAAAAGATTACCAAATATTTAACATTCAGTCTGTTGAACAAGTATCTGATTTATGGATGCCTTGGGGCAGTCAACTGTTCGTGCTAGACGACATATTTGGTGTGCATGATGTTGATTTATCTGAACTCCATAGATGGGAAAAATGTAAAGAAGATTTGATTTTAATGTTTGAATATAGCTGTATGAAAATTTTAGCAACTGCTCGATCCTACATCCAACAAGACGAATTACTGGGGTTTTTACAATACCAGGCCATTGATATATCAAGTCAAGACATCAGTTTGACAAACGAAGAAAAAGTAGCAATATTTTCCAAATATTCATCATACCATGATAGAGAAGATTTGGCGGGTTTGAACACCAAGGTTGTAAATTACACCATTCCAAGCTTCCCTTTGGTATGTAAAAGATTTACAGCAGATAAAAATTCCAAACATTCTATTGATGAATTCTTCAATAGACCTTTGTCTATCATTGAAGAAGAATTACAAAAATTTAGGATTAATGAAAAGGTTAGATACTTTTGTCTCCTTTTTTGTATGATGAATGATAATTGTCTTGGAGTTGATATGGTTACTCTAGGCGATAAGGAAGAAACTACAAAAACTGTCCGAGAAAATCTTCTTAAAACCTGTAAACTATCTCCTTCCTTACCTGTAACAGAAATCAAGTCAAAGCTAGATACTTTGCTGACCACATATTTAAAGATAGATGATGATAGTTATCAGTTTATACATGACATTGTCCATGATGCAGTGGTACAACATGTTAACAAATTACCCTCAGATGATAAGAAACTAATCATCAGACATGCTCCACCCAACTTTATCAAAGTCAGGACACAATTAGGGTCCATGGAAAGTAGTGCCTCTGAGTCAAAATTCCTTATCTCTGAAGATTTAGAAGATGAATGGGGTGACTGTATGTTAAACTGTATTAAAGAAGGACACTGGAATGAGGTTTTTGAAAATGCGTGTTTACGGACAAAGCAGGCTGATGAAATACTGACAAGAGCATTAAAGAGACTTGGAGATCGTTCTATTAAACGTCTTGTTAGTACATGCAGGGGTAAGCTTGACAAGGGAGTTCTTTCATGTAGACTTATGTCTTATTATACTGAATCAATAGAATCAAAGTTGAGTGATAAAAATTGTTCTGTTCTCCACCTAGCTGTTTTACTTGGTCTGGAAAAATTTACAAAAACATTGTTAAAATTTATAAATATTTTCAAAAGATATGCTATTAACTCTCATTTAAATTTACTGTTGCTTGCTTGTCTATCAGGTAACGTAGCAATGGTATCGTTATTTAGAAAGTATGGTGTTAACAAACATAGCTCTGGTAACTTGACACCATTATTTTTGTCATCAGGTATGGGGTATGATATGATAGTAAAAACATTAATAGAATACGGTAGTTCTGTCAATGCAAGAGCTACAAAATGTAAAAAATCCCCATTACATATAGCAACTCAGAATGAACAACATCAGATAGTAAAGCTCCTGATTGAATCTGGAACTGATGTCAATAAGCTTGATAGCGGCGGTGAATCTGCTTTACATAGAGCATCAATACTCGGTAATGATGAAATAGTAAAGCTTCTGATTAATGCAGGGATTGACGTCAATATACCTGATAGGTATGGTGAGTCTGCTTTACATAGAGCATCCTGTTGGGATTCCTATGAAATAGTAAAGCTTCTGATTAATGCAGGGATTGACGTCAATATACTTGATAGTAATGGTAAGTCTGCTTTACATACAGCATCCTGTTGGGATTCTTATGAAATAGTAAAGCTTCTGATTAATGCAGGGATTGACGTCAATATACTTGATAGGTATGGTGAGTCTGCTTTACATAAAGCATCCGGATCGGGGGGTAATGATAAAACAGTAAAGCTTCTGATTAATGCAGGGATTGACGTCAATATACTTGATAGGTATGGTGAGTCTGCTTTACATATAGCATCCCAGAAGGGGTATGATGAAATAGTAAAGCTTCTGATTAATGCAGGGATTGACGTCACTATACTTGATAGTGATGGTGAGTCTGCTTTACATAAAGCATCCGGATCGGGGGGTAATGATAAAACAGTAAAGCTTCTGATTGATGCAGGGATTGATGTCAATATACTTGATAGGTATGGTGAGTCTGCTTTACATAAAGCATCCGGATGGGGGGGTAATGATAAAACAGTAAAGCTTCTGATTGATGCAGGGATTGATGTCAATATACTTGATAGGTATGGTGAGTCTGCTTTACATAAAGCATCCGGATGGAGGGGTAATGATAAAACAGTAAAGCTTCTGATTGATGCAGGGTTTGATGTCAATATACTTGATAGGTATGGTAAGTCTGCTTTACATAAAGCATCCGGATGGGGGGGTAATGATAAAACAGTAAAGCTTCTGATTGATGCAGGGATTGATGTCAATATACTTGATAGGTATGGTGAGTCTGCTTTACATAAAGCATCCGGATGGGGGGGTAATGATAAAACAGTAAAGCTTCTGATTGATGCAGGGATTGATGTCAATATACTTGATAGGTATGGTGAGTCTGCTTTACATAAAGCATCCGGATGGGGGGGTAATGATGAAATAGTAAAGCTTCTGATTGATGCAGGGATTGACGTCAATATACTTGATAGTGATGGTAAGTCTGCTTTACATGAAGCATCCGGATGGACGGGTAATGATAAAACAGTAAAGCTTCTGATTGATGCAGGGATTGACGTCAATATACTTGATAGTAATGGTAAGTCTGCTTTACATGAAGCATCCCGGGGGGGTAATGATAAAACAGTAAAGCTTCTGATTGATGCAGGGATTGACGTCAATATACTTGATAGTAATGGTAAGTCTGCTTTACATGAAGCATCCGGATGGGGGGGTAATGATAAAACAGTAAAGCTTCTGATTGATGCAGGGATTGACGTCAATATACTTGATAGTAATGGTAAGTCTGCTTTACATGAAGCATCCGGATCGGGGGGTAATGATAAAACAGTAAAGCTTCTGATTGATGCAGGGATTGATGTCAATATACTTGTTAGGGAAGGTTAGTCTGCTTTACATATAGCATCCTGTTTGGGTTATGATGAAATAGTAAAGTTTCTGATTAATGCAGGGATATGCAGGGATTGACGTCAATATACTTGATAGGTATAGTAAGACTGCTTTACATATAGCAACCCGGAGGGGTTTTGATAAAATAGTAAAGCTTCTGATTGATGAAGGAATTAGTGTCAATATACATAGTTCCAACCTACTCTTAGTCACCATACCTGATAATGTGTAATTTACTTTGTTATTATTGTACACCAAACCTAGTCACCATGCCTGAAGGTGTGTGATTGACATTGTCATTATTGCACATCACTCTTACTTACCATACCTGAAGGTGTGTGATTGACATTGTCATTATTGCACATCACTCTTACTTACCATACCTGAAGGTGTGTGATTGACATTGTCATTATTGCACATCACTCTTACTTACCATACCTGAAGGTGTGTGATGACATTGTCATTATTGCACATCACTACTTACCATACCTGAAGGTGTGTGATTGACATTGTCATTATTGCACATCACTCTTACTTACCATACCTGAAGGTGTGTGATAGACATTGTCATTATTGTACATCACACTTAGTCACCATACCTGAAGGTGTATGATTGACATTGTCATTATTGTACATCACTCTTACTTACCATACCTGAAGGTGTGTGATTGACATTGTCATGATTGTACACCACCCTTTGTTACCATACCTGAAGGTGTATGATTGACATTGTCATTATTGTACACCACACTTAGTCACCATACCTGAAGGTGTATAATTGACATTGCCATTATTGTACATCACACTTAGTCACCATACCTGAGAAGGTGTATTATTGACATTGTCATTATTGTTCATCACACTTAGTTACCATACCTGAAGGTGTTTGATTGACATTGTCATTATTGTACACCACACTTAGTTACCATACCTGAGAAGGTGTTATTGACATTGTCATTATTGTAGCACCCTTTGTCACCATACCTGAAGGTGTATGATTGACATTGTAATTATTGTACATTAAACTTAGTTACCATACAAAGGTGTATGATTACATTGTCATTATTGTACATCCCTATTGTCACCATACCTGAAGGTGTATGATTGACATTGTGTATGTACACCACCCTTTGTTACCATACATAAAGGTGTATGATTGACATTGTCATTATTGTACAGCACCTATTGTCACCATACCTGAAGGTGTATGATTGACATTGTGATTATTGTACACCACCCTTTGTTACCATACCTGAAGGTGTATGATTGACATTGTCATTATTGTACATCACACTTAGTCACCATACCTGAAGGTGTATTATTGACATTGTCATTATTGTACATCACACTTAGTCACCATACCTGAAGGTGTATGATTGATTTTGTCATTATTGTACATCAAACTTAGTCACCATACCTGAAGGGGTATGATTGACATTGTCATTATTGTACACCACACTTAGTCACTATACCTGAAGGTGAATGATTGACATTGTCATTATTGTACATCACACTTAGTCACCATACCTGAAGGTGTATGATTGACATTGTCATTATTGTACATCACACTTAGTCACCATACCTGAAGGTGTATGATTGACATTGTCATTATTGTACACCACACTTAGTCACCATACCTGAAGGTGTATGATTGACATTGTCATTATTGTACATCACACTTAGTCACCATACCTGAAGGTGTATGATTGATTTTGTCATTATTGTACATCACACTTAGTCACTATACCTGAAGGTGTATGATTGACATTGTCATTATTGTACACCACACTTAGTCACCATACCTGAGAAGGTGTATGATTGACATTGTCATTATTGTACATCACACTTAGTCACCATACCTGAAGGTGTGTGATTGACATTGTCATTATTGTACATCACACTTAGTCACCATACCTGACGGTGTATGATTGACATTGTCATTATTGTACACCGCACTTAGTCACCATACCTGACGGTGTATGATTGACATTGTCATTATTGTACATCACACTTAGTTACCATACCTGAAGGTGTATGATTGACATTGTCATTATTGTACACCACACTTAGTCACCATACCTGAAGGTGTATAATTGACATTGTCATTATTGTACATCACACTTAGTCACCATACCTGAGAAGGTGTATTATTGACATTGTTATTATTGTACATCACACTTAGTTACCATACCTGAAGGTGTTTCATTGACATTGTCATTATTGTACACCACACTTAGTTACCGTACCTGAAGGTATATGATTGACATTGTGATTATTGTACACCACACTTAGTTACCATACCTGAGAAGGTGTATTATTGACATTGTCATTATTGTACAGCACCCTTTGTCACCATACCTGAAGGTGTATGATTGACATTGTAATTATTGTACATTAAACTTAGTTACCATACATAAAGGTGTATGATTTACATTGTCATTATTGTACATCACACTTAGTCACCATACCTGAAGGTGTATGATTGACATTGTCATTATTGTACAGCACCTATTGTCACCATACCTGAAGGTGTATGATTGACATTGTGATTATTGTACACCACCCTTTGTTACCATACCTGATTGTGTATGATTGACATTGTCATTATTGTACATCACACTTAGTCACCATACCTGAAGGTGTATGATTGACATTGTCATTATTGTACACCACCCTTTGTTACCATACCTGATTGTGTATGATTGACATTGTCATTATTGTACATCACAATTAGTCACCATACATAAAGGTGTATGATTGACATTGTCATTATTGTACACCACCCTTTGTTACCATACCTGAAGGTGTATGATTGACATTGTCATTATTGTACAGCACCCATTGTCACCATACCTGAAGGTGTATGATTGACATTGTGATTATTGTACACCACCCTTTGTTACCATACCTGAAGGTGTATGATTGACATTGTCATTATTGTACATCACACTTAATCACCATACCTGAAGGTGTATTATTGACATTGTCATTATTGTACATCACACTTAGTCACCATACCTGAAGGTGTATGATTGATTTTGTCATTATTGTACATCAAACTTAGTCACCATACCTGAAGGTGTATGATTGACATTGTCATTATTGTACACCACACTTAGTCACTATACCTGAAGGTGTATGATTGACATTGTCATTATTGTACATCACACTTAGTCACCATACCTGAAGGTGTATGATTGACATTGTCATTATTGTACATCACACTTAGTCACCATACCTGAAGGTGTATGATTGACATTGTCATTATTGTACATCACACTTAGTCACCATACCTGAAGGTGTATGACTGACATTGTCATTATTGTACATCACACTTAGTCACCATACCTGAAGGTGTATGATTGATTTTGTCATTATTGTACATCACACTTAGTCACTATACCTGAAGGTGTATGATTGACATTGTCATTATTGTACATCACACTTAGTCACCATACCTGAGAAGGTGTATAATTGACATTGTCATTATTGTACATCACACTTAGTCACCATACCTGAAGGTGTTTGATTGACATTGTCATTATTGTACATCACACTTAGTCACCATACCTGAAGGTGTTTGATTGACATTGTCATTATTGTACATCACACTTAGTCACCATACCTGAGAATGTGTATGATTGACATTGTCATTATTGTACATCAAACTTAGTCACCATACCTGAAGGTGTATGATTGACATTGTCATTATTGTACACCACACTTAGTCACCATACCTGAAGGTGTATGATTGACATTGTCATTATTGTACATCAAACTTAGTCACCATACCTGAAGGTGTATGATTGACATTGTCATTATTGTACATCACACTTAGTCACCATACCTGAAGGTGTATGATTGACATTGTCATTATTGTACATCACACTTAGTCACCATACCTGAAGGTGTTTGATTGACATTGTCATTATTGTACATCACACTTAGTTACCATACCTGAAGGTGTATGATTGACATTGTCATTATTGTACACCACTCTTTGTTACCATACCTGAAGGTATATAATTGACATTGTCATTATTGTACACCACACTTAGTCACCATACCTGAAGGTGTATGATTGACATTGTCATTATTGTACATCACACTTAGTCACTATACCTGAAGGTGTATGATTGACTTTGTCATGATTGTACACCACCCTTTGTTAACATACCTTAAGGTGTATGATTGACTTTGTCATTATTGTACACCACACTTAGTCGCCATACCTGAAGGTGTATGATTGACTTTGTCATTATTGTACACCACACTTAGTCAACATACCTGAAGGTGTGTAATAGACATTGTCATTATTGTACACCACACTTAGTCGCCATACCTGAAGGTGTGTGATAGACATTGTCATTATTGTACACCACACTTAGTCACCATACCTGAAGGTGTGTAATTGACTTTGTCATGATTGTACACCACTCTTAGTCACCATACCTGAAGGTGTGTAATTGACTTTGTCATGATTGTACACCACTCTTAGTCACCATACCTGAAGGTGTGTGATTGACATTGTCATTATTGTACACCACACTTAGTCACCATACCTGAAGGTGTATGATTGATTTTGTCTTTATTGTACATTACACTGAGTCACCATACCTGAATGTGTGTGATTGACATTGTCGTCATGGAAATACAAAAAGGGCTTAATTTCTGAAAAACGATAAACTATTGGTATAAGCATGTAAAATCAAATACTGTCGGTGTTAACATATGAATCATTTTGATACAGAACTGAAGGTCATGAATTCAAAAGTCAATGTAACTGATGTAATGTCGCTTTTTAAAATATATTGTACCTAGGCCTTAGACAGATTAAATGTGTTTTTTCAAGGTCATGATTTCAAAGGTCAAGGTAACTGATGCAATTTTGTAACCATTTTAGCTGCTTTAAATATATTGTAGCTAGATGTATTTTTTTAAGACTAGTAATGTTCAATTTTCAAATCTATTGGCATTTAGGCACAAACCTTAGGAAAAGTTGATGTTCAATGTTCTCATTGTAATTGACAATTAAACTACAGGAGATATGGGACATATCCTCAGGTGAGCGCTGGGGCTCATTGTAATTGACAATTAAACTACAGGAGATATGGGACATATCCTCAGGTGAGCGTTAAGGCTCATCGACCCCTTATTTGCTGAAGTATCATCATGTTTTGTATTGAAAGTGTTTTTGCTCCATACAGCCCCATAGCCCATTTACGACAAAATTACATCATGTGTGTTAATCAGTCTTTGACCTTTATAACTTTGACTACTAGTAAGATATGGTCAATCCCGTTTAATTGCGTCCAATCACATAGGGTCACGATAATATGAGCATGGTATTAAGAATGTGCAACAGCTCAATTCAACAAGCGTTCCAGACTTCAGTTGTTTTATCATTATTATTAATATTATTATTTAATGCAGTACATTTTGTAAATACTATAGCTATAACTGTAATTAAATTTATTATAAGATTATAACAAGTTCTAACTTGTCTTAATGTTATTACATGTATTGTTACACTTTGTATGTAGATAATGTCAATCTGCCATTGTAAATACATGTATGTATTTTATAATATGTCCTCATGTACCACTCAATGTGAGTGGCTGAAATGTTTTGATGAATATATTGAAATTGAATTGAACAATCATTCGTAAGATTAGATCATCTTTGACTTAAAGCTGGCAAATTTGACAATATGTTATTGTACTAAAATACGTCAAAGCCTCGTTGCAGTCCCCTCCAACCAACTCATCCCTCCTTCCCGTCTTACCAGAAACGCCCACAGTCTCTTTTTAGGCAAATACAAACAACACAATTCCTTTTTTCAACTTACCATCATACAGTAGAACAGGCTTCCAGACAATGTTGTTTCACAGACTTTAATCAGTTCAGGCTGGCAGTGAACAAATCACATTACCTCAGGCCCAAAACATCAAATTTCTTTTATCTTTTATTTGTACATACTATTACTTAAATCTTACTTGAACTAATTTTTAATCTACCATCTTTTTCAAACTTTAAAAATTTTTCATGCTATATTCTTTTACTTCTTTACTTTTTAACTAGCAGTACACCCAACTCGTAGTATTCTGTAAGAAGGGAGAGTTGTAACGAGAGATAGATAGAGATAGTTTCAACAAAATAAAAATAAAAATATATTGAGCTTAGAGTGATCTGTGATCTTCAAAATGACACCTTACATTCACAAAGATCTTGAAAACTAACAAAATTATTCACGTTTTAAATTAGACCGATTTAACGACTGCCATAATGTCTGCATGTTGACTGTCGTTGGTTGAATGTTGCTTATGTCGCATCAGCAATTTTTCAGCTATTCGCGACGAGAACTGTTTTATTAATCTTTACGGATTAATCTATGAACAATTTTGTTTATGCCTGTGAAGTGCAAGTGTGTTGTATGGTCTGTCTTGTACTTGCGCGCACTCAGGGCGACTTTAACGTGCTAGTTCACAGAGTCAGTACGCTGCAGACAAGCCGGTACCACTCTCCCAGTCCATTATATTGGTAATCAGTAAAGGCCAACAGCAAGAAAAATTCACTTTCCCACATGTGGCCCGAGCGGGACTTGAACTCACAGCGGTGAGTGACCATGGATTTGAAGACTGACGTCTTGTCCACTAGGCCAACGGTACCTCCTGCATGTTGCCGGTTGGTCAAAAGACCAAAAGGGCTGATTTAAGTTTAGAAAAAACTTAGCTAAGAAATGATTGTGAAACCGGACCAGGCAGATTGTCACATATAAAGATAGATGTAGCTGTCACTATAAGAGCAAACACTAAATCTTTGTATAATATCATTTAAAGGGTTTAGAAGAACATTTTATGTCTCACTAATAGCAATTGACGTATCGCCGGCCATGTCCATAATGTTCCGTCAAATGACTGGATGCTTGATTTACACCCAAAAAGGATGAAAACTCAATCTGAATAGCGCCATTTAATGACGTCACTGACACTAGTACGTTATTAGTTGCCGTGACGCAGCTTTATTACCGTGATGGCGGCCAGTGTTGGAACATTGTGGGTGTGACCGGCGACACGTCAATTAAAGCATTTCTAGCAATATGTACATGTTTGTTTAAAATTAACTCGCAACAATGATTTTTAAATAAATACTTGTATTGTAATTATGTAATTATATATATCTCAATTTGAAACAATGACACTGTTTAATTGTATTTGTAATTATGTAAATAACTTATAGAATGTCATTATTTATATCAATAATACTTTTTAAAATAAAAATTTTTATTGTAAATATGTTGACTTTATGTATGGAATTGGTGTTGCTTTATGCAAAATAAACATCTATGGGTATTAATAAAAAAAATTCATAATTTTACTGGCTTAAAATGGTATGGTAATTTTGTATATTACATCATTTAATCACAAGTTAAACAATAACTTTTAATAATTTCATATAAAAAATCATCTTGGTTCTATTATTAAGTTGAGTTAAGTAATGGTATTTAACGTCCCGGTCTAGAAAATTTTACTTATATCGAGACGTCGCCAGCTATAGGCGAAGGTGCAGAAATTTTGCCTGTGCGTTGCGCTGATGGCATTATACATCAAGGTTCTTTAGCGTGCCAAGCCCATTGTGACACGGGGCCTCGTTTATTTTAAGTTCCCATCCGAAAGAACCGTGACTTTCATTTCGTAATGTCGAGTGCTTGGCGAAAGAACATCACTACCCACTCTTAAGTCTTGGGTCAGACTCGGCCGGGTTTCGAACCCACGACCTCCCACTTACGGAGCGAGCACTCTACCAAATGAGCTACCGCAGTGGTTCATAGATATTTTGATTTTTACAATTTTGATTCGATCTCTTCTGGGCGGAATTGACGTATCGCCGACCACGCCCACAATGTTCCAACACTAGCCGCCATCACGGTACCAAAGCAGCGTCACGTCAACTAGTGTCAGTGACGTCATTAAATTGCGTTGCGCTATTCAGGCGGTCATTTGACGTAACATTGTGGGCGTGGCCTGAGATATGTCAATTTTAATCCAAAACAGCTGCCTAGTGATGCGAAAATTTAAACAGGGTTTGGTTGGTTGAATGTCGCCTAACGTCGCATCAGCAATTAAGTTTTTTCAGCTATTCGCGACAATAACTATTTTATGAATCTCTGTGGATTACTCTATGAACAATTTTATATGCATGTGAAGTGCGAGTGTGTTTTGTGGTCTGCCTTGTACTAGCGCGCACTCAGGGCGACTTTAACGTGCACGTGCTAGGTCACAGAGTCAGTACGTCACAGACAAACGTACCACTCCCCAGTCCATTATACTGATACCAGGTTAACCATTAAAGGCCAACGACAAGGCCAAATTATCATTTAAACGGTGTTCGGCAACTACTATGGTTCCAGATAACTAACGATTTATCTTCAATAAAAAATCAAGTATCGTAATCTTAGTACTTATTTTGATATTCCTGTAAATAAAATCATTTCACCTATAAAACCTATGAGGTTTGTAGTTTTGAAATTGTATTACAAAAGAGGTATATACACAAACTGTTGGTTTTTTTTCGTAACAGAAAAGTCAAGGTGTTGTGTATACCTAAATGAACCTAAAATAGGTGTAAATCACACCTGGTCCGTCTGCATACTAATTGCTATCACACAGGTAAAACAGGTTGTCTTTAGGTGTGTGATTCGGGGTTTTACTCGATTATAATAATTGCACTTAATGCAATGCTCACAATTTGCATACGAAGCACAGATAAAGGGAGGGTATATGTGCATTGCTTGAGAAACAGTTTATTTTTCGGTATGTAAAGCAAAACACGAGGGCTGCAGAACAGTAATTTTTTTAAACATTTTATTAGGCGTTTATATTGTATAAAATTAAATACAAAATATTTAACATAGGCGCTTAATTGATAAATAAACGACTATCTAAGCTCCCTTAAACGACAGTAGCTCATTGAAGCCTAAGTCCCTAAACAATAGTGGGTCCTTGAAGCCTACCTCCCTGGAACAAAAGTAGTGGGTGAACAATCCAACCCTTGGTGAATTCTGCTTTACAAGGGTAGGAAGAGCCGACATATAGCTCTTGAAGCCTGGCTCCTTGGAACAATAGTAGGTCCTTGAAGCCTAGGTCCCTAATACAATAGTAGTTCCTTGAAACCTAGCTCCCTGGCACAAGAGTAGCTCCTTGAAGTCTAGCTCCTTGGAACAATAGTAGGTCCTGGGAGCCTAGCTCCCTGCAACAAAAGCAGCACCTTGGACCCTAGCTCCCTTGAACAATAAAACCTCCTTGAAGCCTAGTTCCCTGAAACAATAGGTGCTCCTTAAAGCCTAGCTCCCTTAAACAATAGTAGCTCCTTAAAGCCAAGCTCCCTCGAGCAATAGTAGACCCCTAATGCCTAGTTCCCTTGAACAATAGTAGCTTCTTGAAGCCTAGCTCCCTTGAACAATAGTAGCTTCTTGAAGCCTAGTTCCCTTGAAGAATAGTAGCTCCTTGAAGCCTAGCTCCCTTGAACAATAGAAGCTCCTTGAAGCCTACTTCCTAGGAACAATAGTAGTTCCTTAAAGCCTAGACCCCTGGAACAATAGGAGTTCATTGAAGCTTAGCTCCCTGTAACAATAATAGCTCCTTGAAGCCTAGCCCCTTTAACAATTGAAGCTCCTTGAAGAGCCCAACTCCCTGGAACAATAGTAGCTCTTGAATCCTAGCTTCCTGGAACAATGGTAGCTCCTTGAAGCCTAGCTCCCTGGAATAATAAAAGTTCCTTGAAACCTATATTCCTGGAACATTGACAACTCCTTGAAGACTTGCTCCCTGGAACAATAGGTGCTCTTTGAAACCTAGCTCCTTAGAATAATAATAGCTTCTTGAAGCCTTGCTCCCTTGAACAGTGGTAGCTCCTTGAAGCCTAGCTCCCTGGAATAATAAAAGTTCCTTGAAACCTATATTCCTGGAACGTTGACAACTCCTGGAAGATTTGCTCCCTGGAACAATAGGTGCTCTTTGAAACCTAGCTCCCTGGAACAATAATAGCTCCTTGAAGCCTAGCTCCCTTGAACAATAGTAGCTCCTTAAAGCCTAGCTGCCTGGAATAATAGAAATTCCTTGAAAACTAGCTTCCTGGAACAATAAGTGTTCCTTGAAACCTAGCTACCAGGCACAATAGTAGCTCCTTGAAGCTTACTTCCTAGGAAAAATAGTAGCTCCTTGAAGCCTAGCTCCCTTGAACAATAGGTGCTCTTTGAAACCTAGCTTCATGGAACAATAATAGCTCCTTGGTGCCTAGCTTTCTAGAATAATAAAAGTTCCTTCAAACCTATCTTCCTGGAACAATGGTAGCTCCTTGAAGCCTTTCTACCTGGATCAATAGGTGCTCCTTGAAACCTAGCTCCCTGGAACAATAGTAGGTCCTTGAAGCCTTGCTCCCTTGAACAATAGTAGCTCCTTGAAACCTACTTCCTAGAAACAATAAAAGCTTCTTGATGCCTAGCTCTCTGGAAAAAAAAGTTCCTACAAACCTATCTTTCTGGAACAATGGTAGCTACTTGAAGCCTTTCACCCTGGAACAATAGGTGCTCCTTGAAACCTAGCTCCCAGGAACAATAGTAGCTCCTTAAAGCCTTGCTCCCTTGAACAATAGTAGCTCCTTGAAGCCTTGCTCCCTTGAACAATAGTAGGTCCTTAAAGCCTAGCTGCCTGAAACAATAGTGGCTCCTTAAAGCCTAGCTCCCTTGATCAATAGGTGTTCATTGAAACCTAGCACCCTGGAATAATAAAGCTCCTTGAAACCTAGCTACCTGGCACAATAGTAGCTCCTTAAAGCCTAGCTCCCTTGAACAATAGTAGCCCTTAATGCCTAGCTCCCTTAAACAATAATAGTTCCCTTATGCCTGGCTCCCTTGAACACTAGTATCCCCTTAAAGCCTAGCTCCCTTGAACAATAGTAGCTCCTTGAAGTCTAGCTCCTTTTAACAATAGTAGCTCCTTGAAGCCTAGCTCCCTTGAACAATAGTAGCTCCTTGAAGGCTAGCTCCCTTGAACAATAGTAGTTCTTTGAAGCCTAGCTCCCTGGAACAATAGTAGCTTCTTGAAGCCTACTTCCTAGGAACAATAGTAGCTTCCTAAAGCCTAGCTCCCTTGAACAATAGAAGCTCCCTAAAGCCTAGCTCCCTTGAACAATAGTAGCTCCTTGAAGCCTAGAACTGTTTTGTAGTATATTATCCAACAGTGGTGAAGGCTGCACATAAGTTAATAATCCGGTGCTTGTTCATTATTTTTTGATAACTTTTAAAATGAATTCAATTTGTCATTTGTCATTTTACTAATTTTCTTTTACAATATACAAATGTCCTCCTGTCTTTTGTATTTAGACATGAAAAAGCAGAAAATCCAGCAAAAATATGTTCCTTTTTTTCTTCTAGCTGTACCACTGTCTGAATAAAGAACGAGAAGTATCTATGGGCCGATGCAATTCCGATTTGTTCGTGGCATTGCCATGGCTACCATAACTAGGTCAAGGTGATCTAGGGGTGCAGAAATCTTAAACAAATCTTTTTCTCTGAAACCGTTGATTGGAGAAAATTCTGATGTGATATTTGCCTTCTCTAGGGTCTTAAGCCTATAGTTCATTTTGTGAAATATAGACAAAAAAATAGGTTACATGTTTTTGCACTTAATTTTGAAAATATCGTAAATAACTTCAAATTGTTACAACTTGATTATTTGACCAGATAATGACATGGGATTTTCAGTTTTGACATCTTCTTGTAATTACCTTCAAAATGGAGTCAAGGTAAATTGTGAAGGTCACGACCTAATTTTTTTTTACCTCTGATTTCAATTATTATCTGGAAAACTTTTTGTATAGACGTGTATATTAGAATGTTGCTGGTATTGATGTAATGATCATTTTGATGTATAGAAAAAGGTCATGGGTTCAAAGGTCAAGGTCACAGCTGCAAAACAATACCGAAATGAATAATTATCTCCAAAACTATAAACTTTTTGTATAGACATGTACATTAGAATATTGTAGGTATTGGTGTAACGATCATTTTGATATATAGATTCAGGTCATGGGTTCAAAGGTCAAGGTCACAGATGAAAAACAATGCCAAAATAGTAAATTATCTCAAAAACTATAAACATTTTGTAATGACATGTACTGTATTACCATAAATTCGGTGCACATGGAAAATGCAAGAATAAAGTCGTATTTTCCAACAAACTCACGAAAAAATTGTCAAAACTTAATACAAAATATACTGATCTAATAGGGAAAATATTTTTCATTTATGAAAAAATGAACTTAATTCTGTACACAGAGCAATTTTTAAACTTTTTAACAAGACAACAAATATGTCAAAATTGTTCCTTCTATACCTTTTTACTTGGAACAACTATAAACGCTATGTCATAATTTGAATATTCGCGATGATCACACCTGGATAACATCCGAGCAACAATGACCTACCTGACCCAAATTGCCCTGATATAACTTTGAATAAGACACAATTAGCGTATAAAATTGATCAAATTTCCACAATTTTCGTAAAAATTCTGTATGTACAGAAGAACTGAACAATAATGTCTTTAATTAAAAATATAATTTGATTAGGTCAGTGCATTTAAAATGCATTTTATTGATAGTTTAATGAAAAAATTTTCATTAAAAGAAATAAAGAATACAAACAACGTGCAATCAATTTATGGAAATACAGTATATTAGTATGTTGTAGGTATTGGTGTAACGATCATTTTGATATATAGATTAAGGTCATGGGTTCAAAGACCAAGGTCACAAATGCAAAACAATACCAAAATGGTTAATTATCTCAAAAACTATAAACTTTTTGTAAAGACACGTATAAAAAAATATTGTAGGTATTGGTGTAACGATAATTTTGATATATAGATTCATGTCATGGGTTCAAAGATCAAGGTCACAGATGCAAAACAATACCAAAATGGTTAATTATCTCAAAAACTATAAACTTTTTGTAAAGACACGTATAAAAAAATATTGTAGGTATTGATGTAACGATAATTTTGATATATAGATTCAGGTCATGGGTTCAAAGAGATCAAGGTCACAGATACAAAACATTGTCGAAATAGTTAATTATCTCCAAAACTATAAACTTTTTGTAGACATATATATAAGAATATTGTAGGCACAATGGTAATTATGATATATGAGTAAAGGACATTGGTTCAAAGGTCAAGGTCATGGATAGGAACAAGTACTAATATGGTTATTTATCTGAAACACTATAAACTTTTTGTATAGACATGTATACTAGAATATTGTTGGTATTAATTTAACGATCATTTGATGTATAGAAAAAGGTCATGGCTTCAAAGGTCAAGGTAACAGATGCAAAACAATACCTAAATGGTTAATTATGTCAAAAACTATAAACTTTTTGTGTACGCATGTATATTAGTATGTTGTTGGTATCGATGTTACGATCATTTTGATGTAGAAAAAAGGTCATGGGCTCAAAGATCAAGGTCACAGATGCAAAATAATACCGAAATGGTTAATTATCTCAAAACTATAACCTTTTTGTAAAGACATGTATATATAAATATTGTAGGTATTGGTGTAACGAACATTTTGATATAGAGATTCAGGTCATGAGTTCAAAGATCAAGGTCACAGATGCAAAACAATACTAAAATGATTAATTATCTCCAAAACTATAAACTTTTTCTAAAGACATGTATATGAGAATATTGTAGGTATTAGTGTAACGATCATTTTGATATATGGATTAAAGTCATGGGTTCATAGGTCAAGGTTAACGTTACAGATGCAAAACAATGCCGAAATGGTTAATTATCTCCAAAACTATAAACTTTTGTATAGACAAATATATTATAGATTATTGTAGGTAATGGCACAATGGTAATTTTGATATATGAATAAAGGGCATGGGTTCAAAGGTCAAGGTCATAGATAGAAACAAGTATTGAAATGGTTATTTATCTGAAACACTATAAACTTTTTGTATAGACATGTATATTAGAATATTGTAGGTATTGACGTAACGATCATTTTAATGTAGAAAAAAGTCATGGGTTCAAAGGTCAAGGTCACAGATGTAAAACAAATAAAAAGGGTTAATTATCTGCAAAACTATAAACTCTTTGTAAAGACATGTATAAAAGAATATTGTAGGTATTGGTGCAACGATCATTTTGATATATAGATTAAGGTCATGGGTTCAAAGGTCAAGGTTACAGATACAAAACAATGCCGAAATGGTTAATTATGTCCAAAACTATAAACTTTTTGAAGACATATAGATATTAGATTATTGTAGGTAATGGCACAATGGTAATTTTGATATATGAATAAAGGTCATGGGCTCAAAGGTCAATGTCATAGATAGGAACAAGTACTGAAATGGTTATTTATCTAAAACACTATAAACTTTTTGTATAGACATGTATAATAGAATAATGTAGGTATTGCTGTAACGATCATTTTGATGTAGAAAAAAAGTCATGGGTTCAAAAGTCAAGGTCACAGATGCAAAACAATACATAAAAGGTTAATTATCTGGAAAACTATAAACTTTTTGTATAGACATGTAGACTAGAATATTGTTGGTATTGATTGAATGATCATTTGATGTATAGAAAAAGGTCATGGCTTCAAAGGTCAAGGTCACAGATGCAGAACAATATCGAAATTTAATTATGTCAAAAACTATAAACTTTTTGTGTAGGCATGTATATAAGAATAATTTAGGTATTGGTGTAACAATCAATTTGATATATAGATTAAAGTCATGGGTTCAAAGGTCAAGTGCATAGATGCAAAAGAATACCGAAATGGTTAATTATCTCAAAAACTATAAACAAACTTTTTCTATAGACATGTATATTAGAATATTGTAGGTATTGGTTTAACGATCATTTTAATGTAGAAAGAAATGTCATGGGTTCAAAGGTCAAGGTCACAGATGTAAATTATACCGAAATGGTTATTTTTCTCAAAAACTATTATGTTCATGTATATAAGAAAATTTTAGCCATTGGTTTAACAATCATTTCATACTTTTGTTTTTACTTGTTAAGCTGTTTATAAATTATGTATTATAGCTAGACTTTAGATATATGATATAGTATTCTTATGACAAGTTATGATGAATTTGAAAAAAAATCCTTGCATATAATTCACCCTTATTGCTGAAAATTAGGACATTCTCTTTAATCACTTGTAATGTTATTGACCATTGAACCTCTGCATGATGTATGTGCTTGGCCTCAGGTGAGCGTTAAGGTCCATGGGCCTCTTGTTTTAATCTTATTTCAGGGGGGGGGAGAATGCCCCTTGGACACCCCTTGCCTAGCATTGACGCATTGGCACCAGGCCTTTCATTCCTTTCTGGCTACGCCACTGTCTAATCTTTCTTCTTAAAAAATTACAATAAGAATATTGTACGTTTTCTTGAATATCTATGGGTACCATAAACATAATTGGTGATGTTCAAACATCTTTAGCCAAAACTTTATGTGATATGTATAATAGATAAAAGCGTTTTATTAACTTGTAACCAATATTCTTACTTTATAATTTTTGTTTTACTATGTTATGTGTAAATAACTTTTAACTCGTGTTTCATAAGTCTTTTAAGGCTGGATGTTATTATTTTATGTAATATTTTAATATGTATATTATGTTTTATAACATGTGACATACAGAATAATACATGGTGAAATCCATATCATATGCCATACCTGACCGAGACCCCCCTCCCAATTTCAGACCGAGGGCTTTAGTCCGAGGTTTGATATGGGTCGAGGTCTGATATGGCATATGATATGGATTTCACTATGTTTTATTCTGTTTATCATAAACTTAAATTTTTTACCATTTAAAACAAATACATGCATTAATTACAGACATTGATCAAGAATATAACACAAAGTTCAACTTGGCGGCAATTAGACTATTAAGACTAGTTTAAATGCATTCGCATAATATTGCTTCGCGGGCGACCTTTATTTATAAGTAGTAAGGATGCCATCGAAGATTTTTTAAAGTCAATTTACTATCCTTTAGTCTCTCGGTTTTTCGTAAAAATCTCTAAAACGAAACTTTTCATTGTAAAAGTAAAATCGTACATTTATCATATAATTCATGCCGTAATTAATTTTATATTTCTGTCCTAAAACTTTTCTCAGTTTTGCCCCATACTCAGTAAATTTTGGTCAATTTTGAGCAACGGCTATTTGTCAAAGTCCTACATTTCGGTCGAAACCATTTCGGACAGAGAAATATTGATCTAATTTGCATAAGAAATACTATTCGACAATATGTTGATACGCAATACTACACATGATTGACAAGGACGGATATTGTTTTCATAAATTTGTTTATAAAATTACTCAAAATTGTTTAAAATCAATAGTTATTAATATACTTATGGTGTTATAATGTTGCATGTACGAGTACGTCATGTACTAAAAATTTTGTTTACAAGATTTTTGTACGAAATAGCATTCTTGCCACAATTCGCGTGCAAATCATTATTTGAGACAACGTCTCTCTCTCTCTCTCTCTCTCTCTCTCTCTCTCTCTCTCTCTGTGTGTGTGTACCATAATTCTTACTGAAATTCATTTATGAACGGTGATACTAAACCTTAACAAACTTGAAACAATTCACGTACAAATCATTATTTGAGACAATGCTCTCTCTCTCTCTCTCTCTTTTTTTCTCTCTTCTCTCGTTCTACCATTATTCTTAAATGGTAAATTATGGTAACTAATTAAACTTATAAATCGTGTGTACGGATAATTAGAAAAACTGCAAGAACTTTGTCAAATCTATTTGGTGGTTGGCATGAACTACCGTATTCATGATCAAGTGTACACGTGTTGTAAAAGTCGGTCAACTTTGACTTTAGCAATTTGGTAACCAAATTATAATAGTAGAGGTGTATGTTAACAATTATTTCTGATCGTTGTAGCAGAAAATATGAATCTTCGCCCTCGGGAAATATATCTTGTTGCGGGTATGTTCATATCTCCCTCACTCAAAGGCAATAAATGTATAATATCTGGCTAACGGAAGATGTTCTTTTTCAGTGTAAGTGAAGTTTAGTAACATTTTTAAAAGAGGCTTATCCTGTTTAAAATCCTTATTCTACCTCCCTGTGGTGAACAGTGGGGTAACAGTTATGTCATATACCATTTTTTGAATGTGTTCTATGATTGAATTTAAAAATTGGTATATGACAGCTATATAAGTTTTATATAACGGAAGAGGTTCTTTTCTTTAAATAAAAATAAAATGTATATATACAAAAAAATAATAATAATAATAATAATAATAATAATAATAACCATCATCATCATCATACACATATTAATTCATTTTCCAGCCTAAATAACACTTAACATAGAACAGACTTTAACTGAACACCTATTGTTTATAATGTGTGAACAAGGGATTTCAATTCTATAGGTAATTAATAACTATAGTATGCAATATGAAAATGATGAGGATGAGTTCCACTTTTTACTAGTGTGTCCAGCATATCGACATTTACGTTTACGATTGTTACCAAAATATTTTAATAGCTGGCCATCGTTATATAAATTTAATACTTTACTTAGTTCTAATTCTTAATGTTTATTATCAAAATTATCAAAATATATTCATGCTGCTTGGAACCATAGAAAAGAGTTATTGACAAATTGATAATGTTTATTCGTAATTATGGTTTTGTATTGTATTGTTTTATGCTAAGACCACTTTCAATGTTAAAACTATTCTGCCGCTATCGTATTTATTATGTATATATGTTGGGCTATAAGCTCGTTTTTTCTTTATGCCAATAAATACTATTATTATTATTAATAAAAGTGGGACAAACAGGATATAACCATATTGAACAGAACTGAGCAAACAACCAGGGGTCAGTTGTTCGAAACCTGATTACTTTAATCAATTGATTAGTTAAAAATTGAATTTTGCATAATTCAATATATATTGTAAACTTATTGTTGAAAAGTCGGAAAAAAAAAAAACATGCATCAAACTAAAGCATTTTGTAATAAAACTATCGAATTTGGTAATAGTAATGGTATTCTATTTTTTATAATAATAATAATAATAATAACTTTATAAGCATAAAGCAAATTACATGCTTGTAGCTAACTACAATATTGGATTGATGGCGGCAGAATACAAATATGAAAACTATGGAGGTGGAAAACTAAATATAAATATTTGTAATAAATGACATATATATAAAAACAAAAATAAGTATCACACAGTAGAGTTATACTTATAATGAATATAGATAATAAATATTAAAAAAATTAATAATTTTTATCCATGTTTTAAATTTCTGCTTATCACTGATTAAACTAATCAAACATCAAACAACTGGGTCCTGCTGGCGGAGTGATAAAAACGTAAACAGAAAAGACCTGTCCGCTTGACCTTTGATTTAACCATTCATCACGTACTAGTATAGGAAAACATCTTTGACCTGTCTGTTTGACCTTTGATTTAACCATTCATCACGTACCAGTATAGGTAAACATCTTTGACCTGTCTGTTTGACCTTTGATTTAACCATTCATCACGTACCAGTATAGGTAAACATCTTTGACCTGTCTGTTTGACCTTTGATTTAACCATTCATCACGTACCAGTATAGGTAAACATCTTTGACCTGTCTGTTTGACCTTTGATTTAAATATTTATCACGGACCAATTACATCTATGTATAGGGAGCACATGTGCTTAATTAATGGAATAAAGATTGAATTGAATTGAATTGAATATTTTGAAAACATCATGAGATATACTCACCTCATAGTGTAACTATAATAACATTTATCTAACATTAGACTAGTTTTTCTACGAAATACAAGTTTCATCAAACACGCATGATACAGAATCTTGTGGTGATACAACATTGGCGGTAAAGTGCACGTGCACGTTCTCATTGTGACGTCAATAGGGATAACATAACATAGTTCAGTGGTTTTCTGTGGTAAAATGTAATTTTCACATTATGTATTTTTTTTATTATTATTTTAAATAACCTAATAGGAAATGTTAAATAAAAATATCATATGCACAGTGTGTAGGTACAACCTTTCGTATCAGGTCTCGTCTTTTTTTCATAGCTGTATCACTACTCGTAGCGCAAGCGCGACTCGTAGTGATACGGCTACGAAAAAAGGACTCGACCTGATACTGAGGGTTGTACCTACACACTGTGTATATAATATGTATTTGTATTAACCTGAATCCACACTGTATGAACGGAACTGTACGCAAAAGGTAGCTACTGTTCGTCGAAGCGAGAAGAAGGTGGATCGGGAGACACGAGGTTGTTGATTATCTATCTTTCTAGCTCAATTTTAATGGATTTAGTTTATCCCTTTTATTTAATCCATCTTCACTATATAAAGCTTTAGTGGTAGCCATATGCTCTCAGAAAAGTGTCAACTTATATAACTTGATAAATATGATGATGAACATCATCAAACGTCGAGCCCTCTAGTTAAATGATGTAAAATACGTATTATTTCACATTGTATGTTCCATTATCAGTACCTATATGTAGAAAAATATTCTTAGATTCCCTAACTCATGTACAGAATGTTACAAAACTCGTATTTACAATGAAAAAGCAAGTTTTCCTTCCGTGGTCGAAAGTTAAAACTGTACCGGTAGTTTTCAACATCTGTATTGTTTCTGTACCGGTAGCTTCTTTTCTCTTCCACGCCATCCATGCGAGTTAGATGGAATTTTCAGTTTGATACTAGAAATTTTTGTAATTCAATTATAAATTATAAATCATGCTTTTCTATTGAAACAAAATATGCTATGGACAATATTAAAGACCAATAGCCCCTTAATTATAGTACATTAAAATATATCGTATACTGTAGCATGTTTTTTGGCAATTTATTACTCAAATTTCCATATTGCAAGAACTGAGGGGTGATAGCTATAATATAGAAATATTATTAAACGTAAGCTACTATTCGCGACGAGAACAAGATTATTACCCTCTGAGAATTAATCTATGTGCGTGAGATTTGTTAGTGTGTTTACTATCAGTCATTAGCAAGGAATTTAGCTGTATGGTCATTGCAAGGATTAAGACAGGAGTGGACAAGAGACTCAGGAAGGAACATGCAGTATTTAGACCAAGAAGAGTAACTTGAGACAACAGAGCATCCTCATAAAAATGCTGGAACAAGCAAATGAATTCAGAACTCCAATATACACATACTTTGTGGACTTTGAAAAGGCATTCGACTCGGTGCACAGGAAGAGCATTTGGACGATAACGAAGAGCTATGGGATTCCAACCAAAATCACTAATGCTATAAGAGGGATGTATGAGTGATTCGAATGTGATGTCATTAAAGACGAAACATCAGAGTGGTTCGCTATTAAAGGTGGTGTAAAACAGGATGTGTAATATCAGGCTTTCTTTCTAATAGTTATAGATTGGATGATAAAGAAAACAACAAATGGAGTGAGAAGAGAAATAAGAAGTGACTTTACAGCATTATTGTTAGGTCCTGGGTTTGCGGAAGATAGCACTTTTATCCTCCAAATTCTAAGACCTGAATGATAAGGCTAGGAAAATGACTAAAGAGGCATCAAAGATAGGGCTTAAAATAAATTCAAAGAAATAGACTTAGAAGGATTTGGAACACCAAATTATTGGAAAAAATACAAAGATGCACCTATTTAAGACCTTAGTAGGACCAGTATTATTTTATGAAAGTAAAACGTGAAAAATAACGAAGATGAACACCTCTTACAAACGGCTTCCAAACATATTGCCTCAGAAGGATACTAAGAATAAGATGGCAACAGAAAATACCTAATGAAAAAATATTGAAAACAGCTAGACTTAACAACATAAGCTATATGATCAGGAGAAGAAAGTGGAACTGATTCCGGCACATACTAAGGAAAGAGGGAACAAATGACTGAAAGACAAAACTAGGGTGGCAGCCAGAGGGAAAAAAGGGAAGACGTAAGTCCACATGGAGAAGAACAACAAAAAAGGAAAGAAACGCTGCTGGATGGAGTAGATGGTCGAAGCAACAACGAAGGACAGACAAAAATGGAAGGATAGCGTTGAGGCATTATGCGCCTTCTGGCGCAGAGAACATTAGTTTTCATTGTACTAGCGCACACTCAGGGCGACTTTAAGGTGCGAGTAGTTTTAAACTTAAGTTCAAGCTCAATGTCATAAAAAATAAAAATGTATGACGACTATTTGCAGTAACAACAATGGTAAGAAACCATTTGTTTAAATGAAAGTATTTTATTTTACGACAATCTTTTTGGCCAAAGCAATATCACAAGTTTAACAGGAGTTGAGTTGAGTAAATGTGTTCTACGTCCCAGTCATGAATATTTCACTTTATATTAAGAAATCGCCAGCTATAGGTGAAGGTGCATACATTTTGTCTGTGCGTTGCACTGATGGCAATTTACAGCAGGGTTCTTTAAATTTATCGCGCCAAGCCTACCATGACACGGGACCTTGTTCATTTTAAGTTCCCATCCGAAAGAACCGTGACTTTCATTTCGTAATGCCGAGTGCTTGGCGAAAAAACAGTCACTTCCCACTTCCAAGTTTTGGGTCAGACCTGGTCGGGGTTCGAAGCAACGACCTCCCACTTACGGAGTGAGCACTCTACCAACTAAGCTACCACAGGGCTTATGTTTAAAAGGAAGTGGTGGCTGTATTACCATAATACTTGCACAACTAATACGATAAAATCATATGGTAGCATAATAAGCATAAAAATACTAAAAATCTCTGACTGGAAAAAGAGAAATTTCCCCAGTATCCTAGAGAGACTGAAGTTAAAGTAGCACAATAAAAACTACCGGTACAGACAAAATATAAGCTACCGGTACAGTAACATCTTGTCAGTCATGTCGTTTGAATCAATATTTTAAATGTTTCTGTGCCAAGGTAGATTTTGTAACTATATAGACTGATTGAAAAAAGGGGTTGTTTTCATTATGTATTTTAAAATTCTCGGATATTTTCGATTAAATGAGCATAAATCTACATTTTAGATAGGTCCAGCGTTGCTCAAATACGTGTTCATGACTGTTCTTAATGGAATATTTAATTTATTTTGAGATTCTAAAACATACAAATACGCCCAAGAAGAAGATAGAGAACAACTGCTTATTTACCGTATTTGATTTACGCAACAAGAAAATAAGAAACAATTTACTCGTTGACCTAATTGTCTCTCGCTTCGCCGAACAGTAGCTACGTTTTAGCGTACAGTTCCGTTCATACACTGTGGAATCGTAGCACTACCCATTTATCTATGTGAATATTCCCAATGAAAGGTCAAACGGACAGGTCAAAGTTGTTTACCTATACATTTATGTATAGGTTGGTTGGTTGAATTTTGCTTAACGCCGCATCAGCAATTTTTCAGCTATTCGCGACGAGAACTATTTAATTATTCTCTATGGATTAATCTATGATTAATCTATGTATGTGAAGTGCGAGTGTGTTGTATGGTCTGCCTTGTACTGGCGCGCACTCAGGGCGACTTTACCGTGGTAGCTCACAGAGTCAGTACGCCGCAGACAAGCGTACCACTCCCCTAGTCCATTATACTGATACCAGGTGAATCAGTAAAGGCCAACGGTAAGGAAAATTCACTTTCCCACATGTGGTCCGAGCGGGATTCGAACTCACAGCGGTGAGAGACCCTGGATTTGAAGACTGACGTCTTATCCATCAGGCCACCGCGCCCTCACATTTATGTATAGGTGACATATATCACAACCTTTAATGACATTATTTTTTTTCGTTATCGATGAAAGTATGAATAACAATAGCCAGTCCAAATTATACATGAACACTTGCCAATATTTTTTCAATAACTTAAAAAAATATCAAATATCTTTTTTAAATCAAAAATATATTTTAAAAATTGAGGTGATACCGGATATTATGTGAAAATATTGTAAAAATTCATAAGATATTTATTGAAATATAGATCATTGAAAATTGGGTGTAAGATTTTGCCAGCCCGCCTACACATTTTATACCCCTTCCATCGATAACGAAAAAAAAAGAATTGTAATTTTTTAAATGTATTGGGTGGACCGTCCTATATGAATATTCCAATTGAAAGGTCAAGCGGACAGGTCATGTTGTTTGCCTATTTTAGTAGTGTATCCCCGTATGTGTACATATATATTTGTTGCACGATACCCCGGATTGACGCTGTAATTTTTTTTCAAAGTAGAGGCAAACATGAAATACTTAAATTTTAAAGATGAACTCATGTGTGTGTGTGTGATCATAATTACAGCTAGTCCGACTAATCAGTCCACTAAACCCTCTTTTTGATTTTTGACTTGTTGGATGTTGGTGGTCTGACAGCTTCCATTATTGAATTCTTGAAATTGACGGAAACGGCATAAAACGAAAACATGCGTCAATAGCTTCCAGTATTTCCTTACCTGATACATGCTAGCAACATTGAACAGTTCCTAAATCATTATTCTACCGACCCATGGATCCGTGAATGTGTGACTGGGGCATATTCGTGACAATTTTTGAACATGTTCAAAATTTGACCACGGATCAAACAACCGTGGAATATATACTTACTAAACAGTATTAATACGTACTTATCCGTTCTAGTCCCATCAGCCCGTGCTTATTAGTAAGCCCGAACTCGTCAAGAGTTTACACGTTAAGTTACGGTTAACTACGTAAGCCAAGCTCCGAAACAGCGCCCACCTCCTAGCTCCGTATGTACGTAAGCCCGAATTCCAAGCTCCGAACAGCAGCCAGCATTCTTGTCTCTGTTATGACCGCTGCAGACAGCCCTTCGGAACATTTCTGAAGTTAAGATTGTAGTAAAATCACTGCTATATATACATGTAGTAAGAAATGTACACAAGTTGTAGTAAGGACACACTGTATGTAGTAAAATCAGTGCTAGATGTAGTAAGAAATATACACCAGTTGTAGTGAGGACACGTCATATGTAGTAAAAATCACCGCTATATGTAGTAAGAAATGTACACATGTACACCAGTTGTAGTAAGGACACGTTATATGTAGTAAAAATCACCGCTATATGTAGTAAGAAATGTACACCAGTTGTAGTAAGGACACGTTATATGTAGTAAAATCACCGCTATATGTAGTAAGAAATGTACACAAGTTGTAGTAAGGACACGTTATATGTAGTAAAAATCACCGCTATATGTAGTAAGAAATGTACACCAGTTGTAGTAAGGACACGTTATATGTAGTAAAAATCACCGCTATATGTAGTAAGAAATGTACACCAGTTGTAGTAAGGACACGTTATATGTAGTAAAATCACCGCTATATGTAGGAAGAAATGTACATCAGTTGTAGTAAGGACACGTTATATGTAGTAAAATCACTGCTATATGTAGTAAGAAATGTACACCAGTTGTAGTAAGGACACGTTATATGTAGTAAAAATCACCGCTATATGTAGTAAGAAATATACACCAGTTGTAGTGAGGACACGTCATATGTAGTAAAAATCACCGCTATATGTAGTAAGAATTGTACACCAGTTGTAGTAAGGACACACTGTATGTAGTAAAAATCACCGCTATATGTAGTAAGAAATGTACACCAGTTGTAGTAAGGACACGTTATATGTAGTAAAAATCACCGCTATATGTAGTAAGAAATGTACACCAGTTGTAGTAAAAACACACTGTATATAGTAAAAATCACATCACCGCTGTATGTAGTAAGAAATGTACAACAGTTGTAGTAAGGACACACTGTATGTAGTAAAAATCACCGCTATAATGTAGTAAGAAATGTACACCAGTTGTAGTGAGGACACGTCAAATGTAGTAAAAATCACCGCTATATGTAGTAAGAAATGTACACCAGTTGTAGTAAGGACACACTGTATGTAGTAAAATCACCGCTAGATGTAGTAAGAAATATACACCAGTTGTAGTAAGGACACACTGTATGTAGTAAAATCACCGCTATAATGTAGTAAGAAATGTACACCAGTTCTATTGAGGACACGTCATATGTAGTAAAAATCACCGCTATATGTAGTAAGAAATGTACACCAGTTGTAGTGAGGACACGTCATATGTAGTAAAAATCACCGCTATATGTAGTAATAAATGTACACCAGTTGTAGTAAGGACACGTTATATGTAGTAAAATCAGTGCTATATGTAGTAAGAAATGTACACCAGTTGTAGCAAGGACACGTTATATGTAGTAAAAATCACCGCTATATGTAGTAAAAAATGTACACCAGTTGTAGTGAGGACACGTTATATGTAGTAAAAATCACTGCTATATGTAGTAAGAAATGTACACCAGTTGTAGTAAGGACACGTTATATGTAGTAAAATCAGTGCTAGATGTAGTAAGAAATGTACACCAGTTGTAGTAAGGACAAGTTCTATGTAGTAAAATCAGTGCTATATGTAGTAAGAAATGTACACCAGTTGTAGTAAGGACACGTTATATGTAGTAAAATCACTGATATATGTAGTAAGAAATGTACACAAGTTGTAGTAAGGACACGTTATATGTAGTAAAAATCACCGCTATATGTAGTAAAAAATGTACACCAGTTGTAGTGAGGACACGTTATATGTAGTAAAAATCACTGCTATATGTAGTAAGAAATGTACACCAGTTGTAGTAAGGACACGTTATATGTAGTAAAATCAGTGCTAGATGTAGTAAGAAATGTACACCAGTTGTAGTAAGGACACGTTATATGTAGTAAAATCAGTGTTATATGTAGTAAGAAATGTACACCAGTTGTAGTAAGGACACGTTATATGTAGTAAAATCACCGCTATATGTAGTAAGAAATGTACACCAGTTGTAGTAAGGACACGTTATATGTAGTAAAATCAGTGCTATATGTAGTAAGAAATGTACATCAGTTGTAGTAAGGACACGTTATATGTAGTGAAATCACCGCTATATGTAGTAAGAAATGTACACCAGTTGTAGTAAAGACACGTTATATGTAGTAAAATCAGTGCTATATGTAGTAAGAAATGTACACCAGTTGTAGTAAGGACACATTATATGTAGTAAAAATCACCGCTATATGTAGTAAGAAATGTACACCAGTTGTAGTAAGGACACACTGTATGTAGTAAAAATCACATCACCGCTGTATGTAGTAAGAAATGTACAACAGTTGTAGTAAGGACACACTGTATGTAGTAAAAATCACCGCTATAATGTAGTAAGAAATGTACACCAGTTGTAGTAAGGACACACTGTATGTAGTAAAATCACCGCTATATGTAGTAAGAAATGTACACCAGTTGTAGTGAGGACACGTCATATGTAGTATAAATCACCGCTATATGCAGTAAGAAATGTACACCAGTTGTAGTAAGGACACACTGTATGTAGTAAAATCACCGCTAGATGTAGTAAGAAATATACACCAGTTGTAGTAAGGACGCACTGTATGTAGTAAAATCACCGCTATAATGTAGTAAGAAATGTACACCAGTTCTATTGAGGACACGTCATATGTAGTAAAAATCACCGCTATATGTAGTAAGAAATGTACACCAGTTGTAGTGAGGACACGTCATATGTAGTTAAAATCACCGCTATATGTAGTAAGAAATGTACACAAGTTGTAGTAAGGACACGTTATATGTAGTAAAATCAGTGCTATATGTAGTAAGAAATGTACACCAGTTGTAGCAAGGACACGTTATATGTAATAAAAATCACCGCTATATGTAGTAAAAAATGTACACCAGTTGAAGTGAGGACACGTTATATGTAGTAAAAATCACTGCTATATGTAGTAAGAAATGTACACAAGTTGTAGTAAGGACACGTTATATGTAGTAAAATCAGTGCTAGATGTAGTAAGAAATGTACACCAGTTGTAGTAAGGACAAGTTATATGTAGTAAAATCAGTGCTATATGTAGTAAGAAATGTACACCAGTTGTAGTAAGGACACGTTATATGTAGTAAAATCACTGCTATATGTAGTAAGAAATGTACACCAGTTGTAGTAAGGACACGTTATATGTAGTAAAAATCACCGCTATATGTAGTAAAAAATGTACACCAGTTGTAGTGAGGACACGTTATATGTAGTAAAAATCACTGCTATATGTAGTAAGAAATGAACACCAGTTGTAGTAAGGACACGTTATATGTAGTAAAATCAGTGCTAGATGTAGTAAGAAATGTACACCAGTTGTAGTAAGGACACGTTATATGTAGTAAAAATCACTGCTATATGTAGTAAGAAATGTACACCAGTTGTAGTAAGGACACGTTATATGTAGTAAAAATCACCGCTATATGTAGTAAAAAATGTACACCAGTTGTAGTGAGGACACGTTATATGTAGTAAAAATCACTGCTATATGTAGTAAGAAATGTACACCAGTTGTAGTAAGGACACGTTATATGTAGTAAAATCAGTGCTAGATGTAGTAAGAAATGTACACCAGTTGTAGTAAGGACACGTTATATGTAGTAAAATCACCGCTATATGTAGTAAGAAATGTACACCAGTTGTAGTAAGGACACGTTATATGTAGTAAAATCACTGCTATATGTAGTAAGAAATGTACACCAGTTGTAGTAAGGACACGTTATATGTAGTAAAAATCACCGCTATATGTAGTAAAAAATGTACACCAGTTGTAGTGAGGACACGTTATATGTAGTAAAAATCACTGCTATATGTAGTAAGAAATGAACACCAGTTGTAGTAAGGACACGTTATATGTAGTAAAATCAGTGCTAGATGTAGTAAGAAATGTACACCAGTTGTAGTAAGGACACGTTATATGTAGTAAAAATCACTGCTATATGTAGTAAGAAATGTACACCAGTTGTAGTTAGGACACGTTATAGTAGTAAAAATCACCGCTATATGTAGTAAAAATGTACACCAGTTGTAGTGAGGACACGTTATATGTAGTAAAAATCACTGCTATATGTAGTAAGAAATGTACACCAGTTGTAGTAAGGACACGTTATATGTAGTAAAATCAGTGCTAGATGTAGTAAGAAATGTACACCAGTTGTAGTAAGGACACGTTATATGTAGTAAAATCACCGCTATATGTAGTAAGAAATGTACACCAGTTGTAGTAGGACACGTTATATGTAGTAAAATCAGTGCTGGATGTAGTAAGAAATGTACACCAGTTGTAGTAAGGACACGTTATATGTAGTAAAATCACCGCTATATGTAGTAGGAAATGTACACCAGTTGTAGTAAGGACACGTTATATGTAGTAAAATCAGTGCTAGATGTAGTAAAAAATGTACACCAGTTGTAGTAAGGACACGTTATATGTAGTAAAAATCACTGCTAGATGTAGTAAGAAATGTACACCAGTTGTAGTAAGGACACGTTATATGTAGTAAAAATTACTGCTATATGTAGTATGAAATGTACACAAGTTGTAGTAAGGACACGTTATATGTAGTAAAAATTACTGATAAATGTAGTAAGAAATGTACACCAGTTGTAGTAAGGACACGTTATATGTAGTAAAAATCACATCACCGCTGTATGTAGTAATAAATGTACACCAGTTGTAGTAACGACACGTTATATGTAGTAAAAATCACCGCTATATGTAGTTAAAATGTACACCAGTTGTAGTAAGGACACGTTATATGTAGTAAAAATCACCGCTATATGTAGTTAAAATGTACACCAGTTGTAGTAAGGACACGTTATATGTAGTAAAAATGCCTGCTTTAGGAAATAAAAAATGTACACCAGTTGTAGTAAGGACACGTTATATGTAGTAAAAATCACCGCTATATGTAGTAAGAAATGTACACCAGTTGTGGTAAGGACACGTTATATGTATTAAAATCAGTGCTAGATGTAGTAAGAAATATACACCAGTTGTAGTAAGGACAAGATATATGTAGTAAAATCAGTGCTATATGTAGTAAGAAATGTACACCAGTTGTAGTAAGGACACGTTATATGTAGTAAAAATCACTGCTATATGTAGTAAGAAATGTACACCAGTTGTAGTGAGGACACGTTATATGTATTAAAATCAGTGCTAGATGTAGTAAGAAATATACACCAGTTGTAGTAAGGACACGTTATATGTAGTAAAATCAGTGCTATATGTAGTAAGAAATGTACACCAGTTGTAGTAAGGACACATTATATGTAGTAAAAATCACATCACCGCTGTATGTAGTAAGAAATGTACAACAGTTGTAGTAACGACACGTTATATGTAGTAAAAAATCACTGCTATATGTAGTAAGAAATGTACACCAGTTGTAGTAAGGACACGTTATATGTAGTAAAATCAGTGCTAGATGTAGTAAGAAATGTACACCAGTTGTAGTAAGGACACGTTATATGTAGTAAAATCAGTGCTATATGTAGTAAGAAATGTACACCAGTTGTAGTAAGGACACATTATATGTAGTAAAAGCACGCTATATGTAGTAGAAAGTACACCAGTTGTAGTAAGGACACGTTATATGTAGTAAAATCAGTGCTAGATGTAGTAAAAAATGTACCCAGTTGTAGTAAGGACACGTTATATGTAGTAAAAATCACTGCTATATGTAGTAAGAAATGTACACCAGTTGTGTAAGGACACGTTATATGTAGTAAAATCAGTGCTAGATGTAGTAAGAAATATACACCAGTTGTAGTGAGGACACGTTATATGTAGTAAAAATCACGCTATATGTAGTAAGAATGTACACCAGTTGTAGTGAGGACACGTCATATGTAGTAAAAATCACCGCTATATTAAGTAAGAAATGTACCCAGTTGTAGTAAGGACACGTTATATGTAGTAAATCACCGCTATATGTAGTAAAAATGTACACCAGTTGTAGTGAGGACACGTTCATATGTAGTAAAAATCACCGCTATATGTAGTAAGAAATGTACACCAGTTGTAGTAAGGACACGTTATATGTAGTAAAATCACCGCTATATGTTAGTAAGAAATATACACCAGTTGTAGTGAGACACGTGATATGTAGTAAAAATCACCGCTATATGTAGTAGAAATGTACATCA